>JBAIZL010000005.1:52401116-52833616 GCA_036971475.1 Prosapia bicincta
GGACCATTAATATATTTCTCTGCGTTAAATCACTTATAAAAGAAGGACAAGGTACAAACACAAAAGAAATGACGTAATGATCATCTCAACGTGATTGGTATAATGACTTGGTATCGATAATGATATCGGAAAATTATGGTATTCCGTGAGCAAGGTCAAGTACCTGAGTAAACATATTCTCTATAGAAGACGTAAAATGTGTCACCTATTAAACTTCACAGATAGATAGGTTAGGGTATGACTAAGAATTAGATAGGCCTAAGAAAGAATATAACGGTCCCTTGGATCAAACTATAGCATGGCATGAACATATACGTTTGTATAAAGTAGACTTTCTGCCCTCGGATGTCAATATGAAAACAGATATAAATTCCCAATATCGTTTAGTTAAACAAGTGACCGAGGTTGAGAGAAAACTTTGTCCCAGACAGTATTGATACAGGCTGGGCCGCTTTAATGAGTTGATATATACACTTACTGCAAAGGGTATTTGGGTACTGAGTAACGACTATCTACCAGAAAAATATGGTAGTAAATTCATGCTGCTTAATATACGCATTACAATATGTAGTATTCAAGTGTTTTAATATTGCCTTCAATTTTAATTGCCCGAAACTGAATTTCCCCGGGCACATATAAGTTTTAATTACGCAACGAAGCATTGCCAACACAACAAATAAAATAACCGAATTACGCTCAACGTTCTCGGTTTGTATTTACACGGTTTTCACCGCCGGGAATGCTTGACGTTCCGGTCGCAATAATTCCCGCAGCGGCAAAGCCTCCACGAACGTCTATTACAACAATGCATACTTTCTGTGATATAAATTACGTTTCCAGTATGAATTACATTACGCTAATAAATTTAAACTTGTGTTTTTCGTATAAATATAGAAACCCGAGTTTAAATAACATTGTTTTTTATACAGAATATTTCAAACGTTTGTATTTAATGTTAGAAAGCATAAAATACAACATAAATAGCACAGCGACACAGTGTTACAATAAAACTATTTAAAAAATACACAGTAACACAAAACATAATAAAAAAATAACTAATGCAAAAGTTGTCGAGATTAAACCTTTATAAACATTTAGATGACCATGTTATCATCAGAGGTTCCTCATAATATAAATTTATATATATTGTTTTTCAATGTTGAAATTCAATTTAAATTCCAAAAAAGACAGATTTAATTACAAATGTTCTATATTATTAGTTAGTTTTAAGGCGATTAAACAATTTGGCCACATTCGCCTACGAAGGACAGAAACCCCCGTAATACAAGACAGAGGAGTTATAGTTTAACCTGTCCAGGGTCCCGTACCTGCTGTAGATTACTGTCTTTCGGGGCCATAAACAGGTATCTACCAGTTACACCCCATGTAAGAAAGAAGAAGAATTATGTAGGGCTAAGGAAAGACAATGACCTCCTGATAATGGGAACAAAGGAAAATTATAGCATCGCGTGGGAAGGACCTCTGTCTAATACAACTACTCTCAACCGGGATGAAGAAAAATTTATTCTAATTTAGTATTTTAATTAAACCGTTTAATATTTTAGCGTAAACAGTTACGAGCTCTTAGTTTTAGTTTATGATTCTATTTGATATATTGAAATACGTAGTGAATCAGTATTATTGTAATACATTATTTATTTTGTGAATTTAATTGTGGTTGGACATGTAACGCCTTGTGGCCCTAACAAAGTTCCCCTACATAAAAAACCCACTATCAAAATCCTAAACTGCTCAGATACCGGCCAACTTTAGACGTCGACAGAAAAGACGCCTCGTTCTATCTCGTCAGATTTTAAAGCTCTTTCACTTGATCCTTATAAAAAAATTCAACCCAGGCAGAAGGGATATTGCTCGACAACCCTAATCCTCCCCAGCGAGAACCTGGATCAAGGAGATAGTCATTCAGTTCACATGTAACGCTTGGTTGTGAATACACGTGAGAAAAACTGAGCAAATATTACGCTCCAGTTTTATATATTGTAAGAAATATGGGCGATGCTAAAACTTTTTTATTATACTATAGCTAACTTAGCCTTTAGTTTAATTTATTTGAGCTTTCTCTAAACGAATAAAATGGTTTTAAAATACTTTAGGAAAAGGTTGAAAAGAAATATATTAAATATTAAAAATCACAACGATAAAATAATTATAATAAAGAATATTAGAATAAAGTCAAACACCAATAATTTAATCAATATTAAAATATTACTTAGACTGCACATTAACATTATATTTGTTTAAAATGTGATTTACCTACTAAATAAATTAAACATTCAATAAATCTCAGCTCATAAAAAGGTACAGACTTACAAGCGTTACATGCAAAAATCGTTTACCTAAAGGTATTTTACTGTATTTTAAAAATTAAAACTCTATTATTAATTGAAAATAATGATTAATAGATATTTGACATTAAAACTTTAAGAAGATTGGTCTTGTCTGTATAAATTATATTTCAGTCGAAATCATGTAAACGAAAATCAATATTAATGACTCCATTTATACTATGAAGATGGCTTAAGAGAGACAAGGTCAGGCTTAGAGAGCTTTAATTTGGGTTATTTTGTATTCAAGGGAGGTAATGAACCCAGAACTACGCATACACTGCCCACTATTCAGCTAGGTTTTGATCCTAGTTACTTATGTTCAGATTTCGAGTCTGCCTGGGAGGAAGACAGGAAAGCACAAAGAAAGTCTTTGGCGCTACATAGAAAGTATTTGGTGCTACACAGAAAGTCTTTAGCGCTACGCAGAAAGTCTTTAGCACTACTTAGAAAGTCTTTGGCGCTACATAGAAAGTCTTTGGCGCTACGCAGAAAATCTTTGGCGCTATACGGAAAGTCTTTGGCGATACACAGAAAGTCTTTGGCGATACACAGAAAGTCTTTGGCGCTACACAGAAAGTCTTGGCGCTACACAGAAAGCCTTTGGCGCTACACAGAGAGTATTTAGCGGTACAAAGAAAGTCTTTGGCTCTACAAAGAGAGTCACAGATATGACTCAGGATTTTTGTGTTAGTAGTCAATTGAAATGAGCTTTAGGCCAATAAGCCGCTTCCCAAAAAAAAATTTATAAGAAGCCACAAAACAGAAAATTTGTAACCTAACAAAAACTGGAACAAATTCGGTTTAAGAAGGTAGACAACGACCTACAAGAACATTGGACAGAAACATTCTAAACGAGCCAGAGCATCAAGTAAAGATTGACGGAAGAAATAAATTCAGATCAATCTATCATTGGTTTTAATTGAAAACCCCCAATCACACTAAACATTTCAAGTCTCATTGAACAAATAATGCAACAAACAAATAATTAGTTTAGCTATTTCCTTTTTACAAAAATATTTTAAACTTACTAAAGCGATTTAAAAAAAAAGAATGTCTTTTAAGCATATACTTCAAATTTAAAACTGTTTACTCTCTCTTTGAACAAACTCACTTACACTCTTCTTTACCCGAAATCAAATAAAAAATACGTTAAAATATTGTCTTTGAAAAAAATTAACGAACGAGAGTAATGATTAAGAAAAACGAATAAAAATAAAATAATTAGAATAATCCATTTGTGCAAGATTTGTTTCTAAATACTTTTAGACGAAAACAAAGTACAGACGGAATTGTACATCTCCCAAAATTTTCAGCTTTCGGTGTTCACCATGCCCATGAGGTGGGCAAGTACAAATAGTACAACCTGTATTTACATGATCTGGGTAAATATCTCTCGATCGTGTAAAGTCGTGTCCTGTCGATTGAATGCCCAACCGGTGTACACTCTGCTCCGCCAATACCATTCACTTTGGTTTATTACAACAACGGCTTTAAAACATAGCTGTTCTACAGTAATGCCTATTACGATTCTGTGACAGATTAAGAAAAATATTTCAATCAGATTAGTAGCGCAAAGATATGGATCCAACCTGAGCACTTCTAGGTGACTACATCTACAAACATGAGTAGGTGGAGGCATAAACAAGTTTACTGGAAGTAGACGGAAATCCGGATAGTGTTTAGCTTTCAAGGAATATTGTTTAAGTGTTGCACTATATATACATGTTACGTTTTATGCGAATTCAATATCGCAAGGAATGGCACAAAAAACTTAGCAAATGCAGCAAAAGTCAACAACTCTACTATTAAAGTATCTTTAAATATTTTCCTTAAAATGAAACCTAACTTTTAAAAATCATATAAAAGTGTTTAAACCTTCGCAAGTTAATCCAACCGTTTCCTTTGTAAACATCGAATCAATAATTTCTCTACGTCACTTTCGGAAGCAACAAAATCTTGTAACCTCTGATTTCTGACCGTAGGCATCAATAACTATCCAATAACTTTACGATCACTTTTGTAAGCACCAAAATATTCTATACTCTGATTCCATTCTGTAGGTAACAAAACTGTCTAATAACTTTAAAATCACTTTTGTAAGCACCAACATATTCTAGACTCTGATTCCATTCTGTAGGTAACAAAACTGTCTAATAACTTTACAATCACTTTTGTAAACAACAAAATCACTGAATATCATACCTTTCTTTGGAAAAATCATCTAGTATCACTTTTTTTCCTAATATTCGATCACCTAGTGCCATTTACTTGCCTTTTATAAGCAGTAATATCTCGTAGTAATATATTTTTTGTAAGTATATATATCACTCCCTATACATACATATATATATATATATATATATATATATATATATATATATATATATATATCGATCATTTAGTGTTTTACTTCACCTTTGTAAGAAACGAAATGTAGTTATCACCTTATTTCGTTTACTAACCATTGATAGGATGATTAAATGCTACTGTCCTATTCTCTCTATTATCAGAAATAACATTTCCTAGTCACATCCGTTTTGATTTTCTAAGCATCCCCTTGCATCATTTCGTTACCCTTTATAAGCAACAAATTGTCCGAGTATGTTTTCATTAAATGCTTTTTATTTTTTTGTAAGCATTAAAATCACTTGGTGATGGAAGTGTTCTTCCGATTGCCATCGAAATGAAATTGTATTCATATATGCATAGAAATTGTTTTGTATGTTCTCACCCTTTTCTAACCATCGAAAAAAAATTTCTTACTTCATTTTCAATTACACTTCTCAGGATCTATCTAAGCACCTTTCTTTATCTTTGTAAGCATCGACTTTATCTAGTATCTTATCCTTTGTTTTTGTAACAATCGAAATTGCTTAGCATGTTTGAAATATTGTTCGTAATCGACAAGATTGAACAGATCCACTTCTTCTCCTTTATACCAACACAATCTTCCAATATCATTATTTGCTTTCGCACGATTGAAATTGCATACTATTTACATTTGAGTTTCTAAACGCATTAGATTTTAATATATCTGTAGAGTTGCGTGTTGTCCCTAATCAGACTATTTGATTAAAAGAATATCCTTTAATGTAAAGAATTTAAATGTAAGACACTTCTTTCATGACTTGTCTTCGTTCGTGATGAAAATATTTTCAGAAGAAATTCCACTTGATTAGAGTTTTGACACACGGTAATAATTTGCACAAAATTATCTGATGGAACTTAACTGACCACGAATATAATGCTTCATAGAGTAGTAGATCGTCGAGGGGTTCGGTATTCCAGCATTTCTGTTATTGAAATTCCATACCCATCAAAATCAAGCTTTCGCCATCACAAATTGTGCATCGATCAAGAACATACTTGGACATAATACAAACTACAGCAGGTTTGTAAATATTTAGGCGTCCACGTAATAGAAATCTGAACTAAATTTACGGTTACAACTACAATATTTGCAGTTTAATTCCAGATTTTGCGATTTTGATTAAAATATTTAGAGTTTTAATTAGAAAATTTTGTGTTTTTTTATCCCCAACTTTAACTATAAAAAAAACTTTTTAAATATAAAACTTTCCTTACAAAGTAACACTTGTAAATCCAATGCTAAGGAATAATCGTAGCGTAAAATCCGTTCCATTTTCAAATCATAAATTTTCGAGCTACTTTTCTCTTTAAATCGAAGAGAACTTTGTACTTTAAATCGAAACTATCTAATGCGAAGCATTGCGTGATATACAACGAGTTAACGTTGTAATTATTACATTTATATTTTTCAACTTATCCAATATTTTATCTTACTTTAAGCAGAGTTGAATTAGATTTTAACTAAGAAAAAGATAGTAATGGCGGTAACACTCCACTCTGAGCTTGCTGAGGAAGCTAAAAGGTTACCGAAAGTGAAGTAAAGTGGAGTGTGGAGAAGGAGGTTTATTTATCTAATTAGTCGCAAAAATCAATTTTTTAATATCTCGAAAAATTCAATTTACAAAACTTAAATTGTGCTATTAGTCAGAATTAAAAGTTTTACTAATAGATATTTTATTGTATTTTTATGTTAGCATATTTCTTATCAGTATTTTAAGAACATATTAACTTAGAACGCCCGAGGAAACATCGCGAAGGCACTCTAGTGCAACGGTTGAAGAGGCCTTGCACAGAATTTTATTAGTCTGTTCAAATCAAGGACACAAACAATTTAATAAAAGAAGAATCATCCAAATAACAGATATGTAATTTTTTCACACGTAAAACCAATTTTAAAAGGATTGGTAGAAAACTAATTGGCATTGAACAGAACTTACTACAAAATAAATTAAAGATTTGGTATTTCTAAAAAATGTTTAATATAAACCTTTGAAACGTTCCGAGTTGTCTCTTCAAATGTCGTTTAAATAGTAGCCGATACAAAAAAAAGATTTTCCACATCTTCGAAAAATAGAGAGCTTAAAATACAGAATAGTTTTTAAAATTTCTTAATAGGAAGTTATAGGTCGTCGGGTATAGCCTGACCAGTGACCGTGAGTAGTGTAGAATTATTTGAGATCTGTGAAGTGGGGGATACCGGCTGAGACAGTTTTATGTTGCCGTTAAGTGAACAAGGTAGAAGATAGCATAGTGTATAACGCTGGTTTGATCCTCATTCCCCGATAACAGTTACCACTCGCGTCTGCCTTCCTCTTTGCATATTTCATCAGTCACGCTATTTTACCAGAAGACCTGTAAAATATGTCATGTTTAAAACAAAATATGTTTACCTTAACGCGTGACATTAAAACATCACAGGCATCCTTAGACAAAACCTGAACTTTAGAAGGACTTGCAGCTTTGACAATAAGCTTTAAATGCATATAAAACTGTACAAAACTTAAAAAACCTTGAAATACACTAATTATTGTTAAACTTTAATATAATTACACCGTAATTTCTGGGTTAACTAACCGACACACGTTTATACTGCGACCTTAATAAAACTATATCCAACTTAAAAGATTTGTTTATCTAAAAGTAAATTATATAAAATAAGAACAGATTTCAATTTTTCAGTAAATCCATTTTTATGAATGTATTTTATGACTTGAAAATAAAACTTGGTTTATCTATTGATGCAGTAATTAAAATTATTTTTCAATTCTAGAGAGAAACGTGGCATGAGAGAAAATCATCTCAGTGAGTAAAATGCTCCCGTTTTAAGCATAATATATTCCTTACGCATAGGTGAAGTGAAGACAGTATTCCTAAGGAAGAAGGCAAATTTCTCTAAAACTCATCTATTTTTATTTTTTCAGTATTTTAATGCTAAAATCATGTTTAATATTGGTTACAACAAAAACTATACCTAATAACATAATATGAGCGAAGTTTAATTTATTTTTGATCAAATTTATAATTAATTTTGAAATTACAATTTGTAAGCTTTTATTACTTTTTGTTAGCACTATATGTAATTACGTAGTAGCTAACCGCGACCCTACCAGGACCTGAGGAAAGAATGGCGACAATCTAAAGCAGACAACTCTAACCCTAATGTAACCAGTACCGTCCCTCCTTACAGGATATAATGGCCTTAATGTGCTCTTCGTTTTAAACGCAATATAAATCTAATAAAGATGCTGAAGGGAAGAAAAGAGATTACGCAACATTTTGCAACAGTTTAGTGATCACGCCTCGTGCCGAGCTCATGGCTTATTGTGTTTGGCTAGAATAATTAAATTTGTTGTTTTCACAGGGTGTGTTTGTTCACAAGGCACTGAAAGTTATGATAAATACTCCCCACTTCGGTACAAGTAAACTGTTCCCAATTCTTTCGAGAATATATTAAGTGAAGTCTTTGTAGACATTGCTACTTCATTAAATGCCATTTTATAACATATTCTCACCTTTTGAAATTGAAATAACACTGCACTGATATTGAACCAGAGTTTTCTGACAATCTTTTAATTTTGAAATGTATTTCAATTTATAATGGAGTATGTAAATATGTTTCATAAATCTGACTCTGTAACTTTGATTTAAGGAACATTTACTATTCAGAGAACTGGTTAACTTTGTGTACACGAAGAGATGAAATTTACATTGGATTTGAGCGTCTTAATTTGTCGTCGTGTTCGGGAAACGTGTAAAATTTAAACCCTTTTTTCTATACATAATCAAATTTGAAATTAAAATAAAAAGACGGTTAATTTTCTTGTAAAAACAGAAATATTAAATACTTGGTTTATGAGTAAAAAACCTTTAAACAATAACATATTAACAATAACAATGCTTTTATTATAGCATTTATTTTAGTGAGTTGAATTCAGAAAATTTAAATTTAAATAAGCCAACTCTGTAAATGTTTACACGCAAAAACTAAAGTAGAGAGTCTGGAATAGTAGACAATTTCAATAACTATCACGGTTTTCTGCAAAATTATATACTTTCAACATTTCCACGTTTTCCGCTGTACGGGTATTTTCAAATCGATATGTCGCGTATATTATATTATGTTCACCTGAGAAATTATCTCTTTTGCGCGTAGATCGACACACCTGTAAACAACAGAACTCTGCATAAAAGCCGCGCCTAAAAGAGTATCTCGATACGTCCTTAGCTCATTATAATTCGCTATACTCGACAACTTTCACACGGACGACTAACCTAACCTTCTAATTGCGATGCTCAAGTTGCGTCAGTCAGTGAAAGGGAAATCGTTTTCAAACAGAACCATCCGAGCTCCGTTGAAATATTACCAATTAAGTCTGTTTTTTTTACAATTTCTTACGAGTAAATTTATCACGGTTAACCTATCCTTTTCATTTGTAATGTCGGAGGCGGACGGTTGGTAGGAGAAGGCTTCAAGGATGTGCATTACAGGTCACGTATTACGTACAGCAGTATTACACAGTTAATTTGCAATTTCACTGCCTTACGTTTTTCACAATTTGAAAAACCTTTCCTTTTTTCTAGTATTACGATTTTTACATATTATTTTAGAATGCAAGTAAAAAAAATTTCTTTCATTCTTTATCGATCACTTTCACACTTCTCGCTCTCCCACACACCGTAATCTACCCTTTTACTCTCTCCTTAATCTCCCATGCTTCCAATTGTTAGCTTTTCTCTATTTATGCATTCTCTTCCTGTTTTCTTCATATTTCTATTTTTCGACCTCCAGTTCTTTCGTCATAAATTTCTTATTTCTCACATGATTTCATTCCTTCTATATTTCCTTCTAACCAATCCTCAGCCTCTTTTTACACTCTAACTATCGCATTCATTTCCTATCTTCTTCATGTTTCTCTTTTCCCATCTATAGTCTTCTCACTATAACGAGATAATTTTAATTTTTTTCTCTCTTCTGCACGTCTGCCTTCCAACTTTCAGCCTCAGGCCTATGACTATCGCATTATCTTCCTGCCTACTTCTTGTTTTTTTCAACCTACAGTCCTCTTGCATCAACGATCACACTCTCCTCTCGTGATCTCTTTTCTCCACCTTTTTTCTTCAAATCCTTAGCACCACTCACTTCAACGACGTCACATCACCTCCCTATGGTGCTCATAAACCTCTAAAAATGTTTTTCAATCTGACATACAACTTACTATCAATCATTATACAGTTAACAACGTTGACATTAAAAAATCTCTATGCCTGGTGTTATAACTTGAAATAAAAAAATAATTTCATATAGTAGTAGAAAATTCATACAAAAGTAAACAGAAAATGAACTGTGCTTAAAACTTAGTTTATATGTTCGACGCACAACAACGTTGTCAAATGTCCAATAACTCTTAATGTTCTTAAATAAAATGTCTAGGAAATTTAACTCATAGAAAATTGATGTAAGAGTCCTATGTATATACGAAACAAAAATAAACAACTAGCCAAATTTTACTTACTAAAAAATATCGAAAACGTACTGGAAAAAAGCTAATAATTTTCAACAAAAAAATAAGTTAAAAAATAGTCAAACCCCATAAGAAAAGTAAAGTTGAATAATTTACCTTCACATTTTGGAAGAAGGTAATAATATTAAACAAAGGTAGTAAACACGCTTGTTTATTTCGTAAGATGGGATCATTAACAGCTGACATGAGTAATAATATTTTGTCTATAGAATTTGAATAGTATTGCACATAAAAGTTGCAATTTGTGCACGCTCGCCTAGGACCAAGTATCTAATTTCAGGGCTCAGCCATTAAGTGAGGGAAACCGAAAGTGGATAAAGGTCCGGTTGCACCACCAGAACCGAACCGATAAGATGGACATGAAAGGTACGGAAAACTGAGCAGTTTGGAAAGCTCTAGTTTCAGTGGCGGACCCATCACCAGTCCAAGTAACGCTTTCGGGCTCTCACGGACTGGTATAAAGGATGTGATACCAAGACTTCACTCGGGGTTGATGCTAGTTATCCGCCCGGGAATCGTGGGTTTACATGAAGGACTGCGGATGTTCTCCCATGTTTTATCTGCACTATGTTTGTGTTCTTAGGGCGATAGTCTCTTATATATCCTTTGTCCTTCTTCATTATTTGCCATATTTTATCTTATTCCATTGTTTCATTAGAAAGGTCGTCATCTTTGTGAAACTGAAGTTTTCGCTTATATAATGCTTCCCAGATTAGTAGATCGTCGAAGGGTTCGATATTTGAGGATTTCTGTTATTGAAATTCCATACCCATCAAAATCAAGCTTTCGCCATCAAAAATTGTGCATCGATCAAGAACATACTTGGACATAATACAAACTACAACAGAATTAGGCGTTCACGTAACTATTTGTAATAGAAACCTTAACTAGATTTACGGTTACAATTACAATATTTGCGATTTTGATTAAAATAATTAGAGTTTTAATTAGAAAATTTTGTGTTTTTTTTATCCCCAACTTTAACTATAAAAAACTTTTTAAATATAAAACTTTCCTTACAAAGTAACACTTGTAATTCCAATGCTAAGGAATAATCGTAGCGTAAAATCCGTTCCATTTTCAAATCATAAATTTTCAAGCTACTTTTCTCTTAATTAAAGAGTCCAGCTTTCAAGATATTTTTATATGAAAAATATGGACCAAATTTACTTATTTGTACTTTAAATCGAAACTATCTAATGCGAGGCATTGCGTGATATACAACGAGTAAACGTTGTAATTATTGCTTTTATATTTTTCAACTTATCCAATATTTTATCTTACTTTAAGCAGAGAATTAGATTTTTACTACGGTAAATATAGTAATGGCGGTAACACTCTACTCTGAGCTTGCTGAGGATACTAAAAGGTTACCGAAAGTGAAGTAAAGTGGAGTGTGAAGAAGGAGAAATATTTATCAAATTAGTCGCAACAATCCCTTTTTTAATATCTCGAAAAATTATTTTTTTTAACTTAAATTGTTATATTAGTCAGAATTAAAAGTTTTACTAATAGATATTTTATTATATTTGTATGTTAAAATATTTCGTATCAGTATTTTTAGAACATATTTACTTAGAATGCCCGAGGAAACATCGCGAAGGCACTGTAGTGCAACGGTTGAAGAGGCCTTGCACAGAATTCTATTAGTCTAATTGTTCAAATTAAGGACACAAACAATTTAATAAAAGAAGAATCATCCAAATAACAGATGTGTAATTTTTTCACACGTAAAACCAATTTGAAAAGGATTGGTAGAAAACTAATTGGCATTGAACAGAACTTACTACAAAATAAATTAAAGATTTGGTATTTCTAAAAAATGTTTAATATAAACCTTTGAAACGTTCCGAGTTGTCTCTTCAAATGTCGTTTAAATAGTAGCCGATATAAAAAAAAGATTTTCCACATCTTCGAAAAATAGAGAGCTTAAAATACAGAATAGTTTTTAAAATTTCTTAATAGGAAGTTATAGGTCGTCGGGTATAGCCTGACCAGTGACCGTGAGTAGTGTAGAATTATTTGAGATCTGTGAAGTGGGGGATACCGGCTGAGACAGTTTTATGTTGCCGTTAAGTGAACAAGGTAGAAGATAGCATAGTGTATAACGCTGGTTTGATCCTCATTCCCCGATAACAGTTACCACTCGCGTCTGCCTTCCTCTTTGCATATTTCATCAGTCACGCTATTTTACCAGAAGACCTGTAAAATATGTCATGTTTAAAACAAAATATGTTTACCTTAACGCGTGACATTAAAACATCACAGGCATCCTTAGACAAAAATCGAAACTATCTAATGCGAAGCATTGCGTGATATACAACGAGTAAACGTTGTAATTATTGCTTTTTTCAACCTATCCAATATTTTATCTTACTTTAAGCAGAGATTTAGAATTTTACTTCCGTTAAGAGTAATGGCGGTAACACTCTACTCTGAGCTTGCTAAGGATGCTAAAAGGTTACCGAAAGTGAAGTAAAGTGAAGTGTGAAGAAGGAGAATTGTTTATCAAATTAGTCGCAAAAATCCATTTTTAATATCTAGAAAACCTAATTTTTCAAAACTTAAATTGTGCTATTAGTCAGAATTAAAAGTTTTACTAATAGATATTTTATTGCATTTTTATGTTCAAATATTTAAACATTGTGTTTAAAATGGTATTACAGTTTTAAAAGGAGGAATATGCTAATGTTTACTCATTGATATTGCTGGTTGAATGCAGAGAAGGAATATCAAGAAAGATTTTCTAACAACATGATTCCTACTTCGAATACATTCGCTTCAGTTTTTTGAAGTTACCGCAACACTGATTCTTTTCCTGCATGTTCGTAATAAGTTGAAAGAAAGAGAAAACGACGTAACTCTGACGTGGAGAATGTATAGCACGTATTTCGGGGCTTAGAATGCCTACTACACGAATTTAAAATCCCATTGGTTTACCGCAAAGTAGCCCACAGTATGGCGAAGACTTACCCGTTCCACCCTCGGAAGAAACCTTAGCTGCCTTGCGACTCGCTCTGCGTCTAAATTTATATCACTAGTGATTTTTTCAGTCACATTCCGAAATTCAGTGCTATTTTAATACCTTTTTTGTTGACTAATACTTACCTTTGTTTTGTATTAAACTTCAATTCAATAAATTTTCTCATATTTTAATTTTCTAAACATGTTATTTCAAAACATTACCTGTTTACAACTCTTTCCACAACGTTATTGTACTCGTACGTCAAATAGAATATAGTAATTAAGTTATGTAATATATAATGTAATATATGTTTTAATAAACTACAATATACAATTTTTAATAATTAATCTAGAATAAACCTATTCTAAGCCTAATGGGGGGTTGAAGTGTTAATATCGGTAGGATTATGTTCCTTGAATACTGTATGGACTAAATATGGCTGCTGAACCCAATCCCTCCTAAACCACATTAATGCTATGAAAACTAGTAAACATTAATCGCTTGTTATACCTGTTGTAGTCTGTTAATGGTCTATTTTCTGAGAGAGTTCCTAGATCAATACATTTCCTTCCAAAGCTGATAACTACCATCAGTGTGCGACTTGTTGCATTAGATTCTTAAAGTTAAAATGCATTCGCTGCATTCCAATAATTGATCCAGTATACTAAGATTTGTGTTTTTATAAAAACTTATACTTATGGGTTATGTTATTCATTTTGCTATTTCGGAAAGAGTGAATCTATTTCTTCAACAGGTTTTTTTGGAGCTCAGCTCACCGTAACATATTTATAAAAGAATTACCATGCACAAGCACACCGATTGTCAAAACACGTGACAACTGTATTCAAAATTTAAATATAAACTCTAAATATATGACTCATAATATTTGTGTGTCGGCGGAGGATAACAGGGCTGACATTGGAAGATGAAAGAATATTTCGGCAATGTGACACATAAGTACCTCGGACAGACAATCACAAAAACGAATAGTGTAGGCGATAATAGAAAAAATAAAAAACAACTACCTTTCTTAATTCGTCCTTTGTAATTAATAAATAATAACAAACACAGGATATATAACAATCCTCATAACCGTCAAAAGTATATTCACCCACAATACTGAAGTATAGCAGATAAAGGAAAAGTACAATAGAAAACTAGATGCAACAAAAATGGATTTCTGCGGCAGGCAAATCAAATTTGGAGAGAAGAACGAGATAAATCATGACGGTAAGGCATACGATAGCAGACGAGAGTGATAGCCAACAACTTAAATGGTATACTGTATATATGTTCAAAGAATGCTTGAAGATCGATTTCCAAAAAACTACCTATCGTGGACCCTTCACCGTACAAGAAAAAGAGGAAAACTGTAGTATAAAAGAGAGAACTGGATAGAAACCTAAGAAAGGGCCACAAAAAGTGGGGACTGGGAGACGAAAAACATAAGAGAACATTTTAATTCCATCAAATAATAACAAAATTGAAAATATATTTTCAAACATATCTCATGTAAGTTTGTACTTTTGTTAATTCATATGATTCAAGTTAAAAATCGAAACTCTTCTAGTTTAGTCTCTCTGGACAAACCATGACCTCAAAGATTGTGTATTTGACACATCTTCACAAAAAGCCCACTATAGAAATAATGTACAACTTTATCACAGGAAAGAATAAGAACGTTTAGTAATATAGTCGAACTACACTGTCAAAACACCCATTGTGTGTTATACAAATAACCAACCTAAACGATAACCTGTCTCACACGTGCCTCAGAACACGTTGAGCTAAAATATTATGACTGCACCGTGATGGTTCCGGGATCTACTAAACAGTTTATGGGACCACTTAGGAAAGTCTCGGGACCTTTGCAGCAGCGAAAGTGTATAAAAGCTACGGAACTAATTTTTTCTCTCTTTAAACAACGTCTCAAAAATTTCAGAACTTAATTTCACTGGGGCTCAAGAAATCCTGGAAATGGCTTCCCTACCGTAACTCACTAAGGAAGCGTTTCTTAGCCCATGTTATGTGAACCGTTTTCATAGTGCTAGTTGTAGAATAACTTTGCAAAGCTACTGCATATTTTTGTAGATTATCCTGCATATAAAATTCCTAGCGCATTGTCCCTTACGCGCCTTCTCCCAGAGGACCTCAACTGGCCTCTCTCTCATCTTCACCTTCAGATATATATATATATATATATATATATATATATATATATATATATATATGAATATGCAAATATACATATATGCCTTCTATATATATATATATATATATATATATATATATGCAAAACGCGTCTTAACGATCTGGTACCAAACTACATTGTAAATGGTGTACATGGCCTTGATCTTTAAATATTGGCATGGAATCATCTTCAGCAACTTCTTTTTAATAGAAAGATTACATTTGATACAATTAATTACTAACTCGCAATTATTAACTTGATTTAAACTCGCAACCAGTTATTTAAAATAATATATGACGTCATATCCACAAGGGTATTATTTATTTACTTTCAAGTAACGCCACAAGTTATTTTATAAACATAAATAAATAATAAATGTTTACATATGAGTTATTTTTAGTAATTTAACATTTATTTACAAACTCATTTATAGGCATCTTTGTTAATTTATTGGCTCTTTACAGGTTAGTCAGATAATTGTTTTTGTTTATGTTGATTTAATTTGTTTATAATTTAATTATATACAAACCAAAGGTCATTTATGGAACTTTATACAAACTATATTAATGTACACCCCTAACATGTAACTAAACGTTTATATTGATTTAAAACTCATGACAAAAAATCATGGAAAAAAGCTGTACATCTAGTACTGTCCAATGTATAACACTGTGACACAACGAACATAAGTATTCTTGTGTATTGTGTACTATGTAAAAAAAAGATCGAAAAGACAGACACCCTCACCCTCAATAGAAACTATGGCATGAGATAGGTTCACCATTAATATTTAACTGCATAGTTTCCATTTCTACAACAATGATACATAATTATAAAAAATCATTATTTACTGAATTTGAAACAGCTAATCGCTTACTTGATCCAGGCTACAAGTGCTATAGCCATTGTATATATTCAATGGCTATTTGATGAATTTGAAAAAGCTGACCGTTAAATTTAAACTATAGCTACAGCTGTTTTATAACATAATTTAAAATAAGTAATATAAAAAAACTGTTTTAGGTCACTTCCTACTGAGGTCAATAAAGACAAATTTTATTTTAGTTACTTTTTTATGTATAATTACAATTAATATAAATATGTATATACATATGACAGAATTACAATATTAAGTAGCAAAATAGGAAACAAATTTCCTTGAAATTTCCCATTTTCTACTCTATACAGTATCTGGTGTTATTTTGTTTGTTACTATTTATTCGCTTTCTTTTTTTTTCGTTTTCGCTTTTTTACGTTACCAATTTATGAAACTGATGGCGGCCTAAAATTTCTCACTCTATTCATTGCTTCCAATTCTTCATTATTGCAAGAAACCTCTCTCTTGTAATTTCATATACATCTTTAAGCAATAGAGCTATGGAAAAGTGACTCAGTGCCAAAAACACCTAGTGCCTGGATTTCAAACACCTAGTCAGTCAGTTCGAATCCGATAGATACTACTACTTTTTTAAATTTCATTAATGAATAACATTTTTAGAAAATAGTATTAACATCAGTTGTCATCCAACTACAGGTTAAAAAAAATGTATTTGAATTTGATTGGACGAATAAGGAACTTGATTGGATGACATATTTTACTAACGATTAAAAATTTGAATAAGATATGTGTCAGGAGAGTATAAAATAGTAAAAAGAATAGAAAAAAACCTTAAAATTAATATTTTGCAAAATCTCTTCTAATCATCTCTCTACATTACGATACGAAGTATACCTCGAAATTTCAAGTATGTACCTATTAAACTTTAGGCTGTGCGTTAGTTATGAGTAGGCCATCTTCTTTTATAAATATAGATATGCATTTAATCAACTAATACGGTTTTACCCAGACTGTAGTAGCCTAAATTTCTACTCACATGCTTCAATGTAACTCCTAAATCCGAATGGGAAGACATAGCGGATCCACATTGTGGGAAAGAGTTTTACTTGGCCAGATCCGATTACATTACGGTTCAAATCGATATAAAGGCAAACCGAACAAATGAACGCAATTGTGAACGGTTGGGGTGAAGAAGTGTAACATGTTGGCAATATCAATTATTTATAAAAGTACGAAGCGGCGGCGGCGGGAGGCACACTGGGTGTGACAAGGCAGGCTACATATGTTCCTAGTTGTGATTAATGCGACCCAGTCAAATATCCTGCCGCCAGATAGAGCTGAGTGCAATGTTATTTATTGTTGTTTGTTTACGAGCATATGAATAACGCCGATGTTCATGTAAAGCTCAGTGCATGTATAACGTTACACTTCTGTTCGTACGGATTGAGAAAAGAACACGTTAATAGAGTGTCATAGTACCTACCCAGTTCTTTAGACAGTTCAAAGACATAATAAATTTAATTGTCGTTAGAATATTTATTATAAATAAAAAAAAACATTTTAAAACAACACAAGATTTATCAACAGTTCAAAATTATAACAAAAATGAAGTAGCAACAAGCTGTAAGGAAGAAATTTGCGTTACCTTAGTTCAAAGATTTCCTTTAAAATTTTATCAACAACTATGAATTTTAAAATATATTAAAAATTACCAATATACATGTTCTGGAATATACTTTAAAGGTATTTATCGGTTATCTAGTAATTCTCACAAATGTAACAGTATATTATATCTGGTGATGTAGATATTTTTCAGGTACTACTTTATGAATGATAGGGTTTTTATAAAACACAGCTCTGTGTTATAGTACCTTGAAATACCGCTTGGACCTGTTTTTGTTAAAATTGACTTAAAACTTGACGTAAGAAATAAAGTTAAAAAGAAAATTCCGACGTCACACGGCAGCAACACTGTAGGACCCCACTTAATTCCATTTACTTCTAATATTACGTTATCCTACAACGGACAAAATCTAACAGTTCTATCTTCGAGTCATGAAATCTGCTTTATAATTCAAGTAATTAAACAAACATCTGTTAAGTATAAAGGCAAGACAATAATAAGAACTCAGGTAAAGCTATTTATATTAACAGATTAAATGTCAAGTAGATTTTTACTTAGAAAATCTTTATTTTGTGAACATAACCTGATACTGACTGCTTGTTCATGCTGTTGTTCTTGTAAACTGACTGCATTGATTGACTTTTTCTAAATATTTGTTTATAAGTACTATTTTATTTTAAACGCACCATAGCTCACTTAAGTTGTCTTTTCCTGTATCAAAAAATCTGAATTCAAGAACAGGGCTGTAACTTTAAGTAAGGGGTTGTAACTTTAAGTACAGGCCTTTAACTTCAAGTAAGGGGCTGTGAATTTAAGTATGGGGCTGTAACTTTAAGTAAAGGAGCGTAACTTTAAGTAGGGGGCTGTAAAATCAACTATGGGCCTGTAACGTCAAGTATAGGGATGTAACTAGAATTAAGGACATGTAACTAAGTATGGTGCTGTGAATTTAAGTATGGGGCTGTAACTTAAGGTAAGGGGCTGTAAATTGAACTAAGGATCTGTAGCTCCAAGTATGGGGATGTAACTTGAAGTAATGACCTGCAACTCCAAGTATGGTGCTGTGAATTTAAGAATGGGGCTGTAACTTTAAGTAAAGTGGCGTAACTTTAAGTAGGGGGCTGTAAAATTAACTATGGGCCTGTAATTCCAAGTACGGGGCTATGAATTTTAGTAAGGGGCTGTAACATTAAGTACGGGGCTGTAACATTAAGTAAAGGGCCGTAACTTTAAGGAAAGGGGCGTAACTTTAAGGAAAGGGGGTAACTTTAAGTAGGGGTTTGTAAAATCAACTATGGGCCTGCAATTCCAAGTACGGGGCTATGAATTTTAGTAAGGGGCTGTAACATTAAGTACGGGGCTGTAACTTTAAGGAAAGGGGCGTAATTTTAAGGAAAGGGGCGTAACTTTAAGGAAAGGGGGTAACTTTAAGTAGGGGTTTGTAAAATCAACTATGGGCCTGTAATTCCAAGTACGGGGCTATGAATTTTAGTAAGGGGCTGTAACATTAAGTACGGGGCTGTAACTTTAAGTAAAGGGGCGTAACTTTAAGTAAGGGGTTGTAGCTTAAATTATAACTTTATTCCCAAATACTATTAATTGAAAATAAAAAGTTATAAAATATTAATATCTTAAGAGAGCTAACAGAATATCTTTATTAATTTTCAAGATTGGCTTTCCATACAACCGATTTTTCTGTAATAATTATTTTAAACAATAAATTCAAATATTTCTTTATTAAACACGTAAATCATAAATAATTATTGTCTTAGTTGTAGCTTACAAGGAATAATAATTGTATTATAGGTAATTATATTTTAATATATATATAATAGGTTTAAAAAAGTTTCAATCTAAAATATAACTTTGGTAAATGTAAAAAAAAAACAAAAAACATAACCGATTTGAAAAAATGAACCGGAATATAGTTTTTACTTACTAAAACGTTAAGAATAATTTATCAAAAGCTTATTACCCACAAAGTTTGAAGGTGGTGCTGAATTTTTTACTTGAATATTTAACATACTGAATGTAACAATTAAAGGGAGTTTACATAATGTTGGAGTTCTTTGGCAAATAGATTAAAAAATTATGATATAAACACAGGCTATTCAATCATTACGTCCATAGACCTATTTTATAAATATAAAAAATTTATTAAATCTATGATACAAAATATTTAATTTTTCTGTAATTCATGTTATCTGAACTTTTATAACATGGGGCAATTTTACAAAATATTATATTTATTTAAGTTTCAAGTTTTGTTCTACTAATTTCCTCGTTTCTGTATGTCCGTATTTACCTAATCTCATCTTCTATTTTTTTTAAATACACCGCTAGTAGCGCTGTCGGTATTTGTTAAGGACTTAGCAACTTATTCCGCGAATGAATACTTTATCCTGTATGACCTTATTTTTTGTTTTAAAACCTATTGCGAAGTTATGATTTTTTCTACCTTTTTCCCCCTCGGGACCAAGAATATCTCTTTGGCCTCTATTTACTATTTTAGGATATTTTAACAAATTTTGATAATCTAAACAATTTTAATGTATTAAATTTAAGTTTTGCTTATTATAATTTTGGCATATTGTCTATTTCTATATGTTATGTATTAACTACCTTGTTTAATTTTTGGTAATATGCGATAATTGTGCCTAATGACCTTTTCTAAACTCCTAACTATTTTTACGACGGTCAATTTGGCCGTTGCATGCTGCAAAATATGTAAAAATGTTTCGCTCAAGATCTTGCTATATCCTAACGGTCAATAGCGAAAATGCAAGCTGACAACTCCAGGCAACTATATTATATCAAGTATTTGGAAATTAATCAAAATACTTATATCCTTATAGCTATATACACCATCCAGAGCCCTGGACGGGTTAGTATTCAAAATTTGTTTCAAGAGGGGTCTCTAAATTCTTGTTTTCGAAGATAGATTCGGAAATTAAGACTCCTACTGGCAGTGGTACAAGCTACAAAGTATCTAGTAGAATAGTTTTGGTTATAAATAAAACAAAAAAAGTTACCTAACCTAGTTTAACTGGTGGAAAAATGAAGTAGTCACCGTCTTTGTATAGTTTATTGAAGAATTGCTTACAAGATGGAACACATTTTCCATTTTACGCATCATTCTCTCACCGTAGGAAACATACTTTTTATAACCAAACATAAGTGGTTACTTTATAACCACATTAAAATGTTGAGATATTGTAAGACATACGATAGTATTCGGTTTTATACGGAAAATTTGATTTTATAAGTTTTGTGCTTTTTTAAAGTCAGGGTTATTTTAAATATTAAAAAATTATTATCCTTTTCAAAACATTCAATTTTTGGGTCGTAGCAACGTTTATTATTTTCCACGGCCCTGATGACGTTCTACCTCACCAGGCATAACGGTTTTTTTGTAATACCGGTAAAAATTCTATAACCTATAAAAACTTGTAAGGAATTTTGCATTCTTGTCTCGCCAAAAAAAAAATTACAGTAAAAAACGTACAAACATTATTGTATATAGAACCTAGAAGATCCTTAAGATTATTAAATATAGGAGATTTAAGTAGGCGATAAGAAAGAAGTTATTAAAGTAGATTAGAAAACATGAAAAAATATTAAATTTCAACCATAATTATTATAATTCATAATAATTTTCACTTCGCCAATTAATGGTACGTATTTATGTTTTTTCTCTTTACAAACACAATAAAACCAAACGCCACGAATTATTTAAAACTTTCAAGACGTTAATCTCTGATGTTGCACGGACTTAATATGGAAATCTCTCAAATAAACACGATTTCCAAACTTTGTGAATAAATGTATCAAGATTACTAAACCTTTTACTAAATTACCACATTTAAATTATTGAAAATATTTCTTGTAGAAACTGGAATGCGACTGTTTTAAAATCTTAAATGTATAGAATTTTCATAATTTACGTGATTTCTACAAGCTTTCCGGTATGTACTTATGCAATTAAATAAATCTCATATGTTCAAGTATTACTTAATTAGTGTAATGGAGCGACTTCATGCGCAACTTTCTTTTTAATTGCACGCACACGGTGTAGTATCCCAAGGATCTGTTTCTTTACTTGTGGTTATTTTCTCTTCCTACTAGCCAAGTAACGACTTATACGTTCTCATATTTAAAGTAGTGTTTCTCATATAATATTAAAGCAGCCATTTCACTGCAAGTTAAACATATATAATGTCACTGTCATTTCCCTTCATCTAGAAACCTGAAAGTAGGATATAATCTACTTGTTATACACCATAGCTTTGAAAAATGATCACGCTGATGTGTTAGAAGATGTATAGTGAGATAAGTAAAGAAGCCGCCGGTGTTGCCCATTGCTTGTAGACATGTAAGTAATTTTAACAAGCCCATTTGTATTATAACAAATCATACCTCAAAGCAGAGATATGTCACGAGCGAGAGTGGCGTTCGCTGTTAAACTACAACGAAATAAATAGAAGGTTCAAAAAAAAAAATTTGTTTTATTACAAGTAGCTACTGAGTGGCGTCATGTTTTGTCGACGGAACTAGTCACAAACGGATTCAATGACGAAAAACATTAATGTAGCATATAAAAAAAATAGTTTCATAAGATTACTGACGACCGTATGGGTAAGGAGAAAAGAAAAAAATGTGTTCTGAAGATTGCCTATAAATGCATTGTATTATTTAGTTGCAACACTTAATAACAGATAAAAAAGGTAACCATGAACAGAACCAAATAATCGTCGAAGCTAGTGAATTCAGTTAAACATTGAACATGATGATGATGACCCACTGCTAGTATCGTGTGAATATATTTTAAAGTACTCTCCTAATTCACTATTCATAGTGTTGTAATTTTAATTTCAACTTCAGTATACGCGACTAGAGCATCGGCAGCTACTTAGTTACTTCAGAACACGAAAACTGTATTAGAAAACAAATTTAGCAGCACTAACAGCAAGTGGCCATCCATGGTATATTTCTGCTAAGAAAACAATGGGCGGGGTTCAGATATGGCAGCCAAAGTGTAAACTTCTTATAACAAGACATAAAATTAAAATCATGTAAATCGGTTCAGATATAACAGCCAAAACTGTTTGAAGCAACTGTGGCGTAATGTTTATTTTTAAATAAATAAAACCTCTAAACCACAAATAACATTTATTTAAACCTTATGTACATTTCTATTGCCCAGCAATCATCTTCAGAAGTATTTAAAAAATACAACTTACTTTAAACAACATAATACAACAAATATATAGGCATAAACCGGTAACTACTTCGCCACGCCCCTTATTTTAAAAAACTAGTACGACCAATCACTAGATTTGAGAAAATATTAAAAATCAATTCATTAGCCTACCATTCGATATGGATTTAACAAAAGGTCTAGAAAAAGTTTTTAAACAGGTAAATTTAAAAGTAGCTTACAAAAGCTTAAATAACTTAAAAAATGTATTAGGTAACCCCAAAAGATAAAATAAAGATTGTAGATAAATCTGGGATTTATAAAATAAATTGTAATTCATGCAGTAAAATTTATATTGGCCAAACAAAAAGGAAAATATTAACCAGATTTAATGAACATATTAGCCATATAAAATTTCAAAGACCTGAAAAATCTAATGTTGCAGAACATATTCTAAACACTAAACACACTTTAGAATTAAATGATCTAAAATTATTGAAAACTGTTAATTCAAAAGGTCTTTTGAATAGTTTTGAAAGTTTGTACATTCACAAATATGACGAAAATAATTTACTAAATTGTGATAAAGGGCCTATCCCTAAATCTCAGTTATATTCATTAATTAGGAGATAGTTACAACCTTGTTAATAAATAATATTATTGTTTTTTAGTAAAATTGAAATAGTTGTAACGGTAACTCTTCACCACGAGAGTTGGAAGACCGGACCAAGTTGTAGAGGGGGAATTTACTGTAACGTGATTGGTCGTACTAGTTTTTTAAAACAAGGGGTGTGGCGAAGTAGTTACCGGTTTATGCCTATATAATTGTTGTATTATGCTGTTTAAAGTTAGTTGTATTTTTTAAATACCTCTGAAGATGATTGCTGGGCAATCGAAATGTACATAAGGTTTAAATAAATGTTATTTGTGGTTTAGAGGTTTTATTTATTTAAAAATAACAGCCAAAGTGTAAACTTCTTACGACAAGACATAAAATTAAAATCATGTAAATCGGTTCCCATATATGACGGCCAAAGTGTAAACTTCTTACAAGACATAAAATTAAAATCATGTAAATCGGTTCAGATATGCCAGCCAAAGTGTAAACGTCTTACAAGACATAAAATTAAAATCATGTAAATTAATAATAAGCCCAGTCTATCATATTACAACTTTACAAAAGCATTTAAATTAAAATAATTAAACAAATTTAGGTTATTATCATTATTCCTAGGCCTTATAGAAAAGGATAAGTAAATGAAAATAAAAATTAATTATTATTTTATTATTGCATTTTAAAATATTTCAATTTTCCATAGGCTAAATGTACAAGTTTTAAAATTTTACTTTACCACTAGCCCGTAATAAATTACTTTATTAAATATAGCTTTCCATTATGTCAGTATATCAGATAGAGTATTAGAAAAAAACATAATTTTACTTAGACATGCATTTCAAATTATTGCTAATGTACAATAAAACATAAAGGCCTGTCTTATCCTATGAGGAAGGAAATGGATGTCTTTAGATCTTATGTTACTAGATAATTTCATCAAATATGCGATATATATGAAACTGAATTTGAAAATTGAACATAGCCTCAAAATTACCTGTAAGTAAAAACGAAAACATCTGTTAGCATTGCCCGCCATGTTTCAAATTTTACATCAATATTCCTTTAAACTGCGAAAGTCTGAAATGTCGTTACATTCATCGGTAATGTCGTTGTTTCTACATTTTTAATATAGTTGGAAAATTATTAGATTTAACGACTGCTCAATTTTCATTAAAATTGAAAAGTTTATTATAATTTAAATCTGTTTTCCTGAAACAACGTAAAGGTTGGTGGCTTAAAATATTTTAAACAGAGGCAAATAAAATAATAAACTAACATACTAGATTTTTCGATTTATAGAAGATATCTCTAAACGCGTTCTGTGATATTAAGTGACGGAGATAGCACCAATAAATAAAATATTAAGGTTATCAAGTGATGTCACTTTCTACATTACACAACAAACACGGACATGATTAATTTGGGAAACAGTTTAAAAACTTTTATTGGCCGTATATACTAGCAGAAGCTTGTGAGGACGTGCCTGAACTGCAAATAGGGCAGTAATAAAAACTTAATATACAGATCATACAAACATATCAGAAAAAAGTGCTTTTGAAATAGAAACTTCCTTCATAGGATACTAACATTAAAGTACAATTCATACGGATCGAGAGATAGTAACAGAAAATTTTTAAATTAAAATGCTCGCTAGTAGCACGACTAGAGACTTGTTCAGCATCCTAATGAGGTGTTTCATTTGCCGGACAGCAACTATTAATTACGGTGGCTCAAGTGGACTTGACCATTTCAACAAGCGTTGAGCTCCTCTAAATGTGGTCAGTGACCAACGTTCTAACAACATTGCAAGTAATGGAAAGTAGTTAAACTAAACAGTTGTACGCGTTATTAGTTATAGCATTTTATACTATTTTACCCGAGCAACAATATTCGTAATCCTAAATTTTTTAAAATAATATTTATTTATTAAATATTATCAGGTTTAATCGTTATTTATTGTACCATGATCGCAATGAATGAGGTTGTGTTTACTGTGAAATAAATTATTTTTTTTTAAATACATGTACTTACAATAGAATTACTATTTCCTGATCTGAAATAGCTAAATCAGGGGCAACATAGGCAATAATGATACTCAGCCAAGCATTAATTCAATATGATATGACTTGTAACCATAAATCTAAATATATGTTACGCAGAATGACAAACATATACGCGCGCGCACGTAATTACTTATACAGATACACCAGACTCAGACACGCGCGCTCGCGCGAAAACCCCCCGAACACGCACACCCACAAAAATACTCGTGCATATAAATAACAAAGAAATATGTTGTAACACACAAACAACAATAAATAATCAGAGACATAAACGTAAAAATAAATAAATATTAATAAATCTATAATAACAGGTTTTCCAAACTTAATTACTACCAGAGATAAATAACAATAAAAATTATAATAAAAAAGTAATTAACAATTAATACAACACGGAATAAACAGACACACAACGCGCGCACACACACAAATACACAAACACAAACACACACATACACATACACATACATACGTATACTACATACACAAGCACGCGCACGCACCCACGCTCGTGCGCGCGTGTGTATGTCTAGGTATTTTTGACTAGTCAGAACAGCTGCGCGTTGGGAGTGCTAAAGGGGCAGAGAAATGTCAAAAATCCCTAGGGAAAGCTATGAGTAAATACATAGACATATTTTGTTGTGTGTGTAGAAAAAGAATAGAGTGTGTAGTAGAGAAGTGAGTTTTGTCAGCGGTATTCATGTTAGACTGGGGCACCGCGAGGGACGCCATTTCCTCTTAAAGATTGCAGTTATTCTGCAACTACCTGCAATTGTAAGATGGTCAAATCGCAGTACACAGCACTTTAACTACATTAGTGGTGCCATTTTGTTTAGTGTAATAACATTTATAAAGAACAATTTCTAGGTTTTCATTTTTTTTACCTATGAACAATGTATTATGTAATTTGTTCAATAACTTATAAAAGATTAGTTGATAAGAAGCCGATTGGGTAATACAGATACATACTGTGAACTTGATCCAATCAAGGGGTTATAGTGTACTACATAGTTATTGTCCTTGTAAGTACTGAATTATACAACAAATAACATTTCTGTTATACAACAATAAATTTACGTTGTACGTATCAATTACAACACATTGATTAATAATATTGATTGGTAGGATTAACCGTGAACATTCTAACGATACCGAGTTTCGTCAAAACAGCGCATTTATCCCTAGTGCAGCTCTAGTTTTATTGTTCATTTATCTACATTTTAAACCCACGCCAATCACTCATGGTCGCACCTGATGGCCATTACAGATACGAGTGATGACTAGCGTCGCAATTTGAAAACTGTCTCACTGAGTTTTATTAAATTTATTGACATTTAAATTCGTGAAACACATACTCTGTAAAAAATATATTCTTTTGAAAACATTTTAATCTATATCAATTACAACAACCAGTATATTTTCTTAGTCTGATACATTATACCAGACTAGTATTACTTGTTCCAACAATGAAATAATCCCTTCTGAAGCACAGTTAGTGAATGGGATTACAAGTATTGCAGGGGTGGTAGATTAAGTTCATATACAGAAATGTCTACGCTTAGAGTCGTGTCACTTCCCCCCCTGAGCTACTAGCATGCCGTCTAACAAGATAAACGTCTTACAGACTTCACGTAAAGATTTCATATGTTTTAGAATAGCAATTATAAAATACCTTTGAAGATTTTGGGTATATAAAGGATATAAGTGTTGAACTAGAACTCACAAGGGTATTCCATCAAGGGTATACCATTTCACTCTGCACTTTACATACCTGTAAACAAAAAGCAAACAGCTCTTTAAGCTTGTATATTTAATAAACGATTTGGAAAAACTACATATTGTAATTCATTAAATTTATATAGCTTTGGTTATTAAAATAGGTTATAAGACAAAGTTGTTTAATATCCAGTTACATTACTTGGCCCTGTTACAAATTCTGATGGATAGAAAAAAATGTTTTCCTTTAAAGGAAAACCGTACTTAAATTTAGCTTAAGCCCTTTGTCGATTACATTAGAATTTGTAGTAAAAAAACTCGAGGTCTTTCCATAAACGATTCATTTTACTTTCTCTTGTGGTTCCTGAAAAATCTATAAAGGTGATGTATTTGGTTTGAAAAATAAACGATTCTGCTTTTGCTTTTATCTTCGAAGAAACGTCGTTCTTATTTGCCCTCGGCCGTTCTATATTTGCACTTTATTGTATTAGAATAGCCTTCATACAAGCTGATTTTTCAAATGAACAGAATATAAATAACAATATTAGTGAGCAAAGTATCCTCGTGAAAAATGTTGCCGCCAGAAAAAGGGAAGAATTTAATTACACCAATGGTAAACCTGTTTTCTAGCCACTGTATTTTATTAGCGGGAATGAGAAACCACTGTACACCCCTCCCGAATTCGTATCATTTTACTACCTTTGTTTTTAAATTGTTTTTCTTTTACAAGAACTTTTTACGCTTTATCTGGTAATTTAAAATAAAACACAAAGTTTTGTTAAAAACAAATATTTTAGCTCAAATTACGTAGAACAGTGTAGGCGGCTACTGCATGGTATTTCAATGCTCAGAAAACAATGAGGCAGTTTAAAGTTTGTTTGCCCTGCTATACTAAGATACTATGGTGTGTGTATGTGTGTGGGTGTGTGTGTGTGTGTGTGTGTGTGTGTGTTTATAACGTTCTACCGCCTTCTGATTTCCAACCTCCATTGCTCTTTGTTCATCCATAAATGTAGTTCCAGTTTCCTTTCTTCCATATCTCCAACAATTCCTCTAATCTCTTCTAAGTCTACCTCACTTCACATGATTTCCATTCCAGTGAATTTTGTAGCCGATCGCTGTTCTTTCATTTTACGTATCCATAACGCATTAGTTGTTTTATTTTTACGGTTTCACGATCTCATTTGCTACTTCCATTATTTCTCATCTCCGTTTATTTCTTATTCTATCTTTTTTTATTTCCATAAATATTTTCTCATTTTTACTTGCCTAACTTCGATAGTGTATGTTGTGATGGTCTTAATGACTATTTTATGTATCCGTTTTTCACTTACTTTCGACATCTGTTGGTCCCAAATTGATGAGTTCAACTGTGATATTGCCTTTTGACCTTGCGAATGTAGGCGCAGAACGTACAGAACAAAATTAAGCAATGAAACAGTATCCATTGTTAAATCAATGAAACTTCATTGTTTTACCCGTAAGATTTTTCGCACGTCCTCAGAATGCCTAACTCATGTCAATCAGAAGAGAGACTGCAGTGGTTTAGAGCAACTAGTAGAGAATGGTCTTCGAAAAATCATGACTAAAGACTTGCCGGTCGTTCTGTTCTGTTTTTGCTATCTGGGAGAAAATGTTTTAGTTTATAAAGAAATAAGCTGAAAAAAAGTGGAAACGGAAGATGAAAATTTAAAAAAATGAAGGGAGCAAGGACGTGAGGGTAGCCATGAAGAAAGGATTAAGCTATTAGATGAGGGGGAAAGAGAGAAAGCTACACAATCTGAAAAAAAGAGAGGGAGAAAGAGAGCATTTGCTACTTAAAATTTAATGACATGCGAAAATAATTTGTGAAAAAAGGAACTGGTAAAATGTTCAGATAAAAAGACTAAAATAAAATTACGGAATTTAATTACATCACCGACGGGGCAATGACCGCCACAACATTTTATAAACTGGGACAAAATAAAAACCACAACTATGATGAGCTTCAAACCAACGCTCTGGACCTCCATTCCAAGCATTTACATCCTTTGTATATAAATTAGTGTAATATATACTTGTCTACATATGTGTGTTAAATACTTAATCATACCAGCGGATTCAGTCAAGGGAAAAATAAATGCTATTAACCTAAGCAATTGCCCTAAAGTAGCAGTTTTAGAAATATATAGGCTATATATTAATATCAAAGTAACGTAATAGTTTATATAATGCATGTGTAATAGTGTCACTACTAATAAGACTATTCTAGTATTGCTGCTTACAGTCAGCGCAAGAACCCGATTGTACAAAGCAAACGCAATCGATTGGACTTTGTGGTTGTAAAGAAAGACAGAATAAAGTTTTCTATCTTTTTCTCAACGGCGTTGAACGACATTTTAGAAAAGAAGTACTTTACTGTTACATGTTGTGCTGGGGCTTACGAGACATTTTATCGACAGCAACTAGTCAGATTGTGGCAACATCACAGTCGACGTTTAATTTCCTACCAAAACGTGTATGGTTGACCTTTATAGAAAATCTATTTTTTTTTCAAAAATATAAAGCCCAAGATATTAACTTACACTGTTTGCTGTTATTAATTGCTGAAATTATTTTAAACTATCAAGCGCTGGTTAGGATATTCTTATTAGACTGACAGTGGGACAAATACTTAATGACAAATTATTATTAGGTATTTTAAGTTAAGTAAAGTTATTTTAAGTATAAGGTTTACTTAAATTTAAACCTTAATTTAAGTTGCTCTTAGTTAGTAAATTAAAAAATACCGACATCAATTTGTATTTTTTAGTTAAAAATGAAACTGTTATATAATCTAGGATTTAGATTTTGGATTTTCAGTTTTTAAATAACTTCAGACAAATTTAATCAAGAAAGAGTGATAGTTTTGAGATTTTATAATTCAATAGCGTGTGTTAAACCGGAGAAGTGGTAAATTTTTCACAGACTTATTTTATAACACAGTTTTAATTATTATAAATGCTTCAATGTATTAATACTTCTTAGTCCTAATTCTATCCACGAAAATATAAACCCGAAAAATTACAGTGGAATTAAACATTGGAATTAATCGCAATTATTACGATTAAAAATAAAAGCAAAAACTCAACAAAAGATATTAAGCATATAATAATTAATGTTACATAGAGCTAATCCTGTAACTTCACTAGAGCCAGGTTCTCTGATAATGACTTGGTAATCGAAACGTATATAAGAGTTTAATAATTATAAATTTAAAATTAATTTATTTAATTGATATCTTGTATTTTATTAGAATAAAAACTCGGTTGAGTTTTTAATTAACAATATTTTAAGAGTATACGCCTCATTTTGTATTTTTTTTTGTTTTTTCTGGGTTTGGTGTTTAATGTAAATTTTATTAATTGAAATATTAGTAATGTCATAAAATCATTAAAACTTCAGTTATATGTTTCTATAAAACTTAATACATCTATTCAAAAATACAAAGTTAAAATTGCCATTCTAAGACGCCAAGGCACCTGCTGCAAAATATTAAATGGTGGTAAAAAAAATAACCTGTTAACTTATGAGCATATTTAGCTTTTAAGATCAGCATGAGGTAAGCCGCGAACTTTGAGCTGTGAAGAAGATTAAATAGGTTTAATATAAACACAGTAATATAAAGTGAAGAGAATGTCAATATCAGTGAAAATGTTTTTTGGTAAGTACAGTAACAGAAGAACAACAACCTTAAAATTTATGAATGCATGAATAAAAAAATGTTTCGAAAAAATGGATTGCCTTTTTGGAAGTGAGACGATCTCGAAAGATTAAGAATTAGAGCAAATGTGTCGTTAATGCGTAAAATGGACAAGTTGTAAAGAAGAATGTATATACGATGGTCATGACAATAGAGTATATCAAACAATGCGATAAACTAAAAAAGAAAGTAAATGCAATTTAAGGAAAGATCGAAAACAAAAATACATACGAAACACAACGTAATAAAAGAATTTTTTTTAATGAAAAAATTTATAGTATATCAGCAGAAAACGAAACAATTAATGTTCAACTAATAACATTAATTGAAAACGAGAAAAAACGCATTAAAATGTTTAGGAGGAACATAGATTTAAAAACAGACTAAAAATAGTACGTAGACTATTCAATGTACGACTAAATCAATGTACGTAAATTGAATACATAGTGGAATACCGTTTTTCAACATTAGAAAAAGAAAATACCTAAAAATGAGACCATAAGAAAACAAAGAAAGTCGAAACACTCAAGAAACCTGAAGCAACACTCAGAAACAGACGGAACATGGATTGACGATATAAATAATAAAAACATCATACATTAATAAACGGTGTAAAAAATTAAAAATCTAAAGAAGCAACTGAAATTTTGCTAATCGATAAATGTACAAATTACTCTGGCTTTATCGCAGTTTACAAATTGTTGACACATAATTTCAAACACAAACGTAACATATCCTTGTCCAGATGGACGCACTTACACAGGATGCGGATCAAGGACTAATCCCTGCCCACCATTAATTTAATCCAGCCTACGTTATGCTGCACTTCTGCAGTTGTCACACATACAGAGTGTGTCAGAATACATGCACAGATAAACCATTCAAATTATATTTCACTGAAAATACCGAAACATGTTAAAACACAGATAATTCTGTATATTTCAAATCACAGAATTTCGCTCTTGTTTTAACTATCATTTAGTTTTTAAGTTTTCTAAGACAGAATTTTCAAGTTTTTTATTTTTTATATAGTATGAGTTTAAATCAAACCAAGAGAAACCACCGCCATTCCTCACTACAAACATCATCATCACCACCGTCACAATCGGTATCATCGTAGTACTATTCTTCTGATATACAGCTTGTTCCTGCTTTCTTCGTCTTGTAGTTTTTTCTTAACATCTTTTTCTACAAAGAAAAGGGAAACTCTAGAGGCTATCTTTGGATGAAGTGTATTAGACAAGTGATAAACAAATAAGAAAATAAGAGTTGAGTCTTAAATGGATAATTACAAGAGAAATCAAAATAGGGGGAAAGCTGCTAATACTAAAACTTACCAAGAACAGGAATAGAAACTGATGAAGAAATTTACTATGGCAGAGTGCAAAAAAGTTGTCTCTTGGTGATACGTTTAGAAGGAACGTATATCGGAACAACTGTTCGGATCAGAAGATATCAGATATACAAATCGAGATAATTAGATCAAATAATAAAGCTAGAGAGAAAAGACATTCCAAGACAAAAAGGTAAAACGCGAAAGCGAGATAGGTAAGGAAAGCGAAATAATAGATATAGAAGAGAAAGTGAAAAATGAAAGACAGAGGAGCGAGAAATGTTAAAATTGAGATGCATAGAAGAGAGAAACGTTAATTAAAAATATAGAGAGTTGATAATGAGAAGCAATAAAGGCAGAAAAGAAATACAATTGAGAACAAAGTTAAATAAAGAGGGAAAGAATAAGAAAGAGAAATTTGAAAAGAAAAGGCGCTGAAATACGAAATGAGAGGGGAGTCAAAAAGCAAAAAAGTGAAGGCAAAGATAGAAAAGGGAGGAATATAAGTGGAGATAAGAGAAAAAAGAAAAGAAAATATAATAAATATGAAAAGATACAATTGAAATAAATCTGAAACGAAAAAGACAAGATATAGACAAATTTAAAGAAAAATTACCAATGAGAGACAAATATAAAAGTAGTACGTCATGGAATAAAAAAATGTGAAGAAATTAAAGTAGAGAAGGTATTGACCATTTAGGGTACAGATCATTAATGAACCTCATAATATAATTTAGCAACTTCCAGCTTTAGATTCTACACTACTTAACAAATATTCCCTATCCTTTTTAAGTTGTTGACTTCCTATTCAAGGTTTCTCTCAAGCCTATAAAAACGTCACATTCTCTTTATTCTGTTTGTGTTTAGTGTTATCCTAGTTTACTCTGATGTTATGCTTATTCAAATTTGTTCTCTTACCAAAAATGCTTACATTTTGTTTTCTTTTGTTCGTGGATGTTTTTTTAAACGTTTAGTAAAAGTCTTTTAATCGCAATCATTTTAATCACTCGTTTAACGTTAATTTCCGTTACAAATACAAACCTTCCTCGAAAGCTATTGAAGTATAATGTGGTAAAGGTCAAGCGGGAAATGTAATGAATGTTTGAATCCCACTGTTTCAACTTATTTTAAATATACTATCTCGTTCCAACTGTAGTCCTTAATATTGTCTTCAAGGTCATGAAAATCCAAAACCTTGTCCACTATCGGGAATACGAGGAGGAGAAATCCGGCACAGAGTCGTTCCATCGCGGTTGCTAGACAACAGACGTGTTGGTATGAGCATGCCACGGGATCGGCATCTGGGGCAGTCCATATCAGGTCAGGTCAAGTTTAACGAACCCGTGAAAGTTTCACACTTAATAAATTGCTAATATTGTTCCCACGTTTCCAGCGGTATACTGTAGTTTTATTAGGCCTCTTCAAGTTTCTTGGCTAGAGAAAGGCCACTCTTTTCGCCAACACAGCGCCAGTAATTGATTACAAAGAAACTGCCGTACTCAACAAATATAATAAATTTCATAAACCTTAATTAACAGTGTTTTATAATAAAAAGTTAATTGAAAAATTAAATACTCAAACTAAATTAAAGTTTTAATTATTCAAAAAACTAAACACCTTATATTTTTCTTTCTTTCTATATTTTATGAAGCTACACAAACTTTTATAGCGCAGAAAATATAAAAAAGTAGAACACAAATGTGTAATAAATTGCACCATTGAGTTCAAATAAGGAATGTGATAAAGAAGGAATGTGATTCATTATAGTCGACAGACAAAGCCTCGATTTATCTTTCTGCTTCAAATAATTCCCTGTAGGTCGATCTTTGATTGTCCTTGTAAATTCCTACAAAGTTTATTGTTAAAAATGATATTACAAATGCAGAGCGTTACAAAATCTTGCGTATGCTTGATCATGTCAGGTATGCTTGATCATGTCAGGTATGCTTGATCACGTCAGGTATGATTGATCATGTCAGGTATGCTTGATCATATCAGGTATGCTTGATCACGGCCGGTATGCTTGATTGCGTCAGGTATGCTTGATCATGTCAGGTATGCTTGATCATGTCAGGTATGCTTAATCATGTCAGCAATGTTTGATCATATCAGGTATGCTTGATTACGGCAGGTATAGTTGATCATGTCAGGTATGCTTAATCACGCCAGGTATGCTTGATCATGTAAGGTAAGCTAGATCATGTCAGGTATGCTTGATCATGTCAGGTATGCTTGATCATGTAAGGTATGCTTGATCACGGCCGGTATGCTTGATCGCGTCAGGTATGCTTGATCAACTCAGGTATGCTTGATCATGTCAGGTATGCTTAATCATGTCAGCAATGTTTGATCATTACAGGTATGCTTGATCATGTCAGGTAAGCTATATCATGTCAGGTATGCTTGATCATGTCAGGTATGCTTCATATCAGGTATGCTTGATCACGGCCGGTATGCTTGATCATGTCAGGTATGCTTAATCATGTCAGCAATGTTTGATCATTACAGGTATATTACAGGTATGCTTGATCACGGCAGGTATGCTTGATCATGTCAGGTAAACTATATCATGTCAGGTATGCTTGATCATGTCAGTATGCTTCATATCAGGTATGCTTGATCACGGCCGGTATGCTTGATCGCGTCAGGTATGCTTGATCATGTCAGGTATGCTTGATCACGTCCAGGTATGCTTGATCATGTCAGGTATGCTTGATCACGTCAGGTATGCTTGATCATATCAGGTATGCTTGATCACGGCCGGTATGCTTGATCACGGCAGGTATGCTTGATCATGTCAGGTATGCTTGATCACGTCCAGGTATGCTTGATCTTGTAAGGTAAGCTAGATCATGTCAGGTATGCTTGATCACGGCAGGTATGCTTGATCATGTCAGGTATGCTTGATCACGTCAGGTATGCTTGATCATATCAGGTATGCTTGATCACGGCCGGTATGCTTGATCACGGCAGGTATGCTTGATCATGTCAGGTATGCTTGATCACGTCCAGGTATGCTTGATCTTGTAAGGTAAGCTAGATCATGTCAGGTATGCTTGATCATGGCAGGTATGCTTGATCATGTAAGGTATACTTGATCATATCAGGTATGCTTGATCATGTCAGGTATGCTTGATCATATCAGGTATGCTTGATCTCGTCAGGTATGCTCGATCATGTCAGGTAAGCTAGATCGTGTCAGGTATGCTTGATCATGTCAGGTATGCTTGATCACGTCAGGTATGCTTGATCATATCAGGTATGCTTGATCACGGCAGGTATGCTTGATCATGTCAGGTATGCTTCATATTGTCAGGTATGCTTGGTCATGTAAGGTATGCTTGATCATCTCAGGTATACTTCTGAATCTGAAGATATTTTTCGATTATTTAAAAGACGGTTGATCTACTAGTAGCGGTTTTGTCATGCGAAACCATTATAATTCTAATTAAGAACCATTATAATTCTAGCTAAGTGCCATTAGAACCCCAGTTAAGAACCAATAGAACTCCAGATAGGAACCATTAAAAGAGATCTGGGACTTTACAACATACGAGTATATGCAGGATATTTTTCATATTAAATATGTTCAATTTAACAGAGAAAGCCTTCATAGGTCAGGTCTGTTCCTACATAGTCGGTAACTCTTTAAAGATTATTTGACCGACACAACATCTCCACTTTTATGATTACAAAGACTTCCCTTACATCTCTGTATAAGTCCATGATATAATTGCATATAAATTTTAAGCTACAATAGTAGTTTAAACCACCATCGTATTTAAACTACAACATATACAATAAAAGCATTTGATATCTGCTCGATATTTTTCGGTTGGTATCGATTATCGTAAAAGCCTCGTTTGCGTTTAATCCGGCAATCTTACCCCAAAACAACTTAAACGTTTAGCTCATTGTCGACAGTTATAAAAGATCATCGATTGTCTAGGTTTTATTTACTGGTACTTACTATATCTGTTATTGCTAGCTCTATCTGTTTCCACACTCTTTGTGATAATATTAATGTCTAAACTGTAACTATCCTTATCTTTCTATCCCCTGAACCTCTCACGTACCCTGAACGCCTCATCCTCTGAACCCATCATGCTACTGAAAGTCTCGTGTCTTCTGAACTCTTTATATCTTTGAAAGTCTCCTGTTCCCGTGACGCCTCATCCTCTCTTAATGCTCTATGCCTCCGATTACCTCATTCTCTTAACGCCTCATGTACCCTGAACGCCTCATCCTCTGAACACCTCATGCTACTGAAAGTCTCGTGTCTTCTGAACGCTTTGTATCTCTGAAAGTTTCATGTTCCCGTGACGCCTCATCCTCTCTTAATGCTCTATGCCTCCGAATACCTCATCCTCTTAACGCCTCATTCTCTGAACACCTCATGCCACTGAAAGTATCGTGTTTTTTTAACGCTTTATATCTCTGAATGTCTCATTTCCCCGTAACACCTTATGCTTTTTGCCTCTGAATACCTTATTCTCTTGACGCCTCATACTCCACGAATTCCACATGTCCCCTTTATTATCAATGTCTCCAAGTACCTTATCCTTATATCGCCACTTGCCACTGAGTCTCATCTATCCCTTTATGTCCTTTAACATCTCATGACTCCCGAACGTCCCATATCGTCTTAACGCATCATATTCTATGCTCCTTAAACATCTTATATCTCCGAATACCTTATCCCCTGAACGACTCGTTGAATAACCCACCGTTTCATGAACGTTTAAACGCACCACTATTTTGACTCTTTAAACCTTCTGAACGCCTCTTGCCCTTTCAACTTCCAACTTAAATTAAACTTCATTAAACATTTGAAGCATTTACTGTTAATTCTGATATCGTGATTTTGTTAAATCTGGATAAGCATTCAACTACTCCTACTACCAACAACCCCCATCCCGACTATCTTTGAGGAACACTTCAGCATTTCGACACCTCATTACTGTCACGCCGGCAGCATACTATCTCTACTTCGCACGAGTAGCCTTTCACGCTCAAACTTTGGGTATCTGCCTCCTCCCTGCCAAAAGATAAATACATGTCCTCACATTCAACGTACGATTCAACCAAAACCTTCTAAAGTGATGGGTACACTGCAATTTTTGGTAACTTTGCAACCGTCATTTTTTCTAGTTTATTCATATTCGTTATTCAATGTAAGGGAAATGTATTTCGATGAGTGACTAATCATTGACAGAGAGGACGTCTATATCAGTCAAGCAACCCTGGCCACTAGAAACATGTTTCCTCCAACTCTCACTAACAAACTAGTCTTCTCTCTACGAACAAACATTGAGACAAACTCAACAATGAGAAGCTGCACACGTGGGAATGATACATTTTCAGAACTAGATCATCCCATTTCCTTATCTTGTCTGGATATCCTGTAGACTGGATCATTTCCTTGTTCCAGTCTGGATATCCGGTAGATTGGATCATTTCCTTAACCCTGTCTTTTATGATAACTCAATGGTCAGTGTGTTTGATATAAAATTACGATGTAAAGGTAAAAGCTAATATCGGCAAAACTATTAACAAATTAGCAACTATAGGAGCCATTACCATAATATTAAATCGTTAGTTTTTCTTAGAGAGCTGAAACATAAAATAACAGGAATGTAGAAGAAGGAGAGTATCGAAAGAAGTCCAATTCGTATCACACCAACGATTAATCTCGGTCGCCATTAAACTTGGAAAGTGCATTAGCAAAAGAAAGTATCATTGCAATCTAAATCTGATTTAATTTATAACTTACAATGGGGGAGAAAAACTGCCTTGTGCCACGTCTAATAACGGCTCGGTCTTGTCAATGCCAACTAGATTACTTCTCGGCCACAACAAAGTGCGGCGACGTGATTTAAAGTGTCTAGACACGAAGAAAACAACTGCCAACAATAGGACGGTAAATTGGTAGGCCTACATGTTGAAAAGAACGCGCTGCTGGTGTTGATGCTGAATCGAGTGTGGCCAATCTGTAGGCGGTGTAATTGAATGCAGATACACAAGGAAACGAGAGCTTAAAATCGTGACTGAATTTTTAAATAAGTGTTGGCTAAAAGTTTCCCTTAAAAATCAGAAGCTAAAAACAGGCTTCTGCTTGAATAAGGGGCGACGAGGGTAATGTTCTGTGACATACTTTCATACGGTCTGTTTATAAAGAGAAATGGACAAACTTACATACGGTTTATTTATGAAGAGAAATGGACATACTTTCATACGGTTAGTTTATAAAGAGAAATGGACAAACTTACATACGGTTTATTTATGAAGAGAAATGGACATACTTTCATACAGTTCGTTTATAAAGAGAAATGGACATACTTTCATACGGATTGTTTATAAAGAGAAATGGACATACGTTCATACGGTTTATTTATAAAGAGAAATTGACATACTTGCATACGGTTTGTTAATAAAGAGAAATGGATATACTTTCATACGGTTTGTTTATAAAGAGAAAGGGACATACTTTCATACGGTTTGTTTATAAAGAGAAATGGACATACTTTCATACGGTTTGTTTATAAAGAGAAATGGACATACGTTCATACGGTTTATTTATAAAGAGAAATGGATATACTTTCATACGGTTTGTTTATAAAGAGAAAGGGACATACTTTCATACGGTTTGTTTATAAAGAGAAATGGACATACGTTCATACGGTTTATTTATAAAGAGAAAGGGACATACTTTCATACGGTTTGTTTATAAAGAGAAAGGGACATACTTTCATACGGTTTGTTTATAAAGAGAAATGGACATACGTTCATACGGTTTATTTATAAATAGAAATGGATATACTTTCATACGGTTTGTTAATAAAGAGAAGTGGATATACTTTCATACGGTTTGTTAATAAAGAGAAATGGATATACTTTCATACGGTTTATCTATAAAGAGAAATGGACATACATTCATACGGTTTGTCTATAAAGAGAAATGGACATACTTTCATACGGTTAGTTTATAAAGAAAAATGGACATACTTTCATACGGTTTATTTAAGAAGAGAAATTGACATACTTTCATACGGTTTGTTTATTAAGAGAAATGGACATAATTTCATACTGTTTAATTACTAACAGAAATGGACATACTTTCATACGGTTTGTTTATAAACAGAAATCACCATACTTTCAAACTATTTATTTATATCTTTAACAGTTTTTAATAGTAAAATTTAATGTATATTCACAATGGGAGATTCTGAAAACTATTTTGTTAAACGAAAATAATCTATGAAATACTAAGAAATCTAACAGGAAGATGAAAATGGTTAATGTAAAAGTTTACGAACACACATACACGTACTCGCACGCACAAACATACACACACTCACGCACGCGCACGCACACAAACAAAACACACACGTAATTTTGATAAATATTCTTGTTATATTGTAACACGTTTTTTTGGTTCGGTTCCTTTTACCATCGAATTCAAACTATCTCTCGACATCTTAGATAGTAGCAACGTTAAATATATCTTATGACTGGTTTTTGGCCTATTGTAAAACTAAATTATATACAGTAACGATTTCGTATTGAAGACCGTTCTCTCAGCAAGGTGGCATTGATGTGGTATCGTCCTCTAAATAGGATACCTGAACATATCATATGTGATATAGGTACAAGGAATGAATTTGTTCCAACCTCAATCCTCTCTATACTCCAAATGCTTGCCATCCATCGTAGTCGAAACAGCCTTATAGGATAGTCTTGAAAACCCAAACACCACTATATTATTTACTTCGTCATCATTTTATTGACGATAGTTCTTAACTTGCATTGATATTATGATAACTGGTATTATTTCAATAGAATATATATTAACGATCAACCTCCTTTCGGCTTCAGTTCGCTTTGACAGTTGACACTGATAATACATTTAGTTCAACAATTTAACTGATTATACTTGACAGTTGACACTGATAACACATTTAATTATACAATTTAACTGATTATACTAGACAGTTGAAACTGATAACACATTTAGTTATACAATTTAACTGATTGTACTAGACAGTTGAAACTGATAACACATTTAGTTAAACAATTTAGCTGATTATACGTCTCAGATTTTTTTATTAAAAAAACATCAAATATTAGATTAAAATAATATTTTTACTTGATTTATTAATATGACGAGACTCCTATGATATAGTTAAATGAACGAAAAATCTTTAAAAATAACAGAGAAAGTACACAAAAGCGGCTAAAAATATACAATGCACCACTTTGTGTTTGTCGTTGACATACGTAGGGTCTCTTGAGCCAAATAAATAAAACCTTACTGGTGGCGGTCAACTCTAAACAAATCTGTGTACATTCGTCTTGGCCCGTCTTAGAGGGGGGGGGAGGGGAGGTGAAAGGAATGACTATTTTTGTCTATTTACGATCATTACTTTCACAATCATAAGGTAAAAATTCCTTGTAAAGGATTTTAATTTCTGATTTAGTCTTAAATGCACATGAATAATCATCTTGAGCGTGAAAAAAGCTGTATTTTGGCGTCTTTGGTAGGATTAAGGTAGGGACGTTAATCCCCACTAGAGTACAAAATAGGTATTGTATTACTTCTTATGCCTTTTATATATCCATGGTTCCGCTAAAGAGGAAAGGCTTCCAGCACTAACGTTATTTTCCATTTTATTTTAATGACTAAGCAGAAGATGAATATATTACGGGGTGTTAGTATTGGTGCTATGTAGTTTTGCTTTTAATGTCAAGAAACGAGCTTCAAAGCAGAAAAAAGTACGACAGTGTAGTATGTGTGCGCACAATTGATTCAAGACAGTTATAACAAACAAAGAAACCGTAACAGTGTAAGCAAAACATAAAAAAGACTCTACTCAATCGGTTATATTTACCTACCTCATATTAAAACTATGAGGAAGCAGGCTGTTATCTTTATTGACACCGGTGTTTTTATTTATTTGAAGCAAAAAGATAATTGGAAAAAGTGAAACAACCAAAATCAGAAGACCATACATACTTTACTGGGCTCGAATCCAACGAACCTGGCGACGAAAACTGGAAAATTCAGCTGCAACAATTCTTCTTCAATAGATTCTGTTTTTATAGTGTCCTGTAACAGATTTAGTTAGAGAGGCAATAAACATATTTTGTTCCAAATCGATACTGTTTGCCATGGTTTTCTTTATACATACAAGTACTTATATTTAATAAAGATGTTTTTACCTTCTTGGAAAGATTGGTTATAGTCTTTGTAAGTTTAATTTTTTTTACTCTTAATAAGGAATTATTATCTTAAAACCTCTGTATTTTACATTTCCCCTAATACAGGAAAATAATTGATCAAATAAACGTTTTTAGTAACAAGCAGCATAAACATTTTTAAAATGTTTACAAAAACCACTTGAACAAAGAGACTGTTAAAAAGTATTTTACTTCGTATAAAAACTTGAGCCATCAAACAAATTTGTTATACTTATCAAACACTTAGATACGAAAGGTAAAGAGAACAACATACTTCCTAAAGAGACAACACAATAATCAAAATAATATAAAACAAAATAACGTAGGAAACATTTGAAACAAAAAAAAAAGTGAAAAAGAAAGCAACATACAAAACATCAGAAGAAAAATCAATAGAAAAAGATCAAAAGGTAATAAAACCTAAGACGAACAGAAACTACCAAGAAACAGTAAGCTTCAGAAGAACATTACAATAAAAATATTGAAAAGAACCCCAATACCACAAAAATAATCAAAAATAACAAATAAGACAAGTTACTTAAGATTAAACCCTTATGTACATTTCGATGACCATGTCATCATCATCAGAGGGTCTTGTTACAAAACACAATCTAGCACACAAGAAGTTACAAACTAGAATGATAGCAATCGTTCTCCGCGGTCGCTATATATAGGCGTGAGGTAAGCTCCGCCCCCTCTCCGCCCTCGACCGACAAATAACGATCGGCCATCAGGAACCAAATAGGTTATGTCAAAAATTACATTATAATAATACATATGTAATAAAAACTACAGCAATAACAATTAATAAACTAAAAGTAATTAGATTAAAACATTGTAATTTGAAGAAAGCTATTTAAGTAAAGTATATAATGGTGAGTAAGGAATAGGTCCTTTATCTGCATTCATTAATTTACAATTTGATTTGACTATAAAAACACTTTCATAACTATTAAGTAACTTTTTGAGTTTATACATTTACCTAAAATAACATTTTTATCTAAATCATGCTGATTACTAAGGACATGTTCTGCTACACTTGATTTTTCAGGTCTTTCATATTTAATATGGGCAAGATGTTCTTTAAATCTGGTTACAATTTTTCTTTTAGTTTGACCTATATACATCTCGTTACAAGTACTACAAATTATCTTATAAATACCTGATTTTTCCAACATTGGAATTTTATCTTTCGGGTTACACAATAAATGCTTGAGTTTATTTTGAGTTTTATAGGCTATCTTAACATTTACCTTTTTAAAAATAGAGTCTAACCCTTTTGTTAAAATATTATCGAAAGGTAAACTAATAAAAGTACATTTTTTAACTTCTTTTTGAAGAGTGGTAGTTGTGTTCAAAACATATTTTAATCTTTATTTTCTAACAATATTATCTATAATTTTGGTATGAAAATCGTTATATCTAGCCACTCCTTTGATATAATTAATTTCCTTATAAAAACGTCTAGGACTAAGTGGTACATTGATAGCTCTGTTAACCAAACTGTTAAATGCTGCTATTTTATGTGTATAACAATGGTTGGAACTATTTAAAATATATCTGTTATTGTTAGTAGGTTTCCTGTAAATATCAAATTCAATTTTTTCATGATTTTTAATACACAGATTATCTAAAAATGGTAAACGATTATTAGTTTCTAATTCATAAGTAAACTTAATGGAACTATGTATACTATTAAGTTGGTTTACAAAAACATCAACATTACATTTACTGCTATCAAAGATCGCAAAAACATCGTCAACATATCTTAACCTTAGGTTCCTAAAATTGACATAACCTATTTGGTTCCTGATGGCCGATCGTTATTTGTCGGTCGAGGGCGGAGCTTACCTCACGCCTATATATAGCGACCGCGGAGAACGATTGGTATCATTCTAGTTTGTAAATTCTTGTGTGCTAGATTGTGTTTTGTAACAAGACCCTCTGATGATGATGACATGGTCATCGAAATGTACATAAGGGTTTAATCTTAAGTAACTTGTCTTATTTGTTATTTTTGATTATTTTTGTGGTATTGGGGTTCTTTTCAATATTTTTATTGTAATATATTGTACCACTGTGCTCTTGATATTGTGTATTATCATGGCTTCCCGGTCAACTGAGCAAAACCTTTTTAGTAAGTTAAGTTTAAAAATAAGTTCATTACAAGTAGATATCGGTTTTTTGAAGAAATGTCAACGTTTTAAAGTTTTTCCTAAATTTATAAACGGTTTCCGCATTAATCTTAATAATTCACGTACCAAGAGAGATATCGAATTTGAGAAACTCAAATGGTTAAAATTAGAAATTAAATATATTTATAGTAAATTAGCTAATTTAGAATTGAAAAAGTACAATTTACACCTCAAATTAGCAAAGGATATTAACGCTATTGTTTGGAATAATTTTTGTAGAAAAATGTATGTAATAAATAAGCATAAAATTGATTGTAAGGTAAAAAATCTGGATAAGAAATTTGTAGCAATTAGTAAACATTTAAATTTGGATGAAATAGGTAATAATAATAAAAACCATACCTGTCCGCTAGTTCGAAATGAATCTAGTCAAACTTTTAATAGAGAAGAAATTAATTTATTAAGTAAAGGGTTAAATTTTGCACATTGTAATTACACTAACAAAACTGTAGTTGATATAGTAGCTAATATAGAAAGTAGTATTTCTAATTTAAAAGAGTCAGATAAAAATTACATAAGAAACGCCTGTAAAATTAAAATGGAAAATAATATTCGTATGGCCAATAAACCGGCTAATGTTAAAAATAATTTTGAGTTAGTTAAAGGTCTTTGTAACAAAGATTGTTATTATTTAAAAGCTGATAAGGGTAATACAATTGTAGTTTTAGATAAGAACGATAGGGTTAAGATATGTTGACGATGTTTTTGCGATCTTTGATAGCAGTAAATGTAATGTTGATGTTTTTGTAAACCAACTTAATAGTATACATAGTTCCATTAAGTTTACTTATGAATTAGAAACTAATAATAGTTTACCATTTTTAGATATTCTGTGTATTAAAAATCATGAAAAAATTGAATTTGATATTTACAGGAAACCTACTAACAATAACAGATATATTTTAAATAGTTCCAACCATTGTTATACACATAAAATAGCAGCATTTAACAGTTTGGTTAACAGAGCTATCAATGTACCACTTAGTCCTAGACGTTTTTATAAGGAAATTAATTATATCAAAGGAGTGGCTAGATATAACGATTTTGATACCAAAATTATAGATAATATTGTTAGAAAACAAAGATTAAAATATGTTTTGAACACAACTACCACTCTTCAAAAAGAAGTTAAAAAATGTACTTTTATTAGTTTACCTTTCGATAATATTTTAACAAAAGGGTTAGACTCTATTTTTAAAAAGCTAAATGTTAAGATAGCCTATAAAACTCAAAATAAACTCAAGCATTTATTGTGTAACCCGAACGATAAAATTCCAATGTTGGAAAAATCAGGTATTTATAAGATAATTTGTAGTACTTGTAACGAGATGTATATAGGTCAAACTAAAAGAAAAATTGTAACCAGATTTAAAGAACATCTTGCCCATATTAAATATGAAAGACCTGAAAAATCAAGTGTAGCAGAACATGTCCTTAGTAATCAGCATGATTTAGATAAAAATGTTATTTTAGGTAAATGTATAAACTCAAAAAAGTTACTTAATAGTTATGAAAGTGTTTTTATAGTCAAATCAAATTGTAAATTAATGAATGCAGATAAAGGACCTATTCCTTACTCACCATTATATACTTTACTTAAATAGCTTTCTTCAAATTACGATGTTTTAATCTAATTACTTTTAGTTTATTAATCGTTATTGCTGTAGTTTTTATTACATATGTATTATTATAATGTAATTTTTGACATAACCTATTTGGTTCCTGATGGCCGATCGTTATTTGTCGGTCGAGGGCGGAAAGGGGGCGGAGCTTACCTCACGCCTATATATAGCGACCGCGGAGAACGATTGCTATCATTCTAGTTTGTAACTTCTTGTGTGCTAGATTGTGTTTTGTAACAAGACCCTCTGATGATGATGACATGGTCATCGAAATGTACATAAGGGTTTAATCTTAAGTAACTTGTCTTATTTGTTATTTTTGATTATTTTTGTGGTATTGGGGTTCTTTTCAATATTTTTATTGTAATATATTGTACCACTGTGCTCTTGATATTGTGTATTATCATGGCTTCCCGGTCAACTGAGCAAAACCTTTTTAGTAAGTTAAGTTTAAAAATAAGTTCATTACAAGTAGATATCGGTTTTTTGAAGAAATGTCAACGTTTTAAAGTTTTTCCTAAATTTATAAACGGTTTCCGCATTAATCTTAATAATTCACGTACCAAGAGAGATATCGAATTTGCGAAACTCAAATGGTTAAAATTAGAAATTAAATATATTTATAGTAAATTAGCTAATTTAGAATTGAAAAAGTACAATTTACACCTCAAATTAGCAAAGGATATTAACGCTATTGTTTGGAATAATTTTTGTAGAAAAATGTATGTAATAAATAAGCATAAAATTGATTGTAAGGTAAAAAATCTGGATAAGAAATTTGTAGCAATTAGTAAACATTTAAATTTGGATGAAATAGGTAATAATAATAAAAACCCTACCTGTCCGCTTGTTCGTAATGAATCTAGCCAAACTTTTAATAGAGAAGAAATTAATTTATTAAGTAAAGGGTTAAATTTTGCACATTGTAATTACACTAACAAAACTGTAGTTGATATAGTAGCTAATATAGAAAGTAGTATGTCTAATTTAAAAGAGTCAGATAAAAATTACATAAGAAACGCCTGTAAAATTAAAATGGAAAATAATATTCGTATGGCCAATAAACCGGCTAATGTTAAAAATAATTTTGAGTTAGTTAAAGGTCTTTGTAACAAAGATTGTTATTATTTAAAAGCTGATAAGGGTAATACAATTGTAGTTTTAGATAAGAACGATAGGGTTAAGATATGTTGACGATGTTTTTGCGATCTTTGATAGCAGTAAATGTAATGTTGATGTTTTTGTAAACCAACTTAATAGTATACATAGTTCCATTAAGTTTACTTATGAATTAGAAACTAATAATCGTTTACCATTTTTAGATATTCTGTGTATTAAAAATCATGAAAAAATTGAATTTGATATTTACAGGAAACCTACTAACAATAACAGATATATTTTAAATAGTTCCAACCATTGTTATACACATAAAATAGCAGCATTTAACAGTTTGGTTAACACAGCTATCAATGTACCACTTAGTCCTAGACGTTTTTATAAGGAAATTAATTATATCAAAGGAGTGGCTAGATATAACGATTTTGATACCAAAATTATAGATAATATTGTTAGAAAATAAAGATTAAAATATGTTTTGAACACAACTACCACTCTTCAAAAAGAAGTTAAAAAATGTACTTTTATTAGTTTACCTTTCGATAATATTTTAACAAAAGGGTTAGACTCTATTTTTAAAAAGGTAAATGTTAAGATAGCCTATAAAACTCAAAATAAACTCAAGCATTTATTGTGTAACCCGAAAGATAAAATTCCAATGTTGGAAAAATCAGGTATTTATAAGATAATTTGTAGTACTTGTAACGAGATGTATATAGGTCAAACTAAAAGAAAAATTGTAACCAGATTTAAAGAACATCTTGCCCATATTAAATATGAAAGACCTGAAAAATCAAGTGTAGCAGAACATGTCCTTAGTAATCAGCATGATTTAGATAAAAATGTTATTTTAGGTAAATGTATAAACTCAAAAAAGTTACTTAATAGTTATGAAAGTGTTTTTATAGTCAAATCAAATTGTAAATTAATGAATGCAGATAAAGGACCTATTCCTTACTCACCATTATATACTTTACTTAAATAGCTTTCTTCAAATTACGATGTTTTAATCTAATTACTTTTAGTTTATTAATCGTTATTGCTGTAGTTTTTATTACATATGTATTATTATAATGTAATTTTTGACATAACCTATTTGGTTCCTGATGGCCGATCGTTATTTGTCGGTCGAGGGCGGAAAGGGGGCGGAGCTTACCTCACGCCTATATATCGAAATGTACATAAGGGTTTAATCTTAAGTAACTTGTCTTATTTGTTATTTTTGATTATTTTTGTGGTATTGGGGTTCTTTTCAATATTTTTATTGTAATATATTGTACCACTGTGCTCTTGATATTGTGTATTCAGAAGAACATAACAGAATAAAAACAAAGAAGAACGAAAGGCGCTGAATATCAAAGGATAACACAAAACTAGGAAAAACACAACGCACAGAATACCAAATAATAGCCAAAACCTAGAAAATCGTAGTACTCATAATAACAAAAAATAGAAAAGAAACAAGAAAATGCAACTTCCGAAAACGATGATAAAAAAATCAAGATGAATAATATCAGATAAGTTAACAGAAAAGAAATGAAAATTATAAAAAAGAGACAACGAAAGAAAATATTGAAGAACATACGCCTAGAATGACAAAAAAATATTCTAAAAAGTGCCAGAAGAGAAATATATTCCTGGTGGAAGGATGTGATAACACGACGTGACGTAATGCATTCTCAAAGGCGAAAATTATTCATGAAACGACACGTGACTTGAACAAACTATCCAACTTGAGTACACATACGCGTTCAGGGGAATGCCTCTCTCAGGTTACTTCGGAAAAAGGATTTATCTTATCACTGAAACTCTCTCTATTACTTATAAATTCCAGAGAATAACAAACGTTCTTGCGTACGCAGAGAAAACAGAAATTTAAAAATAACAAAATATAAAGGATAAAAACAGACTTTTTCGCAAAAATACTGTTTTCAACATGCAGTCTGCCAACTACTTAGCAGTGAAGTCCAATTTCACACTTAGTGTTTATATTTAATTAAGTTTCATGTTCTCGAAAAATGTATCCAGTTTGAATAAAAGCCAACAGGTCTTTCCGTTTTTTGGCAAACGTCCATAAAATATTTTGCAACTTAAGCCATTAAAAGATCTCGATGATTAGGTACTGTAAAAAGACTGAAGAAATATAACGGTTAAAAAAACATGTTAAAGAGAAAAGAGTTACAATGAGAAAAGAGTTACATTTATTTAAGAATTGTTTCAGCTGATTGTATTACACATAATATTGCCACTGTGTCCATTATAGTATTTTCTTTTTACTTTGGTTTCCCACTCATCTGAACTGTATAAATTAAGTATAAAGATTAGATTCCTAAAGGTTGGTTTTGTAACTTCTTTGTAGTCATATCTTACAATGATGACAAGGTTTATTGACAAGGTCATCGAAATGTACATAAAGATTTAATCCAAACAACTTTGTTAATTTGTTATTGATTATATTTTCTATTGTAGCTATGATAGTTATATTAATTGCATTCTAAATAATTTAATACAATTGTATGTTACAACAAGGCACATTTCTTTAACTTCCTTTTCAATATGTTCACTAGCGTTAACTATTAGTTTCGTTTACCACCACCAATCTTACCACTACCAATCTTACCACTACAACGAGATAGGTTGTTTTTACATATTTGACACTTATTTAATTTCCTCATTTTAATTTTAACTATTTCCGTTTTTCCTGCGACTAGCATTTTCTGTAGTTTGTACAGCACTAGTAAATTTCAGGATTTCAGGGTAGTATGAAATATAGTAGTACTAAGGGCGATTCATACACACTTACCTTGTCAAAATGTTTTCATTAAGTTACAGCCTACGTACTTTTTACCCCAAAACCAAATAAGCGTATTTTACTTCAATTTCGTTCTACTTCAAAATTTTATTCTCATTTATTCTTATTAGCCTCTTAAGCTCGAATACATACAGCTTGTTACTATACACGCTTGAATGCATACTGTGTTATTATTTTATTTCACAAAAATATTTTATTTCTCACCTATTACCCAACATTTTTAACCGCTGCCACAGCGAACATTTTTAAGACGTGGGCTACTTCGCAGCGAGTTCTATTCCTTCCAAACATCTCTTGTATTTTCCTGGAGTCAGAGTTTCTGTTAATTAAACTCAATAAAACCAACTATCAACATCAAATAATTTTCGGTTAATATAAATCAACACTAGATGCACATTTTGGTAATAAGGTAACTATCTACAAAAGTACTATATACGATGACTACCTTCAAACTAAAAGTAGAATTACCTTGAGAAGCGTTGAAGTTGGTTACGTGATAACCGAAATGAACAAAGGTTACTGATTTATAGTTAATAAATGAAATTAGTTGTAGTTATTGGGTTTTTACTGTGTATAATTAAACTTGGTTGGATTTTGACAGTTGCTCAAAAAAATAAGTAAAAACATTGTTAAAATGTGTTCTTTTTCAAATAATAGACTGTCTACAATGCATGCCTCTATTTATAACTGTAAGGAAATCCCCATTATTCGGAATAAATAGAGCCTGCTCTAGTGATATATATATATATATATATATATATATATATATATATATATATATATATATATATATATATATATATATATATAGGCACCAAGGTTATAAAGTGAACAAATGTAAATGTATAGTCTGAGATAAGTACAGTATTTACCTTATAACTTGAAAAGTGGGTTAGGTGACGAAAACAAAAGATGTTAGGTAGCCCGTTTAATAATGGGGCAAACATCTGTTGCTCTGTGTAAACCAAAAAGTTTTTCAGTAAGAGTTGAACTGTTGCAGTAAAAGTATCTAGGTATAAACTGAAATAGTTTTTAATGCCTAGCCTAACTAGTTTCTCAGTAAGCGTAAAAATAAAGTCAATTCTCTAGTGAACGAGTTTGTGTTTAATGAAATAACCACCTGGTCTTTAAAGTATCATACAAATTTATTTGTTTAAAAAAAATCCTTTTTACTATGAAAATCGAATGTATTTTCAAAAACATTCTTTGCTCATCTATAGCTTTGATCCCTTGTTCTCTTGCATGTGAAGCCATACTAAAAACTTCAATAACACACGTAAGAAAATTTAGTTAAATATCGATACCAAAATATAATAATAATATACACATTTTATTCTTAAACAAATTTCGACCAATTTTATAGATTTTAAAAACCGTCAATAAAATTTTAACGAGTTTGAAGTTAATGGTAACATAATTGCGGGGGAATGTTTTACAGAATATGAAATACCATTATTTTAAATTTGGTTTTATATTTTCAAGGTGTAACGAAATTTAGAGCTCTTGTCTGTATTTATATCTTTCTCCGTCTTCTTTCTGTCTCACCTCATTTTATGTCCCATTTAGTCTTACTCGATGCAAAAAAGGTGACCCCTCTATGAGCCTCCTGGAGCGAAGTTGTTCTTCAAACCCTTAAGAGACAGTATTTTCAATAATCCTCTAGTATTAAGAATAATTATACCCACGCATACTCCCCATCCCTATATTTTCGACAATATCCTATATTGGCCTTTTGCCTTAAAACACCAGAACGCCATACGAATACTAATCCTGTTTCAGACAATGTATGTATCTGCCCCCAGTTCTCATTTAAGCGTACATTCCTGTGACTCTGGGAATAGAAAACGTGACTTGAGTAAGGAAAACGTTTACAGATCTCGGCGGCGAATCGTTTTCGGGAGCAGCTGACATACATTCTCTATGGGTGGTAAAATACACGATAAATCAGTTGGTTTCGGACGTCCGTCTATGCCGTACATATAAGGAGATTAGGACGTTAAAATCACCTTTAATTTAATATTTACAAGTAATGAAAAATTTTTTAAGTTTGTGTTGTGAGTAATATTTTGCATTTACTAAAGATGAAATAGAAAGTTTTCCATAAAACAACAAAATCCAAATGAAAAAATCATGAAAGATGGGCAATTTAAAGGGGTAATTTTAATTGACGAGATTCAATAAATGGATAGATAAAACACTTACAGAAGTGATTTCATATAACTATTATTATTAATACTAATGTATGTTGAAGGATAGCAATCACCAAGACGTATCACAGATGAATGATAGGAAAGAATATGAACGTTGGTAGTACTAAGGTAGAGAGATAAGCCACCTAGTAGAAGATATGGGAGGGAGTATGGAAGCATGTGTGATTGTTCAAGTACCTGAAGAATATCTGCTCTTTACGGGAGTCATAAAAAAGGGGTGTTCGTCGTATCAAAGAAGAAGAGTCATAAAGGAGTTACACCTTGTAAGACGAAGATGGAATTAAAGCCGTTCACTCGTAAGCTGGAGCGCGGTCGAGCGATAGAAAACAAAAAGCTAGCCCTATTCAAAAATATTGGTTTTTGTAGTGCGTGTTGCGTCAAAGCCCATCGTTAAGAAATTGCTATCATTTAGAAAACTAATATAAGTAAATTTGTTGAAAACGCTATGTAGATGATCTGGTTAATATGACAAATCAAATGAAATAATATTTATATTTTGCTTCATCTACTCTCCCCCCGCCTATGATCTCCCAAGGTCACGCATGTGCTTACGTTTGACCATCTATACTGCCCGACAACGTGGAAAAGGCAATCGTGCCATGTTACAAGCATCCGTTCGCTTGTACTGAGACTAGTTCTATACCTAGAAGCTTCAATTGTAATACACATTTTTTTTTTTTTTTTACTATACGATTTAGCGTAGAGAAAAAAACACATTATAAAAAACTTCAATAAGGGAGCAGCAGCATCATATGTGTGTGGACAGTCACGCATTTGTGGAAATGGACAAATTTGCTGGCGACATTCGCGTGGAGAGACAAGGGTAAGGAAACGTATTCCCTAAACGTTATCGAGCAGTAGTTAGGCCTCAGAAAAAGACATAATATCTCCCAGAAACTAGTAATAGGAAAATTATGTTAGAGCATGAACAGGGTAAAGCTTACCTGAAAGAGAACTTTTATCTAAGGGGTGAAGATGTGTGCCTAATAGCTACACGGTAATTTGAAAGGAAAATAAAATCTAATATCAATATCAATATCTATAGAGTGAAATTACTATAACATCTTCATCTATCAGGAGAACAGGTTTATAGTTGAAGTTGCATAAATAATTGTTAAAATTATAGAAATATTTCCTTGCAGTGGATTATATTACTCCCTCAGTGTCAACCGCATCTAAACAAGATCTGCCCCAATCCATTGGCACCAGTAACCCATCCCACTCTCACCTACCGAGAAAGAAGTATGAGAGTTTCTTCTTTGTATTGATGCTAATACCAGTATATAAATTTCCGGCAAAGCTCATTTTCTACATTTTTCTCTTATCTTTTACTCTGCGAAGTCCGTTTCTAGGAATTGTTCCCGGAAGTCTTCAAATACCGTCTTAATAAAGACCAAAACCTTACCGCTATTTTTTGGAAGGTTAAATTATCAGATGTAACCAAATCTGCCAGAGATACTAAAGAAGAAAACTAGTTTAAAGTGGACGAACGAAAAACAGTTTTTAACAAAATCGGTTAAAATGTTATTTAACTAAAATTTAAACAAAAAAATTGAACCATTTGATATCTCTTTAATTCGTAGATTAACTATCTGCTTTAAAGAAGGATGAAACGAAACTGTAGGATACAGGCACGAAATCAATTATATAAAATATCAGTGAAAATGTAAGGGATTTTTCAATAACACTCTCCAACTATAAAAATGACTAAGTTGCTCGATATTTCATTTTAAATTCAATTTAAAGCAAAGCAGTCATGTTGTGAAATCTCGAGTGTAAAGGTTTGGAATTGTTCGTGACCAAATTAAGGTGGGGTCACCATAATAACATTATTTAATAGTTTAGGAGGCGTGTACATTCGCCATGTATTGGTCGCATTCTTCTGGATTGTTGTTTTATGTGCAATTTAAATATCAATAAAGCATACGCATATTCTTTAAAAATATTTTGTATCCAAACTGTATATAAATCTACTTGATGTAATCAAAAACTTTAACGAAATTCAAACGATTTTAAACTTATGTTTCAAGAAACCTTATGGTATTATGGAACCACCCCCGTAAAAAAACTCTGAAGGGAATTATCCACATGGAATGCCCCCTATGTACACAATAACTTTTTGCTGCACGCTGAACAGACCAAGCCAAATTAAAAACTTTAAAACAAAAAAAGTCGTAAGTTGTTTAGAACTACTTTAAATAAAATTCGTTATAAATTTAGATGAAACTACTCTTTTGTATACCAACAGTATATAATGATTTTTATATTAGTGTTGTACCAGAGTGCTGCATAATAATAAGGCGGATGGTAGCTTGTTTGATTAATATCCGATGCAAATAACAAGATAAAAACAAATAAAAACATACACAAAACTCACAAATTTATCATTTATTTACTCATACGCGTTTCAATGACCAAGTCATCATCATCAGTGAGTGTTACTACTACAAACTCTAACTTACAACTTGGAGTTAGCGTATATTGGAGGCAATATTTTGGTGATGCCTAGACAGTAGCGATCCTATCTAGTGATTGAATTGACGTCACGGTTACGTTTTATTACCACTTCTGTGCCTCTCTACGCTGTTCCTCTACGCGGGATGATTCAGACACGGCAGAATGTCACCCGACTTGCCATAATCATAAGAACTTTCTTCGAGATACAACATAAGCAAACAGACAAATACGAGAAATACTTGGTTAAGACATTAAGTTTAATTAATGGTAAGACAAACATTTCTACAAAAAGCTTTTTAGAAAATCGTTGTAATAACATTACAAAAAACCTATTTACCAACAGTTTGATAGTAAAAACACCCTTTGTTGCCATTATGAAAGAAAGAGTATTCATTTATAGAAGAATGTTTGGGCTACTTGTTTCAGCAATAGGCCATCATCAGAATTAGTTCTACCCTACTATATTTGCAGATAAGGCATTTACTGTATTTTTATAAAATTCTTCTATTTGTTTTCTAATTCATTTCCCTACATAGCCTAAACTGAAGCATTTAGAAAACGTATTTTAAAACAATTAACCACTTTATACAAAACATATGAGGTCAGTTTTTAAAATAAATTGAGTGAAACGACAAAATGTATTAGATTTTTTTAACGTCCGATTGAACTCCTTTCTTTACCATAAGTACAGACAAATAACAGATTTAGACCTATTTGAGGAAATCTGCTCAGGAATATCTTCGAGGCACTAAAACAAAGTGTATTTTTATTTAGATGGATTCAGTTAAATACATACCTTACAATCAAGATACAGTAGGCCCTACATAACTAACGTCTTCAGAAATTACGAAATATCATAAAATTTATGTTATCTTAAAATGTGTGTTGTAATTCTGGTCGCATGACCTTGAGTTTGATGAATAGGCAGCCTACTGTCTTATACGAGTGCGCTAATCGGAAACCTTCGACTGTGCAGCTTTGATCCCTGGGGTATAGTACGTCTTCCGGTGACGTTCTATATTACCGTCCATTCAATAAGTAAATAAATTGAAACATCTCATTTTATTTGACATTATGGTATGTGAAAGGTTGGTGCAGCTGAGGGGAGATGAAAGAGCAAAGCTTATTTAATGCGGTCTATCCAAGCTATTTGGTACCAATTAGACTCTCTGATTTCATTTCGGCATCCAAGAAATTAACTGGCACGACTTATAGGTACGTATTATGATGCACGACATAATTTATTATGTAAAATTGTGTACTATTCCGAATATAAACTTTGTTAAACATGTGAGTTACGTTTGTTTATAGTTATTTGTTATTGTAACACTATTTGTCTGAGAGTTATAACCCCTGCTGAATGTATTATGTTGAGATTTTCCTTTTTCGTAAAAAAGAAGAAAGCGTTTTTAATGATATATGAGATTATAGTGAAGAAATTAAACTTACTAATGTGAACTGTATGAAGTTCTTGGTATTACCTGATCGTTTACCTGAAGTAGAACTTCCCTGTATCGGGTTTCATAAAGAACTGATACTTGTTACACACCTTTGCAGACGGAATGATTAGAAATGAAGAAGGAAAAAATCTCGATAAAGAGCGAAACATAAAAGCAGAAAAATCTGGAGAAATATTTATTTAATAAATATCTAATATATCTAAATATCTAATTTAATAAATATTTAATAAAAATACCAGCAAAAAGTCTAAGATACAAACCGTACCCCTAACATCTCATATTTTAAAAATTGCCTTCCTACATTTCCAACGTTATATCCAACTAAAGTGCAGTAATACCATTGTGAATCACCTCGTGTCGCAACACATAATCTAATAAGCTTATTACTGCTGCTTGATACCATGCTATCCTTGTATGTCGTGTAGTATATACAGCGCCTTATTTCTTCGCTTTTAATAAAAGTCAAGGGCTTTACAAGCAGAGAACAAATATGCAATTTTGTGAATTTCTTCTTTCGAAAACTTATTTTTAATAAAATGTATTAACTATTGTGAGTGTGTGTGTGTGTGCGCGCGCGCGCGCGTGTGTGTGTGTGTGTGTGCGCGTACGTGCGCGTGCGTGTGTGTGTGTGAGAGTGTGTGTGTGTGTGTGTGCGCGCGCGCGCACTCACAGGAAAGAGAAAATTTGATGATTATATAAAACAAACAAATACTGTATTTTATTCCAAATATCTCTTGAGATATTATCAGACTAGTTAAAGACTTCATATCCTCTTAGACGAATCGACAGCAAAAAAGGAGTGTTTTGGATTTAGAATCATGAACTAGCAAAACCTAATAAGAATTAATGGAGGAGTGGTAGAAAGGGAGAAAGACGAGAAAAGAGAAGCAGAGAAGATTGAAAGTAAAGGGAGAAGAAACGCTTGAAAAAAAGTGAAGAATGAAAAACAGCACAGAAAAAAAAGAAAAGTAAGTAACAAGAAAAAGAGATAAGACATGAGGAACGAATGTGGTAGGCTTTGTTTAAGGTCTGGAGGGGGGGAACAAGAAAGGCTTGTAGAAGATTATAATGAATGACAAAATGAGTAAGCAAGGTACAAAAATCAAGATTATTCAAAAGAGTAAAACATAAAAAATGATAAAATAACAATTATTGAATAATGATTAGAGAGAAACGAAAAGGATGAATGAAAATAAAGGCGAAAAGAAGAGAGACCAAAAGGAAAAAAGTATTAAAGAGGAGAAAAAGAAATAACTGGGTTGGCAGTGATAGAAAGAAAATGGAGAAAAGAATAAAAGCAATTGGGAAAAATGGAAAAAGTAAGGAAAGAAACAGATCGACAAGAAAGAAAACGTGTGAGCGTGGTACGAAAAGAAGAGAAATGGAGAAGTAAAAGAATGAAGGAACGAAAATGGCAGGAAAAAAATTGCAGAAAGCGATGGAAGAAAGAGAATGAAAAATGAGTATTATAAATGAGAATAGAAATAAGTAAAAAGCGAAGAAAGAAGCATTATTTTAAAAAATTATAAATTATTGAGACATAGAAATAACACGAAAAATAGAAACATGAGGTAAAAGTCCCTTAAATAGATAAGAACAAAGGCAACAAGAAAACGGAGGAAAAATGTTAGAACTAGAGAATGGAAAAAATGTAGTGTGAACGAAGAGAAAAAAGACAAAAATAACAAGGAAAGAAAGAGGTAAAAGTATGCCTAAAAAGATCAAACTGAAAATTAAAAAAAAAACAGTTCTTCTAAATACTAGAAATAGATATTTAGACCACCGCTAAGGGTACAATGAAATAAAACTTATTATAAGCAAAAATTTGGTGTTATAAATTATACGGAGAAAGGTTATTGGTACCAAAAAAATCAATGGCAAACGTATCATTGCAAATAATATTTTCAAATAAAATTTAATTACCATTTCAAAGAAAAACTGTAAGTAAACTGAATTAGTCCTAAAACGAGTCTTAATGTGATCCAGATTATAAAAAGAGAGGAACATAACCAAGGTCTGTGAATTAATAATAAGGAATGACTTAGAACGTGGAAAATTAATAAAATAATAAATTGTTTTAATATATATTAATTGGTAATTTAACGTTGTTAAAAACGATAATTTTTTAAAAATTCGGCGACCTAATACAATAAAGGCAATAGAATAAACTGTAGATTTACGTTTGGATTGTTATATAAATTATAATTAATTTAACTACATAAACATTTTTCATATTGACATTTATATGTCATGATTTTCAGAAAAAAATGTTTTAGTGTAATATTTTAATCCTTATATTTAAAGTTAGGGAATCATTATAACCTATTTGAGTTCTACGTTTGATATTTTGTTTTTATAAAACATCGCCGCACTGTGGAATTTATTAAAGCTTAAAATTTGTGGTTAACATAAATTTGAAAATAAAATTTGACTAGCAGTTGTATGTTTTTAATTTAAAAACATACAAGTCCGCCGGCATCTTTAAACTCCAAGTGTTCAAGTCGTTTACGTCTTACAACATTCCCGAAAGTGAGTGCTCTGCTCCCACAGTGCCTAATCTCGGATAGTTGGTTTTCATAGAATCCAGGAAAGCTTCCTGGAGGATTATATTCTTGGAATACAAGTTTCGGTATTAAATTTAGTCCAGGATTAGAATCAATTTACCCTACTGTCAAATAAACATGGTAAGAGGTTAATTACAGTGTGGTCTGAAAGGTAATAAAATAAATACAAATTATTAAAGTGATATGCATCATCTAAAAGGCTGGAAAATGGGTGAACCCAAGTTGGGAAGATGTACAACGCAGGATGTATGGTAAGATGGACCATTGCATACAGTAAGTAAGATTAGACGTCCAAAATAACATAGGTAAATATATAGAAAGAAAAGGTAAGGGACCATCCTAAAGGAAAAGACCGGGAAGTTAAATAGAAAAAACATAATATAGTGACAAATGGCAATCACCAGGACCTACATCAATCGGCGTTGCTTAGGTTTGCGTGTGGGAAGAGAAATGACTTCCTGAATAGGGCTTAGCAAGATCCATCCTTTACAGGACATGAGCAATCGAGGTCCGAGATTAAGATTCAGGCAGTAAAACAGCAACCCGGTGTTACACAACACACACACACGCGCGCGCGCGCACGTCCTATTTTTAATATATTATCAATAAATCTGATGATACTTTTACACTATTTTATTTTTGGTAAAAAAATATAAAACTAAATGAAGTGTCAGGCAGGTCTAAAGAAGTTTTCAATTCAATATTGAAACCAAAATATATCACTCATTAACATTTATTGAATTCATTTACAGAAATATAAATTGTATTTTTTGGCAAATAATACTGAATAATGCGCACACAACGTAATATATCGCTCCTATTTTTCTTAAGAAGATTTTTGAAAAACAGTTAATATTTAAAGGTTTACGTTGTCTTCATTTATTAATCAAATAGACAATTATTAATTTAATCAGGCATTTCTAAATGCCTAAATACATGAAAAAATGCGTTTCAACACAAGTTTTCACATAACTTCAAAATAACCTGCAAATCAAGATGAAGACAGTTGTTAACGGTAAGCGTCACATTTAAAATCACCGTGCTTGGAAATATGGTGGATGTTCTTATAATGCAACCTGAAAAAGAGTCAACGTTTTAGCCCCAAAAAGGTGTCAACACGCCTAAAGACGTTTTTACTACAAACACGCAGTAAAACATGATCTAAGGCATTATAATAACTTAGGAGACATACTCGGACCATAAAGATTCCTGAACATGAAAACTTTAAACTATAAAACATTCCTTAATGAAACAATATAGATTACCTAAGCAATTACGGACATATAATCATGGAAAGATATACTGATATTGCCTACTTGCAATAACAATTACAAACAAACTGTAAATGTTGAGATTGCAAACTGTAAGCGAAGGAGAGTACCACCCTGTAACAGTGTCCTTTAAACTGTATTCCTCCTCCATGAACCAAGCCGGAAGACATGGCCCCTATCTCCAGTAACTCACTAATTCTCACGTAAAAATAAAGTCTTGGACTATTGAACACACTTACTTTTGTAAATCATTTTTTTTGAGTGATTACGGACACGCCAATGACGAAGTAAACTCCTATGCGAACTACGTTTTAAAAACTGTGTAAATATTTTGTTAGTTAATGTTGTAATTTATTTAGTAAATAAGTTTATAATAAATAATATTATACAGTAAAAAGTAAGTTAGATAATTATATTTGGTTTCGTAGTTTTTAATCAGAAAATGTGTTAAAGATGACGTCAGAATTTTTGATTTTGAACGTTTTTCTGGTAAGAAGTTAAAAACGAAAACCACTAGTTAAATAACAATAAATAACGATTTCAAATAAAAACTCTTAGAAACAGAACGATGAATAAAGAAAGTATACTTTTGTTTTGAGCAATAAAAATAAAATGGTGATTGCGTTTTTAACGAGCTTTTTTATACCAGAAGAAAATGGCAAAAGCAAAATTAGAATTCAAGATTATGCAAATCATTAAAATTATGTTTATTTTTAATTTAGAAAATTTCAGTTTCCTACAATGTAGATAAGATTGTTACTACTGTATTGTACTTACCATTAGAAACGTTTGTATAGAAAATGTAAGAATATTACCTGGAAAAAAATAAAATTAAAACATTAGCATTTAAGACTAAGTAAGGAAAAAAACGATGTTACTAATAATATACATATGTATTTATAATTAAAATATATAAACATACATAAAATACTTATAAATTTTTATGAATAAATTTTTAACTAATTAAAAATTGTCCACAATCAGTAGTTTCGACACATATTATCATCTACAGTTCACTTCACGTATAGGAGAAGGGTGAACAACTTGGGTATGTGAATGTATATTGAACTGAGGCGTTGACTCTCTTTTTATTAATTTATAAAGGCGATAACTAATAAAACCGTTGTGTTCAAACCTTCCTCAGAATATTCCTACTTTTTGTTAGCAGTGCGCAAGTCTCCTCGGCGAAAATTATTTAACTTAAACCTGATGAGGGAAGGGTTGCTTTATCCAAAATGATAATACATTGAAACACTCCTCTCAAGACGAATTCCTTCCATCTCGCTAGTAAACTGCTTTCCTGTGTTTCCAGCTGTATATGGATGGCCGTAAACTTTCCTCTCTTTATATTCTCTGCTTCCCTTTGTTAACCATCATTAAGCAATGCAGTGAATATAGCAAACTAACTTGTGTAACGGCTGACGGACCGTTTCGTAACGGTTAGAAAGTGCTTCTTCTACTTCCTACCGTCCGATATCTCAAACCGTTGTTTACTTTCAGATTTTAAATGTTCATAAAACCGGGGAAAACATTTTTCATGGCGTAAAGTACAATGTGACAGGATGGCAGTAAAGAAAAACATTTACTTGTAAAAAAGGATTGTGCGTGTGCGTCCGTGAGTGAGTCAGTGCGCGATTATGTGTGGTGTATATTATACAAAATAAACTACTCTGAGTATAAAATTCGCCACTTTTGAAAATTATCTTTACATTTAGTTTTAGTGTCTTGAAAGAGACAATTTAGTGGTAATCTATTTCATGATCACGAAGTTGACAAATATAATTCTAGATTAATGTTTTGTGAGAATCATTAGGATCATTTATTTATCTAAATGCATTAATTTTTTCAAACTTAATCATTGGTGATAGAATACATTTTAATTTAGGGATGAGTTTTTTCTAAAATAGTCTAGTATGTGACGTGTTTCGGATAATCTTAAATATCAAAACTTTAACCTAATACAGTACATGCAAAACGTAGATAAAGGCGGGTATGCCTTCTTTAGGCTATGCAAATGACGCTAAATAAAAATTAAACAAGTCATACTAAAATTTAAAAAAACTTCCTCATGTTGTTATATAAATAATGTGAGAATTTAGTGACATTATTTACACGGCAAAATAACTATTTTAATACGTCATATAACGATATTGATCAAACGAGCATTCTTCTTTACCTTCTTAATGTTCCACTACCGCAATAACCTAATTGTGCTGTTCACTATTAACCACAAGAAAAATTGAATATCTCACCTTCAACGTAATTTCATTTTCCGACTGCATCATATCTCCGCGCTTAATAAGAAAATGTAAAAATACCACGCAGTTTATCTCGCAAGCAATCTCGCCGCATCGTGTTCAGAGCATAGCATATACCAAGCGCTCGATTAATCATTTCGGTTTTGAAAACAAGGGGCGTAGGTATTACGTAGAAGCCATAATTTACATCCAAGAGCAGTGAGGGGGGTGTCGCTCCACGATGCCGTCAATTTCCTATCTACCTAGAGCAGCCAAATTGAATCAATCACAGCACCGTTGCGTTTCGGTGCGCGAGGTAAATCAGACATATTTGTAAGCTGAACATGGATTACAGAAGCATTTTTAAAATAATGTACCTATGTTCAACAGGTCATTTATTTTCCAATGAATTCTTTCCAATTTAATTGTCATGAAAAATGAAATTTACTTTCTAATCACAATCAAATTTATAAGTACAGTTTTAATGTTATGATTATCCAAAACCATCCCTTGCAGCCTACAAACTCTGATTAAATAATTTCTAATAAATATAAAATTGTGTGGCGCAACTAATAATTCGTTTGAATTTAATTATATAATTTACTAGCCAACAGTGGTGCCAACTGCAACTATATTAAAATATAATTATATATTGTTATGAGCAAACTAAAAATAAAAAAATCCATTAATAGAGTAAAAGCAGAATAGTAAAGGAATGTGGTTGATTCTCCGAGTCAAATTTATCTTTTATTCAGATAAGTACAACGTTTTGACCACTAATTCAGTGTACTTTTCAAGTTACAATTAAATTTTAACCCTGATGAATGAAAAACAATGATATTATCTATACTAGCTGAAAACAAGTTAGCAAACAACTTTCTTCTTCCTTGAATATTCACTGAATAAGGGACTTTTTTTCACTCAAAAAGACCATCAAGTTTCATTCGAGTGACAAATTATAAATTTTTAAAAAAATACTAGAAGGTTCTCAACGTCAAAAAATAGCATTAATGTAAAATAAGACCATCAATAAACTAGATACATAGATATAAAGTACGAGGCTTTAGAGTAAATTCAGTTAGTTGCTAAAATAATTATCTGTAGGATTAGCAAAGAAAGACACAAATAGTTTTGTAAAGTGCCGACAAAGCAGGTACCATCCATTATCCCTTTCCGGGAAAGCTATAAGCTGCGTGCGGCAACAATAGACAATAGAGAGGGTCCAAAGTGGTTAAGACAGGGAAATCCAGCGGCCGATATAGCCTGGAAAAATAACCGTGTACGGTTAGGTTAAGCTAATTATAGAACTGTGGGAAATTTAAAAAGAACGTATTGTTTAAGTGGGAAAGATTAGATTTTCAATAAAACCTAAATGATCGGGAAAGGTAGGGGGAGTTTTGAGGAGAGTCTCAGAGGAAGGCAGGCAGATTGGTGGGGACCAGGATAGAAGTGTTTTAAAAGGAGAAATTGATTAAATTAAGTAAAGAGTTTTTTTTATAAGTAAACTTTAAAAAGTGCGACGTAAAAGTTTTTTTTTGAAAATATTAAGAAAGTAAGTTTTTTTGTGTCAAGTGTAAGCGCTGAAGTGAACAAAGGCCAGGATTCCAGGAGCTCTTCAGAACAATAAGTATTAATTGAATATAAGTGTAGCCAAGAGACATCTAAATTTTAGTAGAGTTCAGAACAATTTTAATTTCATCAAAATTTATAAAAATTATTCTAGTTTCACCATTTTTAATTTAAAAAGCAGAGTTCCCGTAATAGCGACCCGAGAGCAAGAATAAAATTTTAATACTGTTTTTTTGTTATGTTATTTTATTCGAAATCTAAAGCCCCAGAAGTCCACCTTTTATCATTGTAATATTAGTTAAGATATCAATCCTGTCACTGCAAAATATTAATATAAATTTGGAATAATGTGTAGAGTTAATTGAAGAGAATAAATGCAAGTGATGTTTAAAAAATGTATAAGATTGTTAATTCTTTATAAACCTGAAGGTGGGACATTAATAGGTAAGGTAAATAAATAACACTAAAATATAAATTTAATTATAACAAAAGTTAAGTTATAATATATATATATAATATATATAATATATATAATATATATGTATATTATAATATATATGTATATATGTATATTATAATATATATGTATAATATATATATATATATATATATTTGAAATCTGAAATGTTACAGAAATATGAAATTTTGTAACGGACACGTAGACGACTAAGAGTTTTTTTTTGTTATGATTCAGAAACTATAAAGAGACAGGTAAAGTCGGAATATATCACTTTCACCGTTAAAATTAAAAATAATAAATTATAAGATAGTTTACTTCAAAATTTCAAAAAATAACGGCTGGTTTGGAAATGCTAACGTAAAAATTTCAAATTTGATTGGTAGAAGCCAAAATCTCTGTTTTTCATTGGCTAGAAAATTTAGCAGGTAGGGGAAGGACGAGATACAGAAAATTAGGTGCAGGAAAGCCGAGTAGTCTTTCTGCAACCGAAAAAGGTAGTAAACGTATAGAGGGAACCAGGTTCATACAAAAAAATCTCTTGTGGTTGTCATTGTATCCAAAGTGGAATCATAAATGAATTTGTTTAAACAATTTCGAGGAGAATTGTTGTTACGTAAAAGTAATTCAAGTTTAGGTGGTCGACTTATAAAGAAAACGTTATAAATTTTGAAGAAGTTAAGAATAGTATTGTTGAGGGAGGTATTGTTAAGGAAGATTACAGTGTAAGATAAGATAATTAAATGACAGGTAAATAAATCGAAAATTAGGTAAACTGGCCAACTATTATAAAATAATACAAAGATTTAATCATCAAAGTTATATATACACGTACATAAAGGATTCGTTTAGGAAATAACACTGTTATACTACATTACAATATAGCTACAAAGCGATCGGCCAGGATATATTGGTTTAAAAGAATAAAAATTTACTAATTTTTGTACAACCCCGAGGAAAACAGTTCATGCGTGAAGTGAAACACGGCTTCTTGTGCAGTGAAGCGAAGCAGTAACATACCCTGTAATATGTGCCATTTTTCAACAAGTTAGTTAATGGTAGTTAATTAATTTCATTTTTTTATTAACAAAATCTGAATTATAATTAATTAATACATAACTAAGTGAATATTTAGCGTTTGGTGAAGCGTTTCGAAACAATCGTTTCTTTTACGAAACCAATGATAGAGACTTAGCTTTGTAAAAGGAACGATTGTCTCGAAATGCGTCAGAACGTAAGCTCCTAAGTTTTCACTTAGTTAAGTATTAATTAATTATATTTTAATCAGTGAATTCAAGACGATTACAACAAGCAACCTTAAAATGTAAATACTTTGTAGCTATATCGTTATTAATTTTAACTTCGGGCTCTGTTTCATATTGAAACCTTGAGTTTATATACTTTATCTGTTGTAAGTAAGGTTATACTGGTTGTGTCATTCTCTAAAAATTATTTATCAGTTCATAAGAACTTTCTATTTCACCAGGTAAAATCAAGTCTGCAATATTAGTATCGTGTGGGTAACCTATAGATACCCTAAACACTAAATCCTTTAACAAACGTAAAATAATATGGCACTTTATAAAACTATTTTACAAGAAAACCAATATTTTAAACAGTCTGCAATAAACATATTTTAGCATGTAATTCAGCATACAAGTATAAAAACCAAGTTATGTAGAGTATTCCATTATATTTTCAGCCTGTGTGCAGTTAGTAAGCTCTCAGTCAACATGTGTAAACTTCATTAAAACCTCGCCTCTTCGAATAGCCTCGATCTCGACACATGCGGATAGTTACTTCTGATAACTGACAATGAGATGACAACGCCGACTTACTAAGCACTTCTGCATTGCGGACAATAATGCGTCGCGAGAACGAAGTACTTCTGATAAAAACGTTTTTAAACGGTATTCTTTGAAACAGTTGCAGATTTATTTTTAAAAAATTTCATTTAAAGGTTGTCTGTAAGGTTAAGTGAAACAAAAATATGTAAAAATAAATTTATATACTTGTAGCAAACGAGAACAGGAGTAGATACCTGTCAAAGTAAATCAGGCAAGTTCTTTGTTTATGAGGAGAAACCTCGTTAAACCTTTATTCAGGAGATTTAGACGAACATACAGCAAAGGGAAACATTCTGTAATAAAGAATTAAGAACTACAAAAATCACAAAAAGGTCAATTATTATTATTGTTATTATTTTTACCAAGCTAACCACTTTTATAGACCATATAGTAATGGGAAATAATTGTGAATAAATAATAGAAGTAAGGTTAACTCGTTAAACTCGCATTGAAAGGGAGTTATGGTCCACAAACAACGTGGATAATGTGGCACAACTCGTGTGCTACTCCTAAAATAGTCACCATCAAAGCTTTTGGCCATTACATTAGAAGAGGTGGATAAATATTCGAATATAGCAGGGAGGACTATGATGCTCCATTAGCATTACGAATTGCGAAGACCCGCGGCTAACTTGGGTAGGATAAAATACTTGAAATAGACCTGGCCTTTGCCGGAGTGAAACAAAGGTTATGAAGAAAGGCGAGGTAGAGCAGGTGGATAAATATTCAAATAGAGCAGGGAGGACCATGATGCTCAACTAGCACTACGAATTGCGAAGGCCCGCGGCTAACGTGGGTAGGATAAAATACTTGAAGTAGACCTGGCCTTTGCCGGAGTGAAAGCAAAGTATATGGAGAAAGGCGAGGTAGAAAAGGTGAATAAATATTCGAATAAGGGAGTGAGGGACATAAAGCTACTCTAACAGTAAGATTTGTGTACACCCGCGGCTTACTTGGGTGGATAGCTTACTCAAAGTATACGTGGCCTCTATCGGAAAGACAAGTTTATGAAGCGATACAAGTTATAATAATGAAATAAATATTGGAATAAGGGGGAAAGGACACTTGTAGACTACTAATAATAGAGAATACCCACAATTCTCATGAGTTGGACGCTTACATTAATCAAAGCAGCTCTCTACTGAGGTCAAAAAGAGATTGTTTTGCCCGGTCACGAGAAAACAAACATAGCGTGCAAAATGAGAAAACGAGAATTGACCCAGGCCTTAATTTTGTAGAAAGTACGCTTTGTCGAGTTTGCGACTTAACGTCTAACGAACTATTGCACCAATCTTACATTAAGTTAGTAATTTCATTCTAGGCTGGTGTTTAGTAATTGTTTTATTGTTTTTATAGTTTTTTATTAAGACGCTACCTCGGTCGAAACATAGGAAATACTACTTTTTCTCACGTCATTTTCATAATATGGCCAAATATAAATGGAAGAAAATTAAAATTAACTTTAAAACGTAACTGCATATATTAGGGATATTTTGTGCAAAGTTCTACAGTTAGATTAAATGATATTTGTCTTGAAAGGGTTTGATTTGGTTTTGAAAGAGCTTGTCTGGGTTTGTGGAACAATTTACACGTTCAAACCCCTTACTTTTAATAACTATTGCTAACATTGTGTTTACCAACTGTGTATGCGCGCGCGCGCGCGTGTGTGTGTGTGTGTGTGTGTGTGTGTGTGTGTGTGTGTGAGTGAGTGCTCGCGCGCGCTTGTGTTAATATAGGAACGGCGAAGATAGGTTCCTTTGCGGAACACGTTCTGCGGGTCAAAATAAAATCTAAACAAAGAACAGAGTTCAAATTATCAAAAGATATTGATAAACCTGATGATTAAAGTTAATCATTCAAAATTATTTATCAATTAATTGAATTATTGTTAGGAGTTGACTTTTTAAACTTCTAACAATTACTCCACTTTATAACATATACATACGGGTAGTGAGTAGACAACACTCGTCATCTTAGTTGAGAGCAAACATACTTCAGGTGAGACACCTGTCCAACCGATGACGTAATTTTCCCCTATTCACAGTATCAAGTAATGACTACTTCCATTCCTACCTAATGACTTGCTTCTACCTAATTCATTCACCCTTCTTTATCCTTCTTCTTACTGTAACAAGTAGACACCACTTCATGACCCCAACAGAGAGTAGGTATACTCCGGTTCGTGACCCTCCAAAATGAGATACCTCACAGATCAACGTTTTTTTATGTCCATACATTAACAATATCCACATTCCTTCCCTTCTTTTGTAGGCGGTAAACGATATTAAAACTAAAAGAAGAATGTTTGGTTTAAAGGGACAATTTATCTTACTTACGTCAATGGTATTCAAGAAATTTATTGAACTACGTTTAAATGGTAATTATTACAATAGATACTCATTACAGGCTGGGTCGATCTGCAGGCCGAAACTCACTTATAGTAATTCTTTGTATTTATCGGGATGGAACCTGAAACCTTTAGATTAGCATTCAAGTGCTCTACTCAGCAGATTACATAGGAGCTTAATGTTAATGTCTTTATTAACTTTTATAAATGTTTTTAACCACTGAGAGATTTTAATTCTTGGAGGTCGCAATACATGAATAAAGTAAACGGAAATTTTTATCACCAAATGTTCACTTTGTATTTGCAGTAAAATTAGTTGGGAAATCAATAATTGATATGACTTTATGATGGTATTGGTTCCAGACGGTAATCAAGCAATAAAGATGGCCGCGCTGGCAGTAGTGTAATTGCGACTTTTATTACTCTACACAGACAGGTATAAAAGTTACGTAATTATAAACTCGCAACTAACGTGTTTTAAATTCGGCAGTTTATAAGAGGTAAAGAAAATGTATTTTAATTTTAAAAGCAATAGTTTTTCTCTTTTGGAAGATTCACCTCCAGAACACTTTTAACTTCGAAATTACATCCTGTTAAAATTTATGGCAACTACGTTTAACAGAAAATTCCAGCTTATGAAGAATCATTTCCAGTTTTAGACAGCTCTATTCCAATTAAAGGCAATATAGTATCTCCAGTTTTTAAATAATATTTTGCTTCTACAATTTAAAATATCTAAAACTATGTTAAAACCCGCTTAGGCTATATTAGCAATTACATTTGAGATTCAAGAGTTGTATCTCTGTATCAATTGAACGAAATTCTTGTTTTATTGCGTTCTGAGTTGAAAAAAGAGTACATTCTTCGATTCTTCGATCCACCATCACAAATACGTCTTATTTTACGCAATATTTTACAAGTGTTTATAGGGGTATACTAAGTTGAGAGTGAAAATAAATACAAAATAATTCCCTTATTTAAAGTGGCGTATTTACAGATTCAAAAATTATAGTTATTAAAATTTAAGTTAAAGTAACTTTAGGTAAGGACGACGTACCTTCAGTCCAAAAGGACATATCCCAAATTAAGGGAAGTACCTCCTGTTAAAAGGTATCGTAAAAGCAGGGGAGTTTAGTACCTACGTTTATTTAGTAGCAGAAAACCTACCTTCAGTTCAAGAGGACGTACCTGCGGTTAACGAAAATATAATTCAGTTCAAGAAGCTGCAAATCAAAAAAATGTACTTTTAGTGCAAGAGGATGTATTTTAAATTAAACATACATATTTCAGTATAAGATGATGTGTTTGCAATTCAAGAGGGGGTTAAACCTTCTGCTAGTTTTCTGCAGTTTCGGAGGACGCAACTTCAGCACAAGAGGACTTTCCATTTGTCCATGAGAGTGTTCTTCAGTTCAAGAGAACGTATTTCCAGTTCAAGAGGTTTTCGTGAACGAGAATGTATTTGGGTTCAAGATGACTTGTCTTCAGATCAAGAGGATGTATAAATTCGGTTAGCGTGAATGTATTTCAGTTTAAGAAGACACCTTCTGCTCAAGAGCACGTAGCTTTCGGTAACGAGAATTTACTTAAGTTCAAGAAGACGTAATTTAAACTACGTACAATGAGCTTCATCTTAAGAGCATTTTATTAACCAGAAGAACTGCCTTCTTAACTGCGTTCTTTTAACCAGAATTTATTTTAGTTCAAGAGGACCTACCTTCACTTCAAGAGTACGTACTCTTGGTTAACGTGAACGATCTTCAGTTTAAAAGGACTTACCTCCGGTTAGCGAGTATTTACTTTCATTTAAAACGCTGTACCTTTAAGTTCAAAAGGGCGTACCTTCATCTCAAGAGGACGTACTTTCAATAACGAAAATATGCTTCAGTTCAAAGAACGTACTTTTAGGGCAAGACGATGTATTTTAAGTTTCATAAATACTTATTTTCCGTTCAAGTAGACGCGTCTCAATTTTCTGTCAAGTAAACATACAAATATATTTTTTAAAGCTTGAATTCTTTTTAATAACTCCTATTCGCACGGACAAAACTATGGTTTCAAGATAGCGTCTAATTTTCATGAAGTACTTCTAGTAGTAAATCAATATTCGTGCTTAGTATAATCTCAATTTAAACATTATATAACCCTACTTCAAGCGGTAACTTCACCATAAGAGAATCGTCCATTTTAGGATAATAGATATCCTTACTTGAAAAGTATATACGACCAATCGAGGAGCACACGCCTATAAATGTAAGAGTCAAGTTTAAAACACTGAATTTTACTTCTTAAATTGTTAGCATCGAAATACCCGATCAACTACTTCCTTACAAATTAATGATTTATGAAATTATTTTAGAAACACCCTTCAATCTGATTTCTTTTATATAATGTCTAACCAATAACGCTGCTCGTTTTGATACGTCAATCATTCTCTTCCCATTTGCAACTCGGGATGCGGTAGAAAACTTCTACAATATGTCTACCATAAAATCGATCCATGAAAATGTTGGTCAAGAAATTTAAAACTTTATTGTCCGAAAACTCAAAATAAAATCTCTAGCAAGATTGGTAGATTTTAAATATCTTTAAATATATATATATATATATATATATATATATATATATATATATATATATATATATATATATCGTGCTTTGCCTAATTTCAAAATATATAGGAGAGATTTTTCGGAAATAATTTAGGTTACAAAGAATATAATAGGTTATTCTTGGACAAGGGTACAGAGCGGAAGAGACGAACGGGTCTATTGAAAGTAGACCTCGCCGTTATTATCACGAGATCGTACGATCAGTTCCTATTTCAGGAATGCGCAAACATTGTTTTTACAGAAACAAAAACTCAACACGTCGGGAACTTATGTATTCGTCGACGAGATGATCTTTAAATTCCACAGACGCACACAACCCGCTTCTATTTATAGGAATACGGTCAGGAGAAAGTGAGCGCTCGGCAGATGTTAGAGACTAGTAGGATGCTGCCGTTGTGGGCAAACTGGTAGCAGAAATCGGTCAAGGCCAACGGGTAATGTATATACTCAGTAACATACCTTTAGATATAATTGACTTGCACTTTCATCAACGGTGCTTTGTGACGTAACAATACACGACGATGACGTCCGACTCGGCAAGCAGGCGTGACTTGACGCCAGTGTTACTCAAAATTACATTGCAAACAGATGAAACAAAACTGAAACCATGCTGTCTTTATCGAGTTCATGTTTCTGTCGATGATGGATAGGATGTTTTAGTAAAACTTGCATACTCTTACAGCACTCACACTCTTACAGCACTCACACTCTTAGAGCACTCACACTCTTACAGCACTCACACTCTTAGAGCACTCACACTCTTAGAGCACTCACACTCTTAGAGCACTCACACTCTTAGAGCACTCACACTCTTACAGCACTCACACTCTTAGAGCACTCACACTCTTAGAGCACTCACATTCTTAGAGCACTCACACACACTTAAAGTTAACTTTGCTGATGACGTGAGCTTATTGGTGCACAATTAGAAAAAAATAAACTGAACTGTCTAAAAACTGATACTCAGCATGTACAATTGCAAATGAACCGAAGAAATGGAAAACTACTACTGAAATTATGCAAGACCTACTACTAAATGTAAAGAGATAACGCAGATTGTAGAATACCTCACTATCACTGCATGTGACGCTCAAAGTCGTAAGTATCCTGAGAATTGGATTATTTTTAGAAAGATCCGAATATCGAATTGACCATCAGGACAGCCTTATGTCCGTAACATAACCCTGTCTATATTACAGCTGCCTCTTTATTTGCCTACAGCAGACAGGGATATATCTTTACTACAACGAGCAGTCGCGACACCTCTTTACGACAACGTCCTCATAAAGAATTCTGAAAACCGGAAACGATCCCACCCTTGTGAACCATTATTATTCATGGTCACAGTGAATCTTAAAGTTTTCCTTCATCTTGTTTAGACCTACTCTCAAATAGACCGACTCTCTATCGGTGTCATTAGGTGTTGTCTACGTGTTGCTCACACATCGCTACCATAAACTCACCTTTAGTTCCCTTCACTTCACTTCCTCACCAGGCTATAATATTCTTTAATGTTCCGTTTTTAAATAAAAATTAACATCCTGTGGAACAAAAAGAAATTAAATCTTTTTAATTTCTTAGAAGATGTTATAAACGTATAAGTTTTAAACCAGTATTACATTCAGTCATATAGAAGAATGATATAACAAACAAAAATAAACATCAAAATCAAATATTTCTTTATTCTTAATAAATATTAACATTTACAAGTCAAATTGCACTAATAGACACATCAAGTGTTGATCAAACCTAATGTATACAAATACCTAAGTAGAACCAAACACATACAAAAAATATTTAATTTAATTTAATAAACTTTTAACTCTTGAAAAGGATTTTCGGATATAAAATAGAAACGTTCATTATATTTGTATTAATATGGATTGGTCTGTGACGTGTCATTAACCTTGAAGGTATTATTGTTGCTATTTAGGACACGTATTACATATAACATTTTCTTGCTGTCTTGTTACTATTTCCGCTAAGTTCATTGTGTAAAAACTGAATTCTAGGTATTCCTGCCTTGGCTAGCACTGTCCGTCGCTTCGTCAAAAGGGATGGTATTTGCTCTGATATATGCTCCACGAAACGCAATTGACAATGCTACCATTTACAGTAGTAAACACTTATGATAAAATACTAGTCACTTGAATGGTTATATCGTATTGGTATAGTGTGAATGTGTTAGAATTTATTACGCTGCTATCTCCTAAAACAATATTGAATTCAGTATTGCTCCCGTTCCCACCGCGTAAGTTTTATTTCCCGATATTTTATTCGTGAGAGACTATTTTCCTCAATGTTTAAACTATGTTTCCGAGAAGTTTAATCCGAGTATGTACAGTTCGTCAAACGGGAAAACACAAAACAAGCTATAAAATCCAGCGTCTGACAAACAATCTATATTTTTAAATCTTTCAAAATTAGACCTTCTGCAATTACAATTTTCCAAGGGAAAGTTTTTTTCAAAAATTCTGATTTAGAATGAAAATTACAGTACCATCACTTAATAAAAAAAATTGTGAAAGGTGATTAGTTGTAAAAAAGTATAGTTTGACCAATTAAAACGACATATTAAAGTACGAAAGTCCTGGTTGATTTCAAGACAATTTCTCGATTGGTTCATCATCTTAAAACCTCCATAACGTAAGTGCCTGTTGACCATATTGGAAGCCTATTTTATGTAAAAGGTAAATATTTCGAGGAACACGCTGAATTTAAGATCAACGTAGATTCTCATAAACTGTATAAGTAGATTTAAAATTTGTAATAGTTAATAAGAAATATTAAGGCTCGTTCTTTTCGTAATGTAAATGGTAATTAGGACAGGATTTTGAAATATTTTTACACTAAAGAGCAAACTTATTATTACTAGCAACCTAATCAAGTTCAACAATAATAGATCAATTTTCCATAGACGTTTATATTGTACATTATAATATCCTATGAAAAAGATGATTTGCACAAAACATAATGAATCATAACAACCAAATAAGATATTATTGCAGCATTATTATTTTATCGTATTACATTATTATATAATCTTATATTTGTGTTATATTATTATTAAATTTATCTTACTCCTTTTATAGAGGTGAAAAATATTAAATTAACACATATATTAAATATCTGACGTTACGATATTTCTAAAATAAGATATTGTACTTTAATATAAACACAAACTCTAAATTAAAAAAAAAAAAAAACAAGAAACAAATGGTGAATGGAATTATATGTTAGATGGATGGAACCATATGTTCTGTATCGTATAACCTATTCCATATATAGAACCTTTACAGGTGTCGCGTATAGGATGACGGATAATACGGCTTAAGTCTCGAACGAAAAAAAACTCCAAGCACCTCTATCAGTTTACACTTAAGTATGAATTAAGAGTAAACCTTTGTTCTAGAATTTTTCTAGAATTGTCTCCTACTGTCGGGCTCTACAATAACAAAAAGGTACCTACGTAGGAACAAAAGGTACAAAAAGGTATCTACAACGAACAAGAAAAATAAAACGAAATAATTCCGACCCATGATTAGAAATGTATAAATCTAACTAGGGCACATACCCACACGCACTCGCGCATACACACACACTCGAGTTACAGACACAAAGTTATTGAGTGAGTTTTTGTATTCTATTTTATACAGGAGACATAAGTTTACAAAAAATAAAGCCACCACGGTAGTGTCTAATTCGTACTTACAATATATTCTCTCTCTCTCTTTCTCTCTCTCTCTCTTTTTCTTTCTCTGTGCCTGTCTAATGATTTAATACGTAATTTGAACATAGAGAATTTGTATTGAGTAAATTCTAATTCATCTGTCTAGACTGCCGATATTTAAAAAAACGAATTTAAAACGTTTTTCATTATATTTATTTTTATAATCGTAAATACAATTTGAATGTTTTTAAATCGAATAGTATCAATCCAGCACGTAAAGAGGGTTATATAATTCTCCAGTCATGATGGAAGGTAGAAAGTGAATCTGATAAAAATACTCTATCCCTTGCAGGGCAAGATGACTTGCAATATGCCGTAGTATTACGTACACAAATACTACACCATGTAACAATAATCTGTGTTTAGTCATTGCAAAATTTCTGGCTATTCAATTATGACTCCGGTTTCGTAATAGGAACATTTTTGATCTGATCTTCGATCCATTAGGAACAACACAAGATGGGAGAGTATAAAGAAACGCGTTGCGGAATAGATGCGTTGCAACGTTTTCGGAATCATTTCACTCCAGTCACCGATACAAGTGAGCAACGACTTGCCCACGTATTCCTCTCTACATTATATATCTTTCTTTAACTCTCATACACATTCCTAACGTGATAGTAGTCTGGTATTTAAAATACAAATATCATAACCAATATACCATACAAGAATTTGTTCTCTTAGCAACCGCAGTATTTTTTTTTTTAATCTGATTGCTTTGCGCCCTTTTAAATACCAAAAATTGTAAGTTCTCGAAAATCTATTTATACTCGTCACATCACGCCAGATAGCTTTTAAAAATATTTCAAACGTTTAATTTCTAAACTCGACACTTATTTGAAATCTGCTGCTCTTGCGATGAGAAGAATGGTTAGATGGTATCCCTGAAACTTATGTCCGTAATAGCCGTATCACAAATTCCTAGCCGTTTATCGACAAAAATCGTCTCTAAAAAAAAGAATTTGCGAAATATTTTTCATTAAAACTCGCCATAAAGAAATTATTTGAAGCAGCACAAGATAAGGTCGGGGTTGTCCATCATGGCTGTAATTTATCAAATTCCGTCTTTATTAAATTCCTAGCTTCGTCCTAAACTGTATTAAACAATTTTGTTTTACATTGTTCATTCTTATTTTCTGTTAAGAGACAAATGGTCGCAAGAATAGAACATGATTAAATAAATAGTTTAAATCACAAGTTATAATTTTACATCGTTTTTTAAAAGACCGCATATTTATTTCAATACAAGAATAATAAATAAATATCAATAATTCAATAAACAAAAATTGAGACTTTAAACTGTATTTTTAATACGTCATTTTTTAATTGGCTCTTTTTTTATCGGGGGAGCACTTTTGGTTTCAAACGAGCGTCCTTTCAAAATGTCTTATTTGTTTCTTCTACGCGGTAATTTAATAGAGGATTTCTTGTTACCCTCATCAGAATATGGTAGTACATTGGGAGGTGCTGTAAAATTTATAGATTCCTCCAATTTCAACCGCGTCGTAACCTGCCTCGGTTGTTTTATTTTTATAATTTTAGACACTCTATTAAAACCTTCCCTTCGCCATTCATCATGAGGTGACGAAAACCTCTCAGAAGCTGGGTATTCCACAGATTTTAAACGTAGCTCGACATTCGTTGAGTTTTTCTCTTTCATACTTTGAGGCAATCCACCAAATTGTTCTCTTACGCTATTACGACGTAGTGATATCTTAGATGAATCCGCTGGGATTTCTGCAGATTCCATCAGTTTTGAGCAAAGCATTACTTTTTTATGTCTATGACTTTTCTCATCTATATTTTGAAATGATTTTCCAAAGTCTTCAATGCATGCAGGATCGACTAGTTTTGAACGTAGTGGTATATTATTTTGTGTACTTTGCTTCAGTTCACCTGGTTCTACTCTTCTTCTGACGTTCAAAGCTGAAGTTTGTTTATCTTTTGGAACTATTTTAATACTTAAAGATTTCTCTACCAATTGAGAGCGTGTATAATTAAATATCTTATTCCCAAGATGTGGTGACTTTAGAAAGTGTATGGCACATTTACGAACCTTTCTTTTTCGTTCATCAGAAATATTTTCGAAAGAATTGAACGGAATTGTCTCATTCTTTATAAGAGATTTCTTTTTTACGTTCTGAGATGTTCCAAAATAACCTTCTCTTTTAATTTTACCATAATTTGTAGTTTTTGTATTTTTGGACGTAATAGATTTATAGTTTAGATACTTCGATGCCAAGTTATATTGTTCTGTTTTTAGATTGTTGTTAAGACCATTTTGCGCCAACTGTCTTAACTGAACTTTACGATCTGATACTATTGTTTTTTCAGAAGAAGCATCGGTATTTCTTGCAACGGCTGAACAATTTGTTGCCATTGATCGTTCATTGAGAGTTTTCATAGTCAAGTCATCTGTTTTACTTTTTAAAAATTGTATTCTTTTGATTTTTTCAAATTCTACGTTAGAAGAAGCCGATTTCATGTACATTTGATTTTCATCGTCTTTTTCCTCGACGCTTTTATTGTGATCCATTGCCTGAACAGAAGAGTTTACGGAGCTTTGTTTTGTACTAGGCAAAAGTTGACGGTATTTAGGGCAACGTCTTGGAATAATTTTATATGTCCCGTCTTTTTCCTTAGTAACTTTATAGAACAATTCTTCTTTCGTTTCATTACAATTATTAACATTAACATTGTTTTTTTCAGTAAATTCTGTACTTTTATATTTATTCGTCAGAGCTCGGTAGCTAACAACACTGTTTTTTCCATCATTTAAATTACTACCAGATTCAGACTTAGTAGATTCTACTACTAGCTTCTCCCTTAATATCAAATCGTTTTTTCGTTGCTGATCTTCGTTTCTACCCACCGTTAACGTAGTGACGTCATATTTATCTTTATTATATATTTGTAGGTCTTCTTTAGTTTCATTACAATTATTTACATTAACATTGTTTTTTTGAGTCAATTCTGTACTTTTATATTTATTCGTCAGAGCTCGGTAGCTATCTGTTTTATGTAAAGAACCTGTTGAGATGAGGTTTGCGCCTGATGATGTACAAGGTGTTTCTTTCATCTCAACAAGACTGTTTTTTCCATCATTTAAATTACTACCAGATTCAGAATTAGTAGATTCTACTACTAGTTTCTCTCTTAATATCAAATCGTTTTTTCGTTGCTGATCTTCGTTTCTACGTACCGTTAACGTAGGGACGTCATATTTATCTTTATTATATATTTGCAGGTTATAACAATTGTATTTATTTGATCTAAAATCACTATTCTGTAGATCTATTGGCTGTACACTATTCAATAAGGATTCACTTTTCTCCGCTAGAAATTCTGAATTGTTGTTCAAGTCTTGCGCGTTTATTTCTATTTCACTGCCGTACGAACCAAAAATCCGTTTATGGCTATGTTTCCTAACGAATTTTAAAAAATGTGAACCACTTATAAAATACCTTCGTCGGATACGCGATGCAACGTCGTTAGTAAACCGGTTTTTACAATTACAAAAACCATTCCATTTGCAGCCAGATGTAGGTGAAAACGCCGAGAGCGATTGACTCTCACTCGTTCGATTTACTTTCTTCTTTTTCAGTTGAGAATATTTTTCACAAAGAGCGTACACTAAATTGTCGATCTCGCGACGTATTAATTCATTAGTTTCATCTTCATCTGCAATTTTACCGGAATATATAAACTGGGTATTTTCATTATTTTTGTCAGCTTCTTTCTCTCTCGACGCTAGTAACTCCTCTTTGCTAGTAACTGCTTCATTCTGGAACGTACCGGTAATATTGTCGAAATTTGTTTCTCTGTTATTTACATCTTTTTTTTTACTTGCATCAACTACACTCTTTTTCCTATTAATATTTCTTCCAGTATTTAAGATTTGTACTTTTGATTTCTTATGTGACTGGTTTAAATGTTTCATCGTCGTTTTTCTATTTACAACATCTTGTCCTCGATACGCCCGTCCAGGTTCTATAAGACAACCAGTGCCGGTGAACTTCGCTTCTATATTCAATTGACGATGCCAGACTTCTGGAGACAGCACTTCTCTCAATCTTGCATTGTGCGGGATTTTATTTCTCTTTGCTTTTTGCATATTTTTCTGCCTTCTGTCGTGATTACCTCCTCCGACTGCTTCACAATACGTATCTTGTGATAGATCGATTCTGTTCGTCTTAGTGTTTCTTGTATTAAAGAACTCATCTTGGGAGAATTTTAAAGCAAATCGTTCCCGATTGTATAATTTTTCTATACACGTCGAGCGTGTCATGTTCCTTACAATTAAAATTTTACAATTTTTAAAACAATAAACAAATCGTAACTAGAACAATATTGTTTTAATTGAAACTATAAATAAAAGCACATATGTTGCATACAATGTCCTCGTTTTCATAGAGACATTATTTGCATTGTATTTGCATATTTGTTTCAAAAGTCTTTTTGAATTTCTGTGCAAAATCTGACGCAGAAGAATAATTTTATAATTTGTAAATCAGAGTGTTTGTATTCTGAAGCTTAACATATTCAAATTTTGTAAAGAAACAACAATAACCGTTTCCATGGAAACGCTAGTGAATCATTAGCAAAAGGAGCACGGTTTAAACAAAGTATTGCTCTGACGCCAAGCATTTCGCTTTGTTATTTTACCTTTGTAAGACTAATTTTACTTATTCGACGTCAATGCACAGTGCTAGTGCAAGTCACAAAGTGCTGTTTAATCATAATTCCTCTTTGTTCTGAAACAAGCTTGAAAAATGTAATGTGAAACTTCGAAAGCAATGTGCAGCTGAACGTATAATCATGTTTAACGGAAAAGAGTTCGCAATTACGTAGAATGGAATCCACTCGTAAAATGTAGGTTTTTATGTATTGTACGCCGAAAGGTATTTCAGATGTGGTAGTACCACTTTTGTCTGTTATTAAGAGTTCATCTGTAACCAAAATAATACACCAATACAAGATGCATAATAGCTAGAAAAAGTTTACTAATGATATATAGCACGAATAAACGGTAAAAACTGTTTATTGTAAAAAATGTTACATTTTATTAATTGACTTATCCTTGTTACTAAAACTAGCACTAGATCTTCCTTTATCAAAACGTTTAAAGCTAGTTTAAAGCTTCGGCAACAGAGGGTGACACCCATGAAGCAGTTACATGAAGGGTGACAAGTATGAAGCAGTTAATACTTGTAGAATAACCGATCTAACCTAATATTACATTACTTACGCTACCGCGTCACACTTAAAACACAGTGGTAACGGCTTTATCGTGTGTTTAAGGCCCACTTAAAATAAAAAGTACTCAGCAAAACCCATTCATTATTTTTTAACTAATACCTGTAACAAATTTGCAAAACCTGATTCCTTTAAGCTTTTGCTTCTAATTATTAACTCTGTCACCAAGATATCTTATCGACCGTTTATTTACGCAGGACTCCTGACACGCTCCTTGCATTAAGGTTGTAATGTTTCGGAATGCCCAAAAACGGTTTGCTAAAGTAGAAGATTCCTATCTGAACTGTATATGAAAATATAGTTAGTCATTCATCAACCATTAATATCTACAAATGTAATAACTTTAGAATAACTGGGTCACATAACTAATAACTGTAATAGACGCAATTTTTTATAGTGTCTTATTTATTTTTAAAATATTGTTATCTTTGTGTTATGTGTATAAAAATCTATTAATTTTTAAGACTGTATTGAAATTTGTTTAAAATGCCTTAGATCTGCATTGAAATTCGATCCTACCTCCAAATCACTGTTTTGATCTCGCAGAAATAGACTTGAAGGCATATGAAACATTAATAAATTTCAACCAACTGCCATCACAAGAAACACAATTCTCTTCGCGGTTTTGTCCAGAAAGAGTCACTCATATGAACGTTTTGGCTCGTCCGCTCTAAAATTATAAAATTGATTTATTCTCGAAAGACGTTCGGTTTCTTTTGCTGTAAGCGTTTTATCCTCATGATCTCCTTGATTCAAGAATTTTATTCGTTGGCATCAAGATTTTTGTTCGATTAATTTCTATTACCTATGAGACATTTTCACTAACTTAGAGTCTTCTGGGAGATTATTGTTTTTAAACGTATCTACTAGTCAAATGTATGACTTATCAAACTTATAAACTGAATAAAGCCGGTAATTAGTTTATTAAAACAATTAAAATTTTGCCTATCGTTAAGGACAATAAAATCCATTATCATTGATTTGTTAAAGTTGCGCCATGTGCAGCGGCCAGAATGTCCGATGCAAAGAATCTGGGTAATTGTACAGAATACCAGAATCAAACCTAACCGGGTTAAATAATTGACTAAATTTATATATAAAAATTTTAAAACATTATAATAATATTAATATTAAAACTAGGGTAAATAATAGTAAAATGAAGAAAATTAGAAATAGCTTTAGACTTAAAAAACATAAATTATAAGCAGTGGGAAAAATTATCACTTCAAAGTGGATAGCCTAAATTATGTAAACAAAAAAAGACGGTAATTGTGTAGTATAACAAACTAGGCCTAGATGCCGGCTATTAAAATAATTGTACTTAAAAATAATCAGGAATAAAGAATGTAAATTATTAAGATGTGAGGAAAGTAAATTAGGCCTAGCTAGGGAAAATAGTATTTATGTAAAAGTAAAGATTAAATGTTAAAGTGTAATAGCCTAAGAAATTAGGTTATAAAAGAAGAAGTCATATTTGATTTCGGAAAAATCCGCTTAGGGCATTGATTATAAATCTTGTCACTACGAAACGAAAGCGCTACAGTCGAACTTTGGATTAAGAATGTTAAAAAGTTAATTAAATTAAATGAGAAGGAATAAAGTCAAATATGTTATTAAATAAAAGGTAAAAATGCAAAGGACACATCAGAATACAGAAACGCCTTTTATAAAAAGGGAAACTAATCTTAGTTCAGAATTTCCGAACAAACAAAGTCAATTGCCATGGCAACGGCTTTCTGATTGGTCAAAAGTTGAAAAATGGATACTGGGACGTGGGAAGTTTGAAATTGGAGAAGGAGGCCTCACAAAAGAACGCTATCCAAGATCAGAATGCATTAGGCTCTCAAAGCGAGCAGACGTGTTTTTGTACCATGCGATCAGGACAAGAAAAAATGTGCTAAAAACAGAGTAAAAAGTGCTACGATGTGATCAGGGGAAGGAAGATATATATGAGCAAGGGCTCATATATACCCAGAACAAAATTTCGACCACCAAAATGCAAAATTAAAGAAAATAAGAAGATTAACCGACATTATGGAGAGACGCCTACCTACCAAGACCCTTGAAGCTGTAACAGGACCGACAGATGACAACATTAATGAAGATAAAAAGATTTCTACAGTACAAGGTTATATAATCAATCTAATTATTCTTTTTTAAATAACATTTTACTTCAAATTATATTAACTTAATTTCAAAATTAAATAAGATGGGAATAACCTAAGGGACTGATTAGTCAACTCTCTTAGGTTACCCAAATTTAAGTAATCAAGATTCAAAATTGACTTTCCATTCCCATCGCTGTGGGAATGTATGGATTAAGTATAAAGATGTATATCTTATATGGCTTTTTCTAAGTGAATTTCTAATGAATAACTTCCAAAGAAGTTAATTGTTCAAGGCCTAGCCTAAAGGCATTACATAGTAATATTAAGTGTTTGAAAAAGAATCAGATTTTAAAATATGTTAAATTTAACTCTACTAATCAAAATTATATACAAAATTAATTATGGTAACTTTGATAATTTAAATTATATGTAAAATTAATGATAATAAGAAAATTTAAAAACAGAAGGAGATAATAATGTTTAGTTAAATGGCAAGTTGTATGAAATTTTGAAAAAATAATTAGTCAAGAAAATCCTGTGAAATTAAATAAAAACAATAATAATTAATTTGAACCTTGGAACAAATAAATAAAAATGTATATTTTCCAATTAGCTGTGTTTTCATTCTAGATAAGATAAGTTCACTAGGTATCCAGGTATAGTCTTTAAATCACAAGTGTCTCTCAAAGATTCCACTACCCGAAAAGGAGCTTGAACAGGGCTTATCGGAGGTTAATTGGTTTTATCAAAAATTCAGGGGTTGGTTCCTCTGAGAGGTTTATTCCTTGAGGCACAGGTCTATGAAATTAGGTTCGTAGTCAATGGATAAACCATTACTTTCTTACTGACTTAGCAATTGAGGAAGAGAAATAAACAACGGCAAAGGTTATAAAAAGTAAGTCGGTAAGACATGTTTATATTTCTATTGGTTGCATAACAGGATTGTTAGAGCCGGTTTGTGACAGTTTGCGATTTTGTACGATATAATTTGTAAGTCTTTTGGTTTGATTCCATGTTTATTCAATTAATTTTACACTACAAACATTTGTATTTTGCAAATATTTAATTATAAAACGCCTGCTAAAGGAATAAATAGTCGTTCAATTACCGCACGTTAATAATTCTGTATATTAATAAAGGCAAGCTCATACGAAAGCATCCACACATTATGTACATTGAATAAATGTGCGAAACTCTACAGAGAGCATTGAAAGACGGCCAGAGGGAGACTCAACACAACTTGGATTTCATTAGAGTTGCCAAACTGGAACAAAGAGCTTAATGCTTCCAAACTCTGCTCCCTTACTTCCCTTCCCGCTAGATAATCCTGATGTTATTGCACGTGGGACAAAATATTAAAAAGATTCTTTTGCTGCCAAATGAGGCTTTCACAATCGCCTGGATGCGAAGGAAAAAATGAAAATCGGGTGTCATATATTAGTTAACTTTGGGATAATTTGTATTTTGTTAGTGTAAAAACATTTTTATAAAATAATACTTTTAATTACAATACTGTGTGGATTAAATACTAATAACCTGAGAAATTGTATTCACAAAATATGTTTAAAAGTGAGTTGAAAAGTGAGGACAATGACCTCATAAAATAAAGGATAGAAAATAAACATCTGACATGGAGAATGTGCTAGTATTGTAGAACTTGCGAGACAAAGCAAGAGACGTGGTTGGCCGATGCCCAGCTGTCTACGTAACATTTAGAATGTTACATAGGCAGTTCATTTAGGTTCAACCTCGCTGCTATACGTATCGGTACACCACGACCACTGTATCTTGTTCGCCACTGTGCCTAGATGCAAGAGAGGGGAAGAAAGCGGCATGGTCTTCCACTTCCTCTAGTCGACGAACTCCCTTCCTAGGACTGTCGTCTCTTGCTATATCTTACGAGTATACATGAAAATGTATCCAACCTTACCTAATTAACCTAATCTTTAAATTTTAATTCAAGAAAACAAAAAAAAACAATGTTATAATGTACAGATCCAAGCAGCGATCTTGCATTATCCAAGTGTTGGAGAAGGATTATGGTTCTTAATCCCGCGTTAAACGTACTAGTTACTGTGGCAGCAGCATTAAAACACCTTACACCTTCTACTCTCATGATTCCACTTACCAAGTGACAAAAATTTAAGCACCTCATGTATGAATCAACCATGGTGTAAAATGCTATTTACTATCGCACGTTTTTTGTGTGAAACGTCAGACACTATAAGAACTTCCTATTACTATTCCTAGCTTCGTCAGCATCTTCTAACTTGACGCATTTCGGGATCCTGTCGTCTACTTGTAAACAGTTCTAACGCTTTCGTAGTACAGTAACCGCTAAGTGGGTTGGGCCATTGCTATGAATCCTCCTCCTACTTCATTTATGTTTTTCGTATCTTTAGTTTTCTTCTTCAGGTGTTACTACAATTTTTTAATATTTCAAGACTTTTGAACTATGGCATACGATTACTCGTTAGGATTGTTCAACTAAGATTTTTTTAATCTTCTTCTTCTTCTTAGTCCAGGCGTCCAGCTCTAGATGTAGCCGATAGCCCGATGTCCACTATATATTCGGAACGCCAAACTCCACAGCCCTCTGTTCAGGAGGAAGTAATGCCACTTCTCCAGTTCAACCCTCATGCGGTCCCTCGCCGGGATGGAGTAAGTGCAATCCCGAAAAATGTGCTCGATGGTTTCGTCTTGCTCCTCATCACAAAGAGCGCACAAAGGTGATTCAGCAAGGTTAAACCGGTATAAATAAGCTTCCGTGACCAGATGTCCCGTCCTGGCTCTTGCCGCAAATGTCGCGACTTGACGTTTGATGTCTCTGTAATTGTCGGCCGACGCAGGTTTGTTTTGCAAATGGAACAGGTGTCGTCCAGTCGCTTAAGCTTCCCACCGGGCAGCCCAGGCGTCTCTAAAGTACTTTTTCCCGGCGTTTTTACAGTGCAGTAGGGAGTGCTGCTCCTTATTTGTGGGCTTCATTCTAGAAGCTTGTTTTGCTATTGCATCCGCTTCCTCGTTGCCCGGAATGCCGACATGGCAGGGATCCATTGAAGGCAGACTTCGTTTCCGTCACAATTGATCTTTTTTATCAATCTCCTGATTTCTGCTATACGGAATGAATATGGTCCAGTGGAGGGCTGAGCCAGCGACTGTAGAGCTAACTTAGAGTCCGAAAGGATGCATATCTTTTACTTGGCCATCATCCCCAGACAGCCCGACAATGCAGCGTTAATACCGAGCAGCTCTGCATCCATACTTGAGCTGGAGTTCGCTGAGATGAAAAATCTATCTCCATTCGACTCGTTGTAGTACCCTGCTCCAGAAATCCCTAGTTCTTTATCCAGGGATCCGTCGGTAAAACGTTTTATGTATCCGTCGTACTGGGTTCGAATCATTTAAAGAGTCTCCGCTTTCAGAACTTCTCTGTGGTCTCCCTTGTTTCCGCCGTGAGGTAGTTGCAGATTTATAATCATTTCAGGCCAGTCATTTGGAGGTTCCTCATAGAACGTGGGGATTTGTTCAGGGGTGGTGTATCACGGCATCAATTCCATCAGTGAGTTGATTTTGTGGCAGAAAGATTGTTTTACACGGAACTTTGTATTGAGTATAACACGCAGAGGGTAACTTGAGCCCCTAGCAGCTGTAGTTAGAAACTTCGACCATATTTGACTGTCTATAAAGACAGGAATGGGTTCTATATCCAGCTCCGTCTCCATGGCTGCCACAGGAGTCGTTCTTGTACATCCCAAACATAGTCGAATGGCGGCCGCTTGGATCGCTTCGATCTTCTTTAGATGCGTTTTTGCAGCAGATCCCCAGACTTCGCAGGCGTACGTTATTTTAGATCTTATGTACGTTTGGTAGAACATTCTCAAGGTTGGCGTATCGGCTCCCCAGTTACGACTTGCGACCGCTTTTAGAGCATTGAATCTTAAAGAGCAGCTCTCTGTGACATAGTTCACGTGACTACCCCAGCGAAGTTTAGGGTCCATAACAACTCCCAGTAATTTTGGGTTTTTGTTAAATCTCAGTGCCTTTCCGTTGATAGTTAGCTCGGGGATGAAGGTGGCTTGATTGTTGCGCCTGGTGAGTAACGTGCACTCGGTTTTATCCATTGACATTGAGAGCGACCATTGGAGCACCAATTTGACAGTGAATCTAGAGCCCCGAGAGAAGCCTCCACCTCGTCGGAAGAAGTCACCCAAATGGTTTCGTCGTCCGCGAAGGTCATGCTGCGAACCTCCCTGAGGAAATCCTTGGCCATGTCATGCAATGCTATATTGAATAATAACGGGCAAATTATTCCGGCCTGAGGAATTCCGTTCTCCATGCGAAACGACGAGGAATCTGCCCCGTTGACTGAGACTACCACAAGCCGGTCACACAAAAAGTTTTTTATGAATTTAAGCATTTTACCCTTAATGCCGAGCTTCGTGCATTGAAGTACAATGGATTTGTGGGGGATTTTATCAAATGCAGCTTCAAAGTCCACCATCACCGCTACATTGCAATGCTTGCGTTCGAAACCTTTGTATATTTCACTCGTGAAGTATAGTAACGCATCTGTGGTGCTCCTGTGACGTCGAAAGCCGAATTGTGTATCAGCCAGCATGTTCCCAGATTCCAATCTCCATGACAACCTCTTACAAACGATGCGTTCCATTAGTTTGCCTAGGCACGATGTTAGAGCTATTGGACGATACGAAGCGATCCTCGATTTATCTTTCCCTGGCTTAGGAAGCGGTATGACTTTGCTAGTCCTCCAATTCTGAGGGATCTCGCCCGAATCCCAAATGGAGTTGTACGTGCTTAACATTAGCTCTTTCATCCTTCCCGAGCAGTGAGTTAACATTTCATTACGGATGTTGTCATATCCTGGAGCTGCGCTTTTCAAGTCGGCTAAGCAGTACTCCAATTCTGACATGAGTATGGCCTTGTCATCCAGGTCATCACAGTAACATAGAAGATCTGACCGGCACGTTAACATTTGCTCGTGTTGAGTGAGGCGCTTCGGCCAAGGGATTTTGCGCCCAGACCTTGCAGAATAGAATCTTCCGAACTCCTCAGCCTTCTGGACATCATCAGTCAACAACTCGCCGCCCGTATTCGTGATTGCAGCAACCTTCCGCAAGAATTCGCCATTTATTGCTCTAAATCGCTTCCAGACTGTACTGGACGGTGTATTTACATTCATGGATCCAACGAAGCTCCTCCATGATCTTCTTTTTGCTGAGATGATTGCTTTCCGAAGAAGGGCGTTGCATCTATTATATGTTACCCGGCTGTCTGAAGATTTTAATTTTTTCCATTTTTTCCTGGCCATGATGCGGTTTTTCCGAAGAGTTTCAATTTCTTTGCACCACCATGTATTCATTTTTTTGTTGGAGTCATTTCCCGATTTGGTTGGGATAGCTTGTTTTGCTGCTGTTATTATAGCAGATTGCAAATAAGATGCGCTTCGCTCGTTGACTTCGCTCAGCTCCTCTGTTGTCTTTTTAAAGAGATCCCAGTTCGCTTTGGATAACCGAAACCCGCTATGGACCGCCGACCGATTTGGATTCAAGGTCCTGCCGACGTCAATCTCGAAAAATACAGGAAAGTGGTCACTCCCCAGGTCATCGCCGACCCTCCAGTTTGAAATATTTTTCCGGAGAAGCGGGGAAGCTATAGACAGGTCCAGGGTGCTTAATGTGTTCGTAGATGCCTATTGGAATGTGGGTATATATGGCTTATTGATTAAGATCTGGCTGTTATTTAATAACCACCTGTAAAGCATTGGCCCGTTCCTGTTACAAGGACCTTTGTTTCAGCTGCCATGCTTGCTGTTAAAATCGCCAACCCACAGCACGTTCCTGTCATCGCAGGCCAGTCTGTCCAGGTCCTCTTCATGTACCCTTTGATCCGGTATGTACAAGTTGATAAGTGAGAAGCTGAGGTCATTGTTAACTTGGAGGTTGTATTTTCCAAACTCTAAACAATCATTCCTAAAGACTTCTTCGCCTTTTACAGTTATTGAATTATGGATAAGCGTGACTAGCCCTCCACCTCCTCGGTCAATCCTGGGGACGTTGAACAATTGGTATTCTCTAAAACGAGGGTGGTACTTGCTGTCTTCCGGCAGGGATGCTTCCTGGATGTATACTATTTTAGCTTTTTCTTTTTCCATGGCCTTCTTCAGTTCATCGACCTTCAGCCTTAAACTCCTGGCATTCCAGTGCATGACTACGAGCTTACTGTTGCCATCCTCCCCCAATGCTCCACTCTGTTTCACCGTCTTTTGTTTGCTGGATCATGAAAGGTGGTTCCAATTGATATGTGCCCATCTTTCCTTCTAGCTTTCCTCTTGGCTTCACATAGTAATCTACATGCGAAGGTCCTAGTTGGGCACCAAAGTTCTAGTCTTTCTTGAGATCCCTTCCCTCTCCGTCTCATTATTAGATTTTTGTCAATATTGTAAAATCGGCGTATTGAGTCTACTTTGTCGTTGCGTTTTCCAAAACAACACTTTAAGTCTATTTGGATGGTCTTGCTTAGCCGCCGGCAAAGCACGTCGGATGTCCTGAGAAGGACAGATAGAGAGGCTATGTTGCATGCTAGTGGGGCTTTCTCGAGGAAAGCTAATGCTGGCGTTTGGTTCACTGTGACAATTGCTCTTTTCGCACAAAATACACAGCTATCCAGGGGCAGGACGAGGACCAACCAGCTCACCCCCAAGATTTTTTTTATAAATGTTTTAATTTTCTTGGATCTATAATTTGGTGCCTTTGTTGGATCTAAAAGAGAAATCAGTTGATGGGCTAATTTTGTTGTTACATGATCATCTTTTATTAGATGTTTTCCTTAAACTGAATCTTTTTTACATACTTGTAAAATCGGATATGTTCCATAAGCCTTCCTTTCAAGTTCCTTCTCGTCTTCCCTACGTGGGGCTATACATGTCCACAACAGCTTTAGAAAATAGATTGTTCAGTACTTTAAAATAGTTCAAGTAGATGGCAGCACCCCCAAACACGCAAGAAACGACGACGCTGACGAAGCTAGGAAATGCTGACTATTCCTTTATTCAAATTATTCGGGTACTTTCTTTACTTATTAAAATCTTTTTAAAAAAAACATTTAGGTTAAATCTTATACAAAACGTGTTCACCGTGGGTGACGCTGTTTAACGCTATGCTTGATTACAAAACAAACCAATACATAATTATCTGTAAATCGTGTTAGCTATAATGGCTCCCCTTCGATGCTGTACTATAATGTACAAAAGAAAAAGCTTATTTTATTCAACTGTTTATTTTTTTAATATTGTGCATAATGTAATTAATAATCGAAAAATACAAACCCCAAAGGTAAATAAAAACAACATTTCCAGAGACCGTAACTAATGTAAAGAAATTCGAGCAAATATTACTTCGCAACAGAAAGTTTTTAACTAGCAAAAAATTCAATGGTATTGTATCTTGTTACAAAACTTTATATTGCAAATTAAGAGCTTGAAGTGACGATGCCGTACTTGTGCTTAAACTTTTATTAGCAAGACGCTATATAAATAAGTTATGCTAAAGAATGGTTAATATAGTGAATAAAAATGAAAATATAATGGGGTAAGTATTAGGCAGAGTGTTATGCATTACGGGGTTAGGATGAAAAAACCTACCAATGTAGAAGTATGATGTTCATAGAAGGGGTGCGTTGAGAATCAAAACCTTGGCGTATGGTGTAGAGAGTAACATGTGGTTGGAAGGGAAAGAAAGATGGCGGCTTTAGAAGCGTTCAGGTTGGTAAGGAAAAGAAGTTGCCCCGTTAAGGTGAATTGTAAAAGTATAACGTTCAAAGTGATGGTGTGTTGAGCATCAAAACCATGACGCATGATGTAGGCAGTAACATGTGATTGGTAAAATAAAGGAAGATGGCAGCTTTAGAAGCGTTTAAGCAAAGTGTAAAAGTACAGAAAACTCCCGATTATCCGTGGGCGGTTTAACCGGTTTGAGGATTATACGGGGTCTGCCAGTTTTACAAATATCCAATTTTTATTCCAATCAGATTCATGTGTTTAAATTTCCAAACGGTGAATTACGACGTAAATACATATAAGGCTTAATAGAAGTTAAGATGAAGGGAATAGATATGTAAATATGTACGTACTAATTTTTACATTGAAAGGGAAGCATCCCGCGGGCCAGCGAAATAAAAGGGGCGAGCAGACTACTGTATATAAGAGACAATGACAAAATGCTTGGACGCCCGAAAAACTAATGTGTATCATAAGATTGTAAACAAATGACAGCTAATCTCGGCTATAAATAGTCTAGGACGTGACATATGCTTTATCCATGTCTGTCATATACATTATCGATCTTTATGGCTTTGTGACACAAGTAGACACTGTGCGACAAAATGGTTCTCAACAAACTTAGATCGCACATTAAAGCTAAATCAATGCTCACAAAAAAACAGACGAAAGTGACAGATTTTTTTGTTAAAAAGTGAAAGTATTATGTGTAAAGGAAATACATACATACTTACTTTTGACATATACTTATGTACGTATTGTAAATAGTTAGACATATAACTGTACATGTTATAATCCGTCAAATACATCGACATTTTAAATTATTTTCTGTATTTATTTTGTCCTCTGAAGATTATTTGTGAATGGCATTAACCGGGGTCATTATTTGTGTAACTTATGGTATAATAATCGATTACCGATCGTTTTGCGTATTCTTTGTACATAGCGGATTATCCGGGGAATTCGTTATCCGGCGTTGCCGGGCCACCCTATTCCACGGATAATCGGGAGTTTACTGTATAACGTTCAAAGTGATAGTGTGTTGAGCATCAAAACCATGACGCGTGGTGTAGGCAGTAACATGTGGTTGGGAAGGGAAAGGAAGTTGGCGGATTTAGAAGCGTATAAGCAAAGTATTTTTTTTTGTACCTTGAAAAAAAAGTATAAAATACTTTGCCCAGAACGTAGAACTATGAGCTGGATAGACATTTATTGAAAGGAATTTGAAAAAAAAAACAACTTGACATTTAGAAGAGTTTAAAATGACTAGTTGTATTGAATAAAAAATGGTACTGTTCAAAAATAAGTATATTTTTGTTTAAGAACAAAAAGAAAGCTATGCCCAAAGGTGAAAGAAATTGTGAATAAATAAGGGATTGTTAATACTAGGGACGGAGGGATTATGAGCATAGTTGTTTAACGATAATTGTTTTGTGATTGTTTACGACTAAAGTTGTCTGGACTACGCCTGTAGCCCGTGCGACCTTTGTGTTATGAGTGAATCAAAGCGTGCCCGGTCATCATGTGCAGGTATTTGCATGATTGCTTGTCAGATGCAGAGAAAACCCTCGTATCTTACTACACTAAACCTGGAAGTCAGTAGCACTTCTGTTCACGATGCATGAAGACCACAAGATTGCTTGTCAGATGCAGAGAAAACCCTCGTATCTTACTACACTAAACCTAGGAAGTCAGTAGTACTTCTGTCCACGATGCATGAAGACCACAAGATTGACGAAGATTCAGGGGGCTTACAGAAACCAAATATAATTACTTTTTATAACAATACAAAAATTGGAGTTAACGTATTAGACAAAATGAGTGGCAAATATGATGTAAAAAGTAATAAGGAAACGATGGCCTATGGTTCTATTCTTTATCTTATAAATAATGCACCCCATCAATGCATCCAGAACTTACAAACCAGGAGGGTCATTATTGTCAAAAAGCGAGTTTATTACAAATATTTCTTGGGATCTAATTGTTCCTAAAGTAAGAGAAAGGGTAATGTTACTATGCTACCTGTAGAACTAAAGAGGGGAGGAAGAAGCCTTCTTGGAGTCGAAGAGCCTCGGCCTGAACATCAATCAATAGACAACAAGGTTAGGCGCTGCTACAGGTGCGGCAGAGGGAGGGATAGATCAACCCAGAAGTACTGCAACCAACATGGAAATATGCCTTGACTACACCCTGCTAGTATGTTACATTTGTATTGAACGTTCACACCAATAAAACATTGGAAAGAACAATACCCTTTTAACCTAAAATGCATGTATTTGGTAAAATACTTTTTTTACACATAACAATGATTTTTAATGTTTTTAAAAATCTTTATTCTATTTCTGATTAATTATATTTGAAAATAAATGAGTTTTATAATATCATTATCCTAAATTTTTTTTAGTTTTATGCACTTAAAGTTGGGAGTGATTTGTGACGTAAAACTAGTATAATCAGATTACAATGATTATAACCAATTTAAATCTTACATTTGTTTTTTTACGAATATGTTAACAAGTATAATTTGAAATAGTTACGACAGTAACAAATTTTTAAAAATATGTTTTAGTAATACATTTTTAATAAAAAGAGAGTGGGCTACAGTTGTAGCCCATGCGCCTCAATGTGTTACTTTTAACCACGCGCCTACCGAATGGTTAACTGAAGTAGAACCGCTCACTTGTAGGATCTACCAACGTCAGATATCTAAAATATCTAAGAAACTTCTGAACCCCTCTGTAATGGTCGCATCGATGTTGTTATGTGCTTTATTTTCTAACATGGTATATAAGATTTAATTTCTTTTTGTGCAACCAATAGGAAACCTATCTTAACCAAATAGAACTATCTATTAAAAGTACCTTTTTCGTATTTATATATATCTAATCTAATATATAAAAAATCTAATAAATCCAAAATTAAAATCTAGGTTCTTAGTTTGTATTTCAAAACATTAAAGAAAGAAATACCTTCATTCTTTAAATACAATAAAGAATCGAACAAAATCAATGCAAAGTTATTATAAAATACATTTCATTAAGGAAAGCAATTAAAAACATTTTCACTATAACAATAAGGTGGCAGTAACTTCTTATAACTCAGCTATTCGATCCCCTCGCTAAGCAACTTGTATTTCAACGCTGTCTCCAAATGTTCGTTAGTTAAGTAACTGTGATTGTGGTGTTTAGTGTTCAAAGCCTTGTCTCGGTTAGTCAAACTTCCATCTGAGACAATTTCAACTACAACCCGTCCCTTACATTAACAAATTACATTGCTTTCATTAATATCGACAAGTCGGCTTATTGGTAGAGCAAATAATATATTTGTTTAAAATTGATAAAATTCACAAGTATATTTCTGTTTGAAGGGTGATACGTTTAAGGCCATTAAAAGCACTCCGTATGTAGGTAAACTGTTAAAAGTTCAATATATAATAATACGAACAATTAATATAAAATTTTTATTGTTGTTGGAGGACATTATGACAGCGGCAGATAGGATGTTCATGTGAAAACAGCCTTTACCACGCAAGACATGATTCTTTCCCTTTTCACAGTATGGATGCAGACTCAACCTGTCCTAAACCAATTTTACAATATTCTTACCCTTCAGGTAATAATACCATATTTGTAGTCTTAACTTATTGTAAATACATGTGAACTAATTAAAAAAACAAGATCTCTTAACCTCAATTTTACTTTAAGGCCTAAAAGAGTTGATACTTGTCTTCAGTTTACAGGAAATCCAGATTGGTTTTTATTAACAACGTGAATCTGATGAAAATAGTTTCTGTTGTCTAAATACAGTATATTCAATATTAATGGGAGTACAATGGAATGTGTGAATCGCTGGTATCTGCGAAGTGTTGTTATGTCTTAGACGTTAAACCTAACGCAATATCAGCTCACCGCCTGCATAGTACCCTTAGCAGAGTTACAAAACAACGCTCCTTAAATAATAACAGGCAAATATTTATAAAATAAAAACTGCTGTGGAAACAAACAAACCAAAACGGAAATGGAGGTAAATGAATGAGAAGGATTTCTAGTAATTACCTCCTTGTCCTCTCAATCTTAGCCTCGGTTCTCCCGGCGGTCAGACAATATAATGCTTTTTTAAACCACTGTTTTATTATAGTAAAGATAAAAACAATTTTTACAACAGAATTCATACATGTTTCGACAACTGTGATGTTACCATCATCAGTGACTAATAGATACCACTACACAATAGATATATATTATCTTAACGTAAAATTAGTAGTTAAAATTGCCTCGGGCAAAGAACAAGCTAAGTAAACAAATAAAATTAATTGAAAATATATCAGTAATGTAGACATAACAAAAGGTTATTTTGTATTCTAAGCTACAGAGGACATCACTTGCAGTTGTTATCCCCTGGTACGGATACGGAAAATTATGATAAGTGTAGGATATGTTTAGAATAAAGATATAAAGCTGCGAGATAACATGTAATCATGGCTCAGTTCTACAGAGTCAATCCTTGAAGTATAGCTATTTGTTGACATACAGTTCGTTTTAAGTTGCTTTTAGGATTGAGGCAGAGGAGGAAGACAGTGTTGCTTTCGAACGAGATCGACTAGTTGGAGGCCCTAAGCACACTGTTACAGCTGTCTTGGGGAAATTTGGCAACATCGACTTCTCGCCGCTGGTGAAAGTCCTATCTTATTGGCCCGGCCTGGGCGAACCTTCAACCCCTCTCTCCGACCGCGCGAAATCCTGAAGCAATTTAATACGAACTGTAGAAGGGTTATACGCAATATTCAAGTGAAAATCAGTTATGAAGGAATAAGTGAAATATAACTAGAGATATGTAATGGAATGTATCTCTTATAGTGAGAACTGCGGGAATACCTAGAGCTGCATGTTCAAGGTAGTTTGAACAGAATCAAAAATCTGTAGAAGGTACTTACCTAGATGAAGTAGAAGAAAAAACAGATTTAGTAAAGTTTTCGATATGTTCGATAATAGGAAATTGAGTTAGTCTACAGCGGGAAATGCTATTTTAGCAAATAGCCATTTGCCGTAACACAGATCTTTACACTTATTGTTGACGCTTTCAGGATGCCCCTTTTACTCAAATTAGACTAAGAGGAAACCATCTTACGCTTCAACTAAGACTAATTCGGTACGTTGGTTGACGATCCAATTTCTCAAAATCAGACATGTCCTAAGAGTCAATTCATCGGAATATTTAAAAGTTAAAGGGTATATAATCAGTACATTCTAGTGTGGTATATACGTGCTCTTTAAAATGTGGTAACACTTGTGTTGATAAGTTACATGATGGGAGTTTTTAAAGAAGAAAAACCCCACTATAAACACGCGCACGCATACACACACACTCACATAAAATGTAAAGTTTCCCTCTAAAGGTTTAATACTTAATTAATCTTAAACGAGCATAAAAAGGTTCTATCTTCTTTTCATTTCGAGAAATAAGAATTGTAATTCAAATTTCATTGTGATATTTTAATTATCACTTCGGGCTAGAATGAGTTATGTCCGGAAATAAAGTAATAAACAAATACCGAAGCGAATTGTGTTTACTTTAAACAATCTCCCTCAGTGCAGCTTTTCCTGAAACAAAAATTACCGTCTCTTGTGTATTATTCTGTCTGTATTTCCTCTCTCTTGTGCATTATTTGTTTTAAAAGAGGAGCAAGCTATGAAAGGAAGATATTAGCAGGATAATAGGAGACAGTTAAATGGAGGTTTTTAAATTCTGTGTCCATTGTTTAATCTCTTTTTGTGATGGTTATATTTTTACCCGACTTGCTAAGAAGGAAGAGATACAAGTTACTGGGAGGTATACACGAAACTTTCGCTAAAATGACTTTTTTAAGTCCATAAAACAGTGATATTCTATATCACATGTTTTGTATGACGGAGGAAAATAGCTCTCGTCAATGAGACCCAGAAAATTTCGGAGGATACTGTTTTGGGAGTTAAGCTTTAAGAAGAATTGTATATTTTAAAAAATCTTCAAGCGTTTTAACGTTTATAGCTTTTTTTAATATGCATGCATATTTAACGAAGTAAAAGCTTTCGACGTGTGTAACGTATTTTGACGGTGATCGCATATTTGGAAAATGAAACTTCCTGAATTTTTCATGGCTTATACACGAGAGAATCGATGTAACAAAGGACAACGTGTGTAATGAACTTACGACGAAATCTTGAAGATCAAATATTCATTCATAAAATTGGAGTTTGTAAAATTTAAAGTTATAGTTTCTACTGTTTCCGAGCGTACATAATACTCATAGGATTATGAAGCTTCTCGGAACTCTACCCTCTCGACAGAAACATTGGCCAGGCCTGCCAACTAGACAAACTATAACTCTCCTAATATACAATGTCTATATTCTGCAACCTTTTTTTCATTTATTTTTAAATAAAAAATAATTTATAATTTTAAAATTCTACACATTTTAAACAAAATGAGTCTATCTTGAACGAAATACGTGTAATATAATACAGTAGACTCCCGATTATCCGTGGAATAGGGTGGCCCGGCAACGCTGGATAACCGGATTCCCGGATAATCCGCTATGAACAAAGAATACGCAAAACGATCAATAATCGATTATTATACCATAAGTTACACAAATAATGACCCGGGTTAATGCAATTCACAAATAATCTTCAGAGGACAAAATAAAATCAGAAAATAATTTAAAATGTCGATATATTTGACGGATTATAACACGTACATTTATATGTCTAACTATTTACAATACATACATACTATGCTCATGATCCCTCCGTCCCTAGTATTAACAATCCCTTATTTATTCACAATTTCTTTCACCTTTGGGCATAGCTTTCTTTTTGTTCTTAAACAAAAATATACTTATTTTTGAACAGTACCATTTTTTATTCAACACAACTAGTCATTTTAAACTCTTCTAAATGTCAAGTTGTGTTTTTTTCAAATTTCTTTCAATAAATGTCTATCCAGCTCATAGTTCTACGTTCTGGGCAAAGTATTTTATACTTTTTTTTCAACATACAAAAAAATACTTTGCTTAAACGCTTCTAAATCCGCCATCTTCCTTTCCCTTCCCAACCACATGTTACTGCCCACACCACGCGTCATGGTTTTGATGCTCACCACACCCCACTTTGAACGTTATACTTTTACACTTAAACGCTTCTAAAGCCGCCATCTTCCTTTCCCTTCCCAACCACATGTTACTGCCTACACCACGCGTCATGGTTTTGATGCTCACCACACCCCACTTTGAACGTTATACTTTTACACTTAAACGCTTCTAAAGCCGCCATCTTCCTTTCCCTTCCCAACCACATGTTACTGCCTACACCACGCGTCATGGTTTTGATGCTCACCACACCCCACTTTGAACGTTATACTTTTACACTTAAACGCTTCTAAAGCCGCCATCTTCCTTTCCCTTCCCAACCACATGTTACTGCCTACACCACGTGTCATGGTTTTGATGATCAACACACTATCACTTTGAACGTTATACAGTAAACTCCCGATTATCCGTGGAATAGGCAACGGGAGTAACGCCGGATAACGAATTCCCCGGATAATCCGCTATGAACAAAGAATACGCAAAACGATCGATAATCGATTATTATACCATAAGTTACACAAATAATGACCGGGTTAATGCAATTCACAAATAATCTTCAGAGGACAAAATAAACACAGAAAATAATTTAAAATGTCGATATATTTGACGGATTATAACACGTACATTTATATGTCTAACTATTTACAATACATACATAAGTATATGTCAAAAGTAAGTATGTATGTACATATGTAATTTCCTTTACACGTAATACTTTCACTTTTTAACAAAAATATCTGTCACTTTCGTCTGTTTTTTTGTGAGCATTGATTTAGCTTTAATGTGCGATCTCTAAGTTCCTTGAGAACCATTTTGTCGCACAGGGAAAAGTCGCCTTGCTCTAATTATTGTGTTCGTTGTTTTCATCTCCAAAATTTTATTTCTACCATATACTGGTTTATTTGGGACATTAAAAAGAGTGTATTAGACATTAAAATGTTGTTTTATTTATCGGTTTACAATAAGAAAAGGAAATTTACATAAAATATCAACTAATACAAATGATAAAATACTGCATGACAAAAAAAAGACAGAGAAATAAAAATAACGCATAAAAATTCAAACTACCTACTACTAAAATAACCACTCAAAGTTCAACTGGGAATGTTTGTTTCTACTTGTGTCACAGAGCCATAAAGATCGATAATGTGTATGACAGACATAGATAATGCATATGTCACGTCCTAGGCTATTTATAGCCGTGATTAGCTGACATTTGTTTACAATCTTATGATACACATTAGGTTTTCGGTTGTCCAAGCATTTTGTCATAGTCTCTTAACAGTAGTCTGTTTCCACCTCAAGTTGGTTCATTCACTCTAACAAGACAGTTATTGTTTATCCTTGCGTTTTTTGAGAAAGCTTAGTTTATTTTATGATCGTTGTTTTACCGGATATTGTGCAGCGTTGAGTGGTTAAAAAAAACAATAATGAATCTGATTGGAATAAAAATTGGATATTTGTAAAACAATGGCAGACTTCGGATAATCCGCAAACCTGTTAATCCGCCCACGAATAAACGGGAGTTTACTGTATAACTAAATAAACTAATATATTATTTGGAAATGATATTTATATAATAATTTATGATTAAGTTTGTTCAATTTCGAACCCATTCTTTTTAGAATTGTATGTACAATTTGGAAAAATTTATTGATTTTTAATCTAAAAATTAAATAAAAAAAGTTGCAGAGATGTGTTTAAAATTCTACACAAAACGAGTCGCTCTTGAACGAAATACGTGTAATATACTATAACTAAATAAACGAATGTAATATTTGGAAATGATCTTTATATATTAATTTATGATTAGGTTTGTTCAATTATGGACTCATTCTTTTTAAAATTTCATGTGTAATTTGGAAATAATTATTGATTTTTAATTTAAAAATTAGGTAAAAAAAGTTGCAGTGATGTGTCCCAGTGCCTAGTAGATAAGACATAGTTTTTCATCCCGGTTGGCGAATGGTTCTGGAGGAGGAATAGAGTTTCGAGAGATTCTTAATAGTCTGGGTATCTTGTGTTAGTAAAAACACTATAGGGCCTTGTTATTTCTTGCTAACATTTAACCTGATTTCCTAAATAAATACCAGCTGGAACATGTACTATTATTTAATGTTCAATGAGTAGCTTACTCTTTAAATTTGAAATATTCAAATTACGAATATTTAATGAAATATTACATTAATTTTATCAATCAGTATCTAACGCTAAGTATTATCATAGCGTAAAATAAAATTTAATTTTTAAATCTTTACCTTGGTGGTGTGAATTACCTCCCGCGACAATTCCTTCAAGTCTTTACAAAATTTCAATACCAAAATCACTATCCGTCCAAAAGGGATTTTTGTCAGTGTTACTGCTGGGACCGAAAGCTAATTCACTCGAATTTAGAGGTATATGAATATATATATAGCTTTAAAAACAATACTGAAAATGGCAACGTCATATATATATATATATATATATATAATAGCTTTAAAAAAAAAATGAAAATTTATAGTTTATAATACATTTTTTTTGCTTACCATTGCCTTTAGTTTAGAAATTAATGAGACTACTCACACACGACCAGCGAATCCAGAGCAATAAAGACAAGGAATAACGTCCGACGCGGGGATTGCGACTTTCAACGCCTTCCCGCATCACGGAATAAGATAACAGTCTCTGGTTAAAGCTTTCTCGGCTTAATCCGGTCGTCTATTGTACTGAAGTTCACATTTGAACAATGTTACAACAAAGGGTAAAACAGTAAAGAAAATCAGCATTTGATAATCTTGCATTTTATTGTCTTAAAAAGAATCTTTAAGAGTATTCTTCAACAATGATTCAGACGTTGCCACAATAATAAAGAAAATAACCGTTTTAAAACACTTGATACAAATTGAAAGCAATTTGTCATGTTTTGTTTATCTCTTCATCGTCTAGCCGAATTAAGGCTACCATTAAGGTAATTCTAATATACTTTATTGTTGTTACAAACTAATCAACGATGTACATCGTATAATTAGCTCATACCTTCTGTTTAAAATAATTTTCAAAGTGTAGCATTTATGAACGTTTTGTTAAGAAAAGTGTTTTTTATACCATTAATTTTATCTGTTCTCGCTGGTTGTTACATGCATCCCAACATTATTTTGTCAATGCCCAAATCTACACACCGTGAAATGCTCCAAACATTTCTCTTAACGGTGTTCGTTATTAATGCAATAATTATTTTACTGTTTTTTGATAATTCCCTAAACAAAACCATTCTACTCTGGATGAAAAATTATAGTGAATAAATTATTCTTTAGCATGGGTTAAAACATTATTGTTGTGTTTATTTTTTTTTTCAGTTTTCAATTTCCGGTAATAAGAGATTTGCATGACCGGGAGAAAGGATAAGACTGGGGTGAAATCTTATTTTACATTCTTCGGGAAACTTTTCTTACAAGTTACGAATTCTGGAGCGTTTAAACTTGAGAACTTTATTTATGGAGCGCAAACGTCGTCGGTTTCGGATCTGGTTTAACGCTATATTTACAAAACTTTAAACTTTATTGAATAGCTTGTTGTTGTATTTGCACTTGAGACAGATTCAGTTTTATTTGATCTGTCAATTCTTTCTCGTTACCACTCGATGAGTACTCCACAACTTCCACAAAGTAGATTTTTATTTACTGCCAAACGAAAACAAATAAGTATAAAGAAAAAATATTTATAAAGAATCACTATTCTTTCTGTTATTTTTCTTCACTTTCCACCATTTATAATATCTTAGCACAAGCTTTTCCCACTTTATAAAATGTTTCCGCCAGTGAATTCAGTCAAATGCTATCAACGGTTTTGGTCTCCTCATCATCTTGAACGTCTTGCTGGGAGCATGAGATTTCAGGTATAAGAAAATAGTAGCCAATAGAAGCAAGGTCTCGTCTGTATAGATGGAGGTCACATTGTTTCCAGCCAAAATCTTCTGTCAATTACGTGAGCAGGAATCAAATCAATACTGTTAGTGAACACATATTCACCTCTACCATTAAACTTTCTCGCAATAAGAAAACAAAATACAGACCTATGGGTCATTTAAATTGCAAAGTGCCACAAAGGATTGAGCAACCCTTCCTAACTCCACGCGCGCACTCACTCCCGCGCTGAACTGCTTACTTGTCAACGATGGTCTTCCTTGAGTCACCTACTTCACATTTTTCTACTAAACTTACGTTTACGTAATTGGTACTGACATTTTTGATTTTACATATTAATCTTTGAAAATAAAGGAAAATACGATGTAACTATCAGTATATTTAATGAACATTTAATTTAATTTAATAAATATCGTAAATCGATACGTAATGACTGTTATCGTTCATATTATCTTTAGCGCGAGTGAGTGGGTGTGTGAGCGTTGAAAAAACCTCTGGGGAGCATTTGAAATGGAGGAGTATAATATCGCACAAGGCGGAGTATTCAATAAAAGTAGGCATTAGAAACCAACAACAAAATAGTGTAAACAAAACCTAGCACACCAAACAAGGCTTATACTATGTAAGTCAAGGTTAAGACTGTGTGAAACAGCAATAGCGACGCTGAGACGGTAAGAACGACAAACGGAGATTACTTTTTGGATATGTAACAACATTCAATGCTGGAAGATGGGTCAATAGAAACTTTACATCGTACATATTACAGCAGCCGAATTAAAAATATATTGTCAAAAAGCTATTACTACGTTTAGTTACTCAACTTTACTTGGAAAGCAGAAGTTAAATGAAAAACCTAGTGAAAACCTATTGTTTCAACAAAATAGGTTCAAATTTTAGTTGATAAAGAAGAGTTTTACCGGATGAAAGTGACGAGTCATTTCTGACGTGTCAGGTATAACCCACCGAGCAATACAAGGCCTGTCATTTTGCTTCAAATCGTATCGGGTTTGGGTTTTATTTTGTAATGTTTTCCGAGTTCAGTTTTTGAATTTCTAAGTGTCAAGTGGCCCAAAATACTAGGATCAATTTTTAATATAGTGAGCACGATTGGCTTTAGAACCACTGTTTGAAAAATTGTAAAAATATAGACGCGGGGGAAAATACTTTGAGACGTGTGGTAAATAAGTGTTTTACTTATACAAAAAACTGTATGCACCACTTCGCACACCGTTACCTTCAAACCCAATTCATAACTATACGGTTTGGTCGATTTCTTTGGAAACTATCAGGACAGACTTTTACATGATTGGTTTCAAGTAGTATTCAACTTTTGCTGATCAACTAAAATAGATCAAACCGTGAGAAGCATGTGTAATAAGTTCTAACTTGAAAACTATAATTGTATCCATATGTTTGAGTACAGTTTTCTGCCAAACCTAACGTTTCAATATTCTCCTCTGTTGACACGTTTCGGAGTAACTCCATTTTCAAAACTTCAATCGTACTTTGATTGTACTTCAATAGTACGATAGAAGTTTTGAAAATGCAGTTACTCTGAAACGCGTCAATAGAAGAAAATATTAAAACGTTAGAAATGGCAAAATACTGTACTCAAACTTACAGAAATATTCCCAACAGAAATGGAATAAGTATAATAATAATTTCAATAATTGTATCCCTTTATTGAACACAAAAAAGTATTTTAAAAAATTTGTAAATCCAACAGGAGAATACATAAGCTTCATTCATTGACGCAACCTGAATAGTAAGGACACAATGTACTCAAGAAGTTTATGTAAACCCTTAGTGTACGAAATATATACAAGAACATCCAAGAATCGATACAATAAATAACTGCACCCGTCTAATCAATATTAAACCTACTTTCTGGACGTGGCATTTTAACAACTACGTCATACATTCTTTGACATTTTACAAAAACTGGGGCGTTACGTAGGTTTGCTGACCCGGGGCAGTTGTAAAAATTAAACAACAAAATTTGAAAAAGTATTATGTACAGAATATTTTTTAAAGTTGAGTAGAAACGTTTTTTTTTCACACAACAGCGATGCAACCAGTCACGAAATATTGTTAACGAGCGATTGGGGGCGATGCTGCTTAGAAGTTGCGGTCCTCGTCGCAGCGCATACTGTGAGTTTAGTTACAATATGTTAACAAATATGTAATAATTTCGCATCACGCCGGTCGCTGTGTTATCCTTACAGATAGATATAGCGTTGGGCGGGTGCCGGTGAGATTGAGTTGAGGGGGCGCTTGCCCAGTGCCTACTGGAGAACAAGGCCAGAGCGCTTTGTTCGTGACGTCACAAGGCGAGGCTGACCATACGGACCAATAGATGAATTATTATTACAAACAATACCTACTATATTACCCCCCTTATAACCTAGGTAAGATTGATTGTGAATTGCATCCATTAAGAGGATTACTTTTTTCACATTTAAAAAAAAAAAAATTATACTGTGTTTGTGCATAAGTTAGGAAATCTTGTTTTTCTTCCGCACTTGGATCATTTAAATAGTTATTACACACAGTTTAAATAGTTTTTGGATGAGATAGAGTGATAAAATTTAGAAGTCTTAGAGATTTGTATGCATGGAGGCTTATTGTATACAGTAGTGAAGACAGTATCATAGTGTCAGTTGAATATTTTAATCTATCCTTAGATATGATTAGTATTATTTCAATTCGTTCTGCAATGATGGATTAACAATTTTCACTATGAGGTATGTTTCCACGTGCGCCAAAAAACCACGCTACGACCTTACAACGAAATACACTTTTTTGGAACACAATAAGCTCAAATATATTTTATAACGATGTATCCTTGAATCTAGCGGTCTGCCACGTGAAGATAAAGCGATTATAAAACCACTGGGTAGGGATTCATTGTAACTACTTTTATAAAATGGCGTGTTTTTACCACATTTTTAAACTAAATTACTGTGTGAGTTATTAAACATTTTTTTTACAAGTAAAGATACTGAATAAATTAACGCTTTAAAATTTTACTGAGCCGCCTATAAATACAAAATTCTAAAATATGTTTACACTTCTGCATGTTATATTAGTTTTACAAATGCAAAAGAATTTTACTTCAACAAAAATAAGTAAAGAGGCATCAAATTATATCACTACGGGCAGTAAAAGTAGGGGGTGGGGGAATGGGCGGGTAGATCATCCATTATCACTACACATTTAACCCAAGGGAACAAACATTTAATGCTGTAGAAAAAACGTTTTTTAGAGAAAAAAGAAAATACGAGTCGCAATTTAGTAGCAGCCTGTCTGCAAAGAAAGGATTTCAGTGCCGAATTTATTTCTTCAGAAAGAAAAAACAATCTTTTTTACAAAATGTTCATAACAAAAGCAATGTAACAGAAATTACTCTAACAATACTTTCGATCATTACTCCCATATCTACATTGAACACACGGTAACAAAGGCGTCTCTATAGCTTTGGTAGAAACCTTACAAGTAACATTCCCCATTTACCAGACAAGAGAAAGTTCTTGTCCTTAGCATATTCCTTCTATTAATCGTATTATTGCCGTCACGCCCTACCAGGCGATGTAAGCCTGTAAGACACTAAAAACTCCACTCAGTATACTACATGTTTTTACTTTCCAATTCGATGTAACGAACAGAAACTTCCGTTACAGACCCCGATAGAAAATAGTACACTTCAAGGAAGTGATCTTGTTTAAGGAATGCCATAATTTCCCCTATTTACAATACTAGATCAATTGACTATAATTTTTTTATAACTCTTACAGTACAAAAAGGTGATGTATAAGTTAATGTATAAGGTAATGTACAGTGGTTGCATGTAATCATATAAGACTAGTTACTAAAAATTTAAAAAAACTACATTCACTTACAACGAACTAAAAACTAAAAATGTATTTCAATCGACTAGTTACGTCCAAACACTAAATTACAAATTAGATTTAATTGTAAAAAAAGTTGTTTAAGAGTAATAGATAGAATTAGAGGTCTGATAAACGGGAAAGGAAAGAAATTACAGGAGGTAATTCGTTATGAGGGATCTAGGAGAACTTTGAAGAGTAATCTGAAAATAGGGAAATATCCAGACGAATCCCTGAGATATCGAGTGAGAGGGTAATTGAGCTTCCGGGTTTGACGAAGAATTGGCGAAAAGGGAACGAATGAATTACGCAAAGGGAGAGCAAAACTATTGGGGACTGGTGTTGTTAGAGAGGAAAGAGGGAAAAGTAGGGATTGGGTCTTACAGATTACAGATTTGGGTCTTAAAAAGATTAAAGGTGTATTAAGATGTTATAGTGCGGTTGTAATTAAATAGTTTTAAATGTGTTAAAAACTGTTAAAACATATAATTTAATATTACAAAGAAGACGATTTCCATGGTGTCGGAATTTATTCTAAGGAAAACAACAATTCATGATGTTAATATGTTTAATTATTGTAAATAATAGAAAGAACCGAAGTACTGTATTGTAACCTTCTCCCAGTATTTTGGAAATGGTAGTAGTATGATTTAATTCATTAAAAAAAAATTACCTATATTCACTACCTTTATTCTTTATACCTACAGAGACTCGCCGAGTCAACTGTTTGTCTAAAAATTGTATCTTGCGACTAACTCAGGCAAACTGGTTATCTGTTTAATCGTTCTAATAAAGACAGGTTACATTAAAAATCTCGTTTGTGTTTACAAAAAAAGATTTAATTTAAAAAAAATTGAAATAGTCAAAATATTACACTTTAAATACAATGTGCTTTTTACAAGTTTAGCATTATAAATTAAAATACAAATTTTACATCTTTTAAAAAACTTTTGAGACAAAGCTAGGTTAATGCACGCTGGTATCCTATGTTTACTGATTTCATTGAATGGAAAAATATCAAAATTTCAATTTAAAAACATACCTTGGCAATCACTTAAACTTACGTGGTTTGTTAAGACATATAATAATTTACACCGGTTAACCTTTATAACATATTTAAATTTTGTAATTTAATACACTGAACGTAACAAAGCCACTAATAAAACATTTGCCCGTTGTTAATACATTTTGAAAATTAAATTATTAAAACTTTAACACAGATTTTTAACGATTTCAAGCTCCATCTACCGTGTGCCCTGCGGGAATAAACGAAACTCCCTTACCCACGGTGACGTAGCACAAGATTCGAAATATACCCACCCTTGTATACTCAGAAAAACCTTTTATTCATTCACATATTTTTTTTACATGGCATCATTTTTGACTAGCTTTGTCAATGAAACATCTTTAAAAAACAACATTTTTTTTCAAACAAGACCGGTTTTACATGAATTGAATAACAAATATTTATGCAACATACTGAATTGCAACCAAAAATTATCCACAGCATGTTACAGTATAACAATAAAAAATCCGTGATCTGGGATATAGACTATGATCAAAATTCACATGTGACATGTCCTATCCTTGTTATAAACCTTCCCTTTATCTGGGACATGTAGAGTGACTTCTGATTAGATATCCGAGAAACAAGAGCGGTACGTAAGGATATGATTAAAAAAGACTAAGGAAGGGGCACGAGGCTCCCTTGATACTCTGAAAAGGAATCGAGACTCTCGAGGGTGCGATCTAATAGCTGAATAAGTCTTTCTACCTACGTCATAGGAAGATGATTCTGTTACTTGATACTTTCAACGTGAGAAATGAGACGATTTATAAAAAAGTGGATTAGCGTTTATTTTAAACAAACAGAGACGTTTTGACAACTAATTTGCTCTTTTAAGGTGATTATCTACGGTATCCTATGACATTAAGAAATGGCTGAAGAAAGTAATAAATCAACAGTCGAAACGTCGATAAGAGATAATTGTTGATTGACTCAAATGTTGATATTTAACATCACAACTTGTGAGTGAATAAGCAAACAAGGCTAATTTCTACCATTTTTGATTAGAGTGAACTTTCTTAATTTGTTATAGTATATAGTGTAACCAACCAGAGTTTAAATAATCAGTAGTCGCTAAACTAAGTAATAACAATTTAAAATGATAACAAACGTTTTTAGTTTTAAAAATGCGTTACAATATTCTTAATATTTTAATTTCTATGAATTTAATTAGAGTTAACTTTTATAATTAGAGGTAATTTACTATAATCCTTAATTTTTTATATAGGCTAATGACAGATCACAGACGGTTTTGCTTTTTAAACACTCAACGTTTCGAATTTCTTTCCGAAATTCCTTTTCAAGAGCTCAGTTTGAAATAAATAATTATACATTATAACTTAGAATGATTGTGTGGTTTTAAAAATTAAAAATGTTGACTCTATTATTAATAGTAGATGTGTTAGTTTATGTATCTGTGATGTGTCTGTTTATTGTGATGTACATGAATATTTATTATGAGTTTTGTAATTTGTTGATTTTTATTATGTTTTATATAATATTATGTATTTTATAAATCGTAAGTTTTGTTGTATACTTGTTTCGTTAAAACTGAGCTCTTGAAAAGGAATTTCGGAAAGAAATTCTAAACGTGAGTGTTTAAAAGCAAAATTGTCTGGATATATTACATAACAGTAGTACTTTGAAAGTGAGGTTTTTCGAATTACATTAACACACATAAAATAACACAACTGAAAGAGAATGCGCTGAACCTTAGATTTAAAACGTAATTACAAGAATGCATTTATCAATTCCAAAATAACAAATTCGATTCAAAAACCAAATCTTATAATACTTTTAGGCTCAAAATTTCAATTATGCAGACATGGAGGCTGTAATCTGGTTTTATAGGAATTACGTGACCGCATTCCCGAAGTAACACGTATCTAACTTGGCTCAGTGTCACGTTAAGTTTTCTAACAAACTAGCATCAGCAACATTTAAGTTTCGCAGCAAACACACCCTTTCCTCGCGGCAATTAGCAGAACTTAAACACATGCGATAATTAGGGTGCAGCAAATATTGTATCAGACACACATTAGCGATTCAAAGCTCGCTTCGCTCTACATAATGCGCGCATGTTGGTTTGGTTAGACATGAACAAACAGCGTTCCTTCACTTCCATCATCAAATGGTTGACTAATACCTTATACTAACATGTTGCTAGCTGTTATGGTTGGAGTAAGACTTTATGGATGCAAAAGTAATATCGAACCCTACGCGATAACATGCTATTCTTTCAGAAGTCGAATAGGTAATATTTCGGTCTAACAATTACACAACTTATAGATCGATTCTTTAAATAGTTTCTTACGATTTAAATTTTACACTAGTTCTCTTAAAATATTCCAAAGAAATTTAAGTGATCATGTGCTTTTTCTTAAGTATTTACTTTATTTTTAAAATCTTAAACTGTACAACTTCAAACACATCATTGTTGGTAAAATGGGATACAAAAAAAAAAAAAAAAGATGGTACAGCTATGGGGAATAGTTTATCACCTTTCATAGCCGAACTTTTTATGAAAAATTTTGAAAAGGAATTAAGAAACAAACTCCCGTATTTTCCTAGAGTATGGATTAGATATGTAGATGATGTTTTCGCAATTTTTAATACCAAAGAGTTTAACGTAGAACATTTTTTTATCATTAATTAACAATGAACATAAAAACATTAAATTTACTTTTGAAATAGAGCGTAATACATGTTTACCGTTTCTTGACGTATTATGTATTATAAATAATAATAAAATTGAATTTGATATATATATAGGAAACATACAAATAATGATAGATATATCCCGGTAGATTCTAACCATTGCAAATCCCATAAATTAGCAGCTTTTAATACTATGGCTAATAGATTAATTACTATTCCATTGCATAAAAATAGATTTAAATGTGAGTTGGCCAAAATTAAAGAAATCGCTAAATTCAATGGATATGATCCTAAAATAATAGATAATATATTAAGGAAACAAAAATTTAAAAAGTTTAGAAACGATTCTACTACCTTAATAACACAAACAGAAAATATTAACAATCAATTCATTAGCCTACCATTCGATATGGATTTAACAAAAGGTCTAGAAAAAGTTTTTAAACAGGTAAATTTAAAAGTAGCTTACAAAAGCTTAAATAGCTTTAAAAATGTATTAGGTAACCCTAAAGATAAAATGAAGATGATAGATAAATCTCGGATTTATAAAATAAATTGTAATTCATGTAGTAAAATTTATATTGGCCAAACAAAAAGGAAAATATTAACCAGATTTAATGAACATATTAGCCATATAAAATTTCAAAGACCTGAAAAATCTAGTGTTGCAGAACATATTCTAAACACTAAACACACTTTAGAATTAAATGATCTAAAATTATTGAAAACTGTTAATTCAAAAGGTCTTTTGAATAGTTTTGAAAGTTTATACATTCACAAATATGACGAAAATAATTTATTAAATTGTGATAAAGGACCTATCCCTAAATCTCAGTTATATTCATTAATTAGGAGATAGTTATAACTTTGTTAATAAGTAATATTTTTGTTTTTTAGTAAAATTGAAATGGTTGTAAATGTAACTCTTCACCACGAGAGTTGGAAGACCGGACCAAGTTGTAGAGGGGGAATTTACTGCAACGTGATTGGTCGTACTAGTTTTTTAAATTTAAGGGGCGTGGCGAAGTAGTTACAGGTTTATGCCTATATATTTGTTGTATTATGTTGTTTAAAGTTAGTTGTATTTTTTAAATACCTCTGAAGATGTTTGCTGAGCAATCGAAATGTACATAAGGTTTGAATAAATGTTATTTGTGGTTTAGAGGTTTTATTTATTTAAAAATAAACATTACGCCACAGTTGCTTCATACAGTTATAGCAAAGGTGTGTCTGTATGATATAATACTTAAATAATAAGTTATTACACAATTTAATCTAATATACAATAATTTTAAATATATGTACCAAATTGTATTTAAAAATAATTTATACATAATTTCCAAGCAACCTCTAAGCAAATAACAAAACAGCTGGAGAGATTAAAAATGTAATTTAATCTGCCCCTTCCCATAAATGTTGGTGATACAATAATTGAAAATTATTTATGCTATCGTAGCACTAATGCAAATTATAGAACAGTGGGACGAACCCTTTCAATGCCCCTTTACGGGAGCTAATATACTATCCCTTTCTACCCTTGCCCTACTTGAATATGCCTTCAAATTACCCTCAAGTTCTTTAGCATCTAAAGTTACTTCAGTTCAACAGTCACGATTTTACTAACTTCACGGAATCATTAGCGTTCAAAGGAAAGACAAACGTTGACTCTTTTATACAATATTCAATTTGATAGTGAAAATGTTTTACAAAACAACCAGAAAAATGCATTTACCTTTCATTCAATTCAAAGGCAACGTTTCGCACATCTATACACACACACACACACACACACACACACACACACACACACACACACACACACACACACACACACACACACACACACACACACACACACACACACACACACACACACACACACATAAACACACAAAACCAACCACAACAAAATATATATAGAGTCAAACCGCTATATAACGAACCTCCATATAACGAAATCCTCTATATAATAAATTTTTACCTTGTCCCATGACATTTTAGAAGTTATACTGCTTATTTACCTCTATGTAACGAATTTCGGACCTCTCAATAACAAAGTTTTTTCTTCACTTCAACCGAAGAAATGTAGTGTTGTATAGGCAGCTCACAATGTCATTTCCAGGAAATTGTTTATTTTCAGCAGGAAGGTCAACAAAACCAAAAATTATAGGCGAAACACATGTCGGCAATTGACTGCATGTTATAGTTTGGATCACTTAAGAATGCAGTGACTCATCGGTTAGGAATTCTAAGAACTCAGCATTTATAGATAGGCCTACTGTACAAGCCTACAGTACATTCCTATCCTCCCACCATTTTCTTTTATCATTCATTTCAATGTTGCTAGCTCAGTTACTCAGTTTTATTCGTGCCGTGAGTTTGTCGTGCTGTGAAAAAATGTCAAAAAAAAGTTTAAGTGTAGCAGAAAAAGTGAGTGTTTTAAGAGAGGTTGACGAAGGTGTAAAAAAGTTGGATGTTGCGAAAAAATTCGGTATACCTCAGAGTTAGCTATCCACTATTCTAAAAAAACCGGGATCAAATTCAAAACAAAGTGTTTCTTATGATTTGCAAAGAAAGAAAATGAAACTTTGTACATTCGACAATATCGATAACGCGATGACTAAATGGGTTACGGTAATGCACGAGAAAAATCTTCCATTGTCAGGAAATTGTATTAAAGAAAAGGCTTTGAAATTTGCAGTATAATTAGGACATAGTGGCTTTAACGTAATTAATGGTTGGATAGAAAAATTCAAAAAACGCCATAACATTGTTCAAAAAGTCAAATCGGGAGCTATAAAAAATTTAAAGCTACACTACAGAAAAAGAATTTTGAAAAAGATTGTGACTACCGTAGAGAACAATGAAATCGTACCCCAAAACATTGTTAATCTAAGGGACTGCATCGCTGAATTGGCAAAAGTTTGGACGATTGACGTGAAGAAAACAACAGTTTTTAATTGTTTCTCCAAAGCTGGATTTAATTTGGTCACACATGAAGAGGACAGTGAGGACAACATGACTTTAAGTGAATTAAAAAAGCAATGGGATTTTCTGAAGAGTTCAGGAAACGTAGCTGATGACGTTCCACTTGAAAATTTTATTTGTCTGGAAGAAGATTTGACTGTTCAATTTTTCCAGACGATGAAGGCATACTCCAAAGTGTCCAGATGACAAACTCAAATGAACTTTTGAAAGATGATGCCGACGACGATGACAATGATAGTGATCAATCTGAAGAGAAGATCATGAAGTTTTACAAGCTTTCAAAATCATCAGGCGAGGATTTCAACTGAAAGATGGTGTACCGGACAACATTTTTGATTGTCTGAATAAATATGAAACATTCATTGAACGTGATGTTTTATTCAAACGCAAAGTGCAGCAAAAAATTACTAACTTTTTAAAGTAAAACTTTGAAAACTAGAAACTATTTAAAAAGTACCTATAGGAAGTTACTGTATTTACAGTACATATTACTGTACATCGTATTTTATGTTTAATTTAATACAGTATTTCTTTTTCCGGATACGGTCTGTGTAGTGTATAAAACAGTTTGTGTTGTTTGAAATTGAATTGTGTATATAAAAATAAAATACTGATAGATTGTGTGTATGCAATTAAAATCAGTATAGGCAGTTAATAAATGTAATACGGTTAATAAATAATACAGTTACTAAATTACGACCTACTGAGTTTGCTTCGATTAAATTCCACTACGTTCAAGTCATGAATCTTGAAAATAAATTGGCGAGTGTACTTATTTACCAGTAAGTTTTCATAAGCATTATATAACTTATTGTAATAGTCTATACAGAGTAGAACCTATGAAAAATATTGAATATGGATATCTAACACAATAAAGAAACATTCTGAAAACATCAATAAAACATTTTTAACAACTTGAATTACAAATAAATTGAGACATTATAAAACATTATCCTATATTAACATTGGCCTATTACACTAACTGCGCTCGCGATATTATACTGTATCCCTTTTATTACCGCACGTAGTGCGGTATGCGTAATGCGGTAAGATCAGTAAGATGGGGTGGGAGCATTGTTGACAACACAACCTCTCAATAACGAATACCTCTCTACAACGAATTTTTCTCTGGATAATCGACTTCGTTATACAGAGGTTCGACTGTATATATTATTACATATTGATATTACTTGCGACCAGACTTTTTGTTAACTAAAGGTTGATAAATTGTTAATTTTCACTTGGAGGAAACGTTTTCGTCTTACGACTTCTTCAGCCTCCGCTTCAGCAGGAGTCTGAAGAAGTTGTAAGGCGAAAACCTTTCTTTCAAGTGGAAGTTAACAATTTATCAACCTTTAGTTAACAAAAAGTATGGTCGCAAGTAATATCAATGTGTAGTAAGTAATTAACAACCAGCTCGTCATGAACAGCAACAAGATTTCTATATATGTATGTCTGTAAATATATATATATATATATATATATATATATATATATGTGTGTGTGTGTGTGTGTGTGTGTGTGTGTGTGTGTGTGTGTGTGTGTTAAATTCTATTTTCTTAAGACTTTAGACGGAAATATTTCTGTATTATATCATGTTAGGGAAGACAATTGGACTTAACATTTGACAACGTTTTACTTATCCTGCATAAGTATCCTTAGATACTAACTTAGGCTTCACTATCATATAACACATTGCGTTGTTGAAAGACATTTGGCAACGCTGTACTTAAATGAATACACATCGAATTCAACCATGTATAACACAGACAGCAAACACATTCGGCAGTAAAATGTACTATAAATTGAACGTTGAAACCAGACTATATGGATACAATTTCCGTTCCTATGGCAACAATGAATAAACAGCTGATTCGTAACATAAAACAATAGTGGCATATTGTCGTGTTTAGTACCGCGGGGAGGTTTAACTACTGTATTTATCATTCAACAATCTTCACTGTATACTATACTGAGTCGTAATCAGACGGAAGGTCATGTAATTTTCATTTGCTTCTAAAACATATTTTAATTATAATAACATAATTAACTCTTTACATCAAAACTATTGTAAATAGAAAGTAGACACGTAATTTGTCCAAAAAAATGATAAGGCCTACTCCTTGATGTGGCCCTGAACAAGAGAATTCTTTCCTATATCTCAGAAGTAGTTTATGGTGTATCATTTAACCTCTCTATGAAATAACGCACAGTAATTCCATCTCGACTGCTGAGTATTAGCGCAGCCTTTATTTTAAAACATACGAAAACATAACTATTCCTTATAAACACGATAGACTCTATACAAAAAATATCTAATAAATAAATAATTGACAATCCGATAAGAAAGGAAACAAATTGGATAAATCAACTTTACAAAATAACCTGTGTAAAAATTGATCATACACTATAAACATAAAATATGATCCTAAAGCACATACCTGACATAACCTCAAAGCAGGGCTCTGCTGGAATGTATTGGAATTTAATGCGTCACTCGCTCTTACCTGTCAACACACAATGCATGTATATAATGGCTAGATCAAAAGCAAATATGTTTTGTCCTGGAATATGTAACGGAATATATACTTTATAAGGAATGTAACTTAAGTTACATTCCCTTTTAAAATTAAAAGATAATTAAAAATTAAAAGGAATTAACTATTGTTTACATCTAAATTTTATTATATAATCACACTATAACGTTAATTAAACTGCTTTTGGCCATCAATATTTATCAAATTTCGTTCCTCGTTTACTTACGGTTGCTTTTACCTCTTCCAGTATTTTTCAAAGAAAACGTAAGAAGATCCAGATTTCTTTTCTTTGTTATATTTTACGATCTATCTGTTTCGATAGCCACAACCATTTAAGTTTTTAGTTTGGTTAGTTTTGGTTGGATAACCACAACCAATGATTCGTTTGGTTAATGATCTACGACTACTCCAGGTTTGACTCATCAATCTTTCTCTTTCTAATGTGTTTATTGTTTCGTTCAGATGTTTTGTAAATATGTTTTTTAGAATCTCATGTAGTTGTCGTTTTCCTTCACAGTAACTTGATTTTGTCTTATATCTAGTTAGATAGGATCTAGATTATGTCTTATATCTACATAAATAGGATCTAGATTCTATCTTACCTTTAAATACAGTAAAACTCCAATTATCTAAATCTCTGATTATCCAAATCGCTTTCAGAAAAAAAAATTAACGGAAATTTACTGCGATTTACAAAATAATAATTCTGTCAACATGTGCTACTAGCCTTTTCTCAACGAAACTAGTGCGAGTCGCGTGCAAACATTATTTGGATGCTGAGACGGTCTCAGTGAAGCTCTGAATAGTTCACTGCCGTCATTGCCAGGTGCCCGTCACGGCCTAACTGTCGCTATCCGTTTTGATTAGTCAGTCAGTGTCTTTGATTCGCATCGCTCCGTTGTTTTGTTTGTGAGTTTAGTTGTTCACCAAGAGAAAATTAACAGCCTTATCGTGAACGGACAATATTATTACAGATAAATCTAATAAAGGAGTTATGGATAAAGAGTTAGCAGGAATGTACGGTGTTAGACATTCAAAGGAGAAAACCTACACTTTTAAACCTCATGTCAGTGCTTGAAAATGATGATGAGACTTCTTCAAGAAATTCAATGAAGGCAAACAATCAAAAAAAACAAGAAATAGAAGCTGAAGTTTTCAAGGGATTATTGCAACAACGTTCTATGAGAAACCCGATTCTTTATAAAAAACATAGGTATCAGATTCTTTGTGAAAAAGCTTAGACAAAATAAAAAACTGTTAAGAAACGTTTTTCCCTTTGCAAGTTACAAACAGTAATTACTTAGACCATTTTTTCGAAAATATCCAACTATCCCAATTTTTGTTTATCCGAAATTGATTGACTATCCGGATGATTAGAGTTCTACTGTAGATCGTAAATAGATTTCGTTTTAAATAACGTTCTAGATAATGTAGACTTGGGGTTTGTCTTAGATCTAGATACATCGGAACTATATTTTGTCTTAGATCTAGATACATCGGAACTATATTTTGTCTTAGATCTAGATAAATCGGAACTATATTTTGTCTTAGATCTAGATACATCGGAACTAAATTTTGTCTTAGATCTAGATACATCGGAACTATATTTTTTCTTAGATCTAGATACATCAGAACTATATTTTGTCTTAGATCTAGATACATCGGAACTATATTTTGTCTTAGATCTAGATACATCGGAACTTTATTTTGTCTTAGATCTAGATACATCGGAACTATATTTTGTCTTAGATCTAGATACATGGTAACTATATTTTGTCTTAGATCTAGATACATCAGAACTATATTTTGTCTTATATTTAGATACATCGGAAATATATTTTGTCTTAGATCTAGATACATCGGAACTATATTTTGTCTTAGACTTAGATACGTCAAAACAAGATTTTGTCTTAAATCTAGCTACGTTGGAACAAGATTTTATCCTAGAACTAGGTACATAGTAACTAGATTTTGTTCTAGATCTAGATACATAAACCTGGGTTAACTCTTACATCTAGATACATCGGAACTATATTTTGTGTTAGATCTAGATACATCGGAAGTATATTTTGTCTTAGATCTAGATACATCGGAACTATATTTTGTCTTAGATCTAGATACATCGGAACTAAATTTTGTCTTAGATCTAGATACATCGGAACTTTATTTTGTCTTAGATCTAGATACATCGGAACTATATTTAGTCTTAGATCTAGACACATCAGAACTATATTTTGTCTTAAATCTAGATACATCAGAACTATATTTTGTCTTAAATCTAGATACATCGGAACTAAATTTTGTCTTAGATCTAGATACATCGGAACTTTATTTTGTCTTAGATCTAGATACATCGGAACTATATTTAGTCTTAGATCTAGATACATCGGAACTATTTTTGTCTTATATTTAGATACATCGGAACTATATTTTGTCTTAGATTTAGATACATAGGAACTATATTTTGTCTTAGACTTAGATACGTCAAAACAAGATTTTGTCTTAAATCTAGCTATGACGGAACAAGTTTTTATCCTAGAACTAGGTACATAGTAACTAGATTTTGTTCTACATCTAGATACATCAAACCTGGGTTTTCTCTTAGATCTAGATACATCGGAACTATATTTTGTCTTAGATCTAGATACATCGGAAGTATATTTTCTCTTAGATCTAGATACATCGGAACTATATTTTGTCTTAGATCTAGATACATCGGAACTATATTTTGTCTTAGATCTAGATACATCGGAACTATATTTTGTCTTAGATCTAGATACATCGGAACTATATTTTGTCTTAGATCTAGATACATCGGAACTAAATTTTGTCTTAGATCTAGATACATCGGAACTATATTTTGTCTTAGATCTAGATACATCAGAACTATATTTTGTCTTAGATCTAGATACATGGGAACTATATTTTGTCTTAGATCTAGATACATCGGAACTTTATTTTGTCTTAGATCTAGATACATCGGAACTATATTTTGTCTTAGATCTAGATACATGGGAACTATATTTTGTCTTAGATCTAGATACATCAGAACTATATTTTGTCTTATATTTAGATACATCGGAAATATATTTTGTCTTAGATTTAGATACATAGGAACTATATTTTGTCTTAGACTTAGATACGTCAAAACAAGATTTTGTCTTAAATCTAGCTATGACGGAACAAGTTTTTATCCTAGAACTAGGTACATAGTAACTAGATTTTGTTCTACATCTAGATACATCAAACCTGGGTTTTCTCTTAGATCTAGATACATCGGAACTATATTTTGTCTTAGATCTAGATACATCGGAAGTATATTTTCTCTTAGATCTAGATACATCGGAACTATATTTTGTCTTAGATCTAGATACATCGGAACTATATTTTGTCTTAGATCTAGATACATCGGAACTATATTTTGTCTTAGATCTAGATACATCGGAACTATATTTTGTCTTAGATCTAGATACATCGGAACTAAATTTTGTCTTAGATCTAGATACATCGGAACTATATTTTGTCTTAGATCTAGATACATCAGAACTATATTTTGTCTTAGATCTAGATACATGGGAACTATATTTTGTCTTAGATCTAGATACATCGGAACTTTATTTTGTCTTAGATCTAGATACATCGGAACTATATTTTGTCTTAGATCTAGATACATGGGAACTATATTTTGTCTTAGATCTAGATACATCAGAACTATATTTTGTCTTATATTTAGATACATCGGAAATATATTTTGTCTTAGATCTAGATACATCGGAACTATATTTTGTCTTAGACTTAGATACGTCAAAACAAGATTTTGTCTTAAATCTAGCTATGTTGGAACAAGATTTTATCCTAGAACTAGGTACATAGTAACTAGATTTTGTTCTAGAGCTAGATACATAAACCTGGGTTAACTCTTACATCTAGATACATCGGAACTATATTTTGTGTTAGATCTAGATACATCGGAAGTATATTTTGTCTTAGATCTAGATACATCGGAACTATATTTTGTCTTAGATCTAGATACATCGGAACTATATTTTGTCTTAGATCTAGATACATCGGAACTATATTTTGTCTTAGATCTAGATACATCGGAACTATATTTTGTCTTAAATCTAGAAACATCAGAACTATATTTTGTCTTAGATCGAGATAAATCGGAACTATATTTTGTCTTAAATCTAGATACATCAGAACTATATTTTGTCTTAGATCTAGATACATCGGAACTAAATTTTGTCTTAGATCTAGATACATCGGAACTTTATTTTGTCTTACATCTAGATACATCGGAACTATATTTTGTCTTAGATATAGATACATCGGAACTATATTTTGTCTTAGATCTAGATACATCCGAACTTTATTTTGTCTTAGATCTAGATACATCAGAACTATATTTTGCCTTAGATCTAGATACATCGAAACTATATTTTGTCTTAGATCTAGATACATCGGAAGTATATTTTGTCTTAGATCTAGATACATCGGAACTATATTTTGTCTTAGATCTAGATACATCAGAACTATATTTTGTCTTAGATTTAGATACATCGGAACTTTATTTTGTCTTAGATCTAGATACATCGGAACTATATTTTGTCTTAGATCTAGATGCATGGGAACTATATTTTGTCTTAGATCTAGATACATCAGAACTATATTTTGTCTTATATTTAGATACATCGGAACTATATTTTGTCTTAGATTTAGATACATCGGAACTATATTTTGTCTTAGACTTAGATACGTCAAAACAAGATTTTGTCTTAAATCTAGCTATGTTGGAACAAGATTTTATCCTAGAACTAGGTACATAGTAACTAGATTTTGTTCTAGATCTAGATACATAAACCTGGGTTAACTCTTACATCTAGATACATCGGAACTATATTTTGTGTTAGATCTAGATACATCGGAAGTATATTTTGTCTTAGATCTAGATACATCGGAACTATATTTTGTCTTAGAACTAGATACATCGAAACTATATTTTGTCTTAGATCTAGATACATCGGAACTAAATTTTGTCTTAGATCTAGATACATCGGAACTTTATTTTGTCTTAGATCTAGATACATCAGAACTATATTTTGTCTTAAATCTAGATACATCGGAACTAAATTTTGTCTTAGATCTAGATACATCGGAACTTTATTTTGTCTTAGATCTAGATACATCGGAACTATATTTGGTCTTAGATCTAGATACATCGGAACTATATTTTGTCTTAGATCTAGATACATCGGAAATATATTTTGTCTTAGATTTAGATACATCGGAACTATATTTTGTCTTAGACTTGGATACGTCAAAACAAGATTTTGTCTTAAATCTAGCTATGGCGGAACAAGTTTTTATCCTAGAACTAGGTACATAGTAACTAGATTTTGTTCTACATCTAGATACATCAAACCTGGGTTTTCTCTTAGATCTAGATACATCGGAACTATATTTTGTCTTAGATCTAGATACATCGGAACTATATTTTGTCTTAAATCTAGAAACATCAGAACTATATTTTGTCTTAGATCGAGATAAATCGGAACTATATTTTGTCTTAAATCTAGATACATCAGAACTATATTTTGTCTTAGATCTAGATACATCGGAACTAAATTTTGTCTTAGATCTAGATACATCGGAACTTTATTTTGTCTTAGATCTAGATACATCGGAACTATATTTTGTCTTAGATATAGATACATCGGAACTATATTTTGTCTTAGATCTAGATACATCGGAACTTTATTTTGTTTTAGATCTAGATACATCAGAACTATATTTTGCCTTAGATCTAGATACATCGAAACTATATTTTGTCTTAGATCTAGATACATCGGAAGTATATTTTGTCTTAGATCTAGATACATCGGAACTATATTTTGTCTTAGATCTAGATACATCAGAACTATATTTTGTCTTAGATTTAGATACATCGGAACTTTATTTTGTCTTAGATCTAGATACATCGGAACTATATTTTGTCTTAGATCTAGATACATGGGAACTATATTTTGTCTTAGATCTAGATACATCAGAACTATATTTTGTCTTATATTTAGATACATCGGAACTATATTTTGTCTTAGATTTAGATACATCGGAACTATATTTTGTCTTAGACTTAGATACGTCAAAACAAGATTTTGTCTTAAATCTAGCTATGTTGGAACAAGATTTTATCCTGGAACTAGGTACATAGTAACTAGATTTTGTTCTAGATCTAGATAAATAAACCTGGGTTAACTCTTACATCTAGATACATCGGAACTATATTTTGTGTTAGATCTAGATACATCGGAAGTATATTTTGTCTTAGATCTAGATACATCGGAACTATATTTTGTCTTAGATCTAGATACATCGGAACTATATTTTGTCTTAGATCTAGATACATCGGAACTAAATTTTGTCTTAGATCTAGATACATCGGAACTATATTTTGTCTTAGATCTAGATACATCGGAACTTTATTTTGTCTTACATCTAGATACATCGGAACTATATTTTGTGTTAGATCTAGATACATCGGAAGTATATTTTGTCTTAGATCTAGATACATCGGAACTATATTTTGTCTTAGATCTAGATACATCGGAACTATATTTTGTCTTAGATCTAGATACATCGGAACTAAATTTTGTCTTAGATCTAGATACATCGGAACTTTATTTTGTCTTAGATCTAGATACATCAGAACTATATTTTGTCTTAGATCGAGATAAATCGGAACTATATTTTGTCTTAAATCTAGATACATCAGAACTATATTTTGTCTTAGATCTAGATACATCGGAACTAAATTTTGTCTTAGATCTAGATACATCGGAACTTTATTTTGTCTTAGATCTAGATACATCGGAACTATATTTTGTCTTAGATATAGATACATCGGAACTATATTTTGTCTTAGATCTAGATACATCCGAACTATATTTTGTCTTAGATCTAGATACATCAGAACTATATTTTGCCTTAGATCTAGATACATCGAAACTATATTTTGTCTTAGATCTAGATACATCGGAAGTATATTTTGTCTTAGATCTAGATACATCGGAACTATATTTTGTCTTAGATCTAGATACATCAGAATTATATTTTGTCTTAGATTTAGATACATCGGAACTTTATTTTGTCTTAGATCTAGATACATCGGAACTATATTTTGTCTTAGATCTAGATACATGGGAACTATATTTTGTCTTAGATCTAGATACATCAGAACTATATTTTGTCTTATATTTAGATACATCGGAAATATATTTTGTCTTAGATCTAGATACATCGGAACTATATTTTGTCTTAGACTTAGATACGTCAAAACAAGATTTTGTCTTAAATCTAGCTATGTTGGAACAAGATTTTATCCTAGAACTAGGTACATAGTAACTAGATTTTGTTCTAGATCTAGATACATAAACCTGGGTTAACTCTTACATCTAGATACATCGGAACTATATTTTGTGTTAGATCTAGATACATCGGAAGTATATTTTGTCTTAGATCTTGATACATCGGAACTACATTTTGTCTTAGATCTAGATACATCGGAACTATATTTTGTCTTAGATCTAGATACATCGGAACTATATTTTGTCTTAGATCTAGATACATCGGAACTATATTTTGTCTTAAATCTAGAAACATCAGAACTATATTTTGTCTTAGATCGAGATAAATCGGAACTATATTTTGTCTTAAATCTAGATACATCAGAACTATATTTTGTCTTAGATCTAGATACATCGGAACTAAATTTTGTCTTAGATCTAGATACATCGGAACTTTATTTTGTCTTACATCTAGATACATTGGAACTATATTTTGTCTTAGATATAGATACATCGGAACTATATTTTGTCTTAGATCTAGATACATCCGAACTTTATTTTGTCTTAGATCTAGATACATCAGAACTATATTTTGCCTTAGATCTAGATACATCGAAACTATATTTTGTCTTAGATCTAGATACATCGGAACTATATTTTGTCTTAGAACTAGATACATCGGAACTATATTCTGTCTTAGATCTAGATACATCGGAACTAAATTTTGTCATAGATCTAGATACATCGGAACTTTATTTTGTCTTAGATCTAGATACATCAGAACTATATTGTGCGTTAAATCTAGATACATCGGAACTAAATTTTGTCTTAGATCTAGATACATCGGAACTTTATTTTGTCTTAGATCTAGATACATCGGAACTATATTTAGTCTTAGATCTAGATACATCGGAACTATATTTTGTCTTAGATCTAGATACATCGGAACTATATTTTGTCTTAGATTTAGATACATCGGAACTATATTTTGTCTTAGACTTAGATACGTCAAAACAAGATTTTGTCTTAAATCTAGCTATGGCGGAACAAGTTTTTATCCTAGAACTAGGTACATAGTAACTAGATTTTGTTCTACATCTAGATACATCAAACCTGGGTTTTCTCTTAGATCTAGATACATCGGAACTATATTTTGTCTTAGATCTAGATACATCGGAACTATATTTAGTCTTAGATCTAGACACATCAGAACTATATTTTGTCTTAAATCTAGATACATCAGAACTATATTTTGTCTTAAATCTAGATACATCGGAACTAAATTTTGTCTTAGATCTAGATACATCGGAACTTTATTTTGTCTTAGATCTAGATACATCGGAACTATATTTAGTCTTAGATCTAGATACATCGGAACTATTTTTGTCTTATATTTAGATACATCGGAACTATATTTTGTCTTAGATTTAGATACATAGGAACTATATTTTGTCTTAGACTTAGATACGTCAAAACAAGATTTTGTCTTAAATCTAGCTATGACGGAACAAGTTTTTATCCTAGAACTAGGTACATAGTAACTAGATTTTGTTCTACATCTAGATACATCAAACCTGGGTTTTCTCTTAGATCTAGATACATCGGAACTATATTTTGTCTTAGATCTAGATACATCGGAAGTATATTTTCTCTTAGATCTAGATACATCGGAACTATATTTTGTCTTAGATCTAGATACATCGGAACTATATTTTGTCTTAGATCTAGATACATCGGAACTATATTTTGTCTTAGATCTAGATACATCGGAACTATATTTTGTCTTAGATCTAGATACATCGGAACTAAATTTTGTCTTAGATCTAGATACATCGGAACTATATTTTGTCTTAGATCTAGATACATCAGAACTATATTTTGTCTTAGATCTAGATACATGGGAACTATATTTTGTCTTAGATCTAGATACATCGGAACTTTATTTTGTCTTAGATCTAGATACATCGGAACTATATTTTGTCTTAGATCTAGATACATGGGAACTATATTTTGTCTTAGATCTAGATACATCAGAACTATATTTTGTCTTATATTTAGATACATCGGAAATATATTTTGTCTTAGATTTAGATACATAGGAACTATATTTTGTCTTAGACTTAGATACGTCAAAACAAGATTTTGTCTTAAATCTAGCTATGACGGAACAAGTTTTTATCCTAGAACTAGGTACATAGTAACTAGATTTTGTTCTACATCTAGATACATCAAACCTGGGTTTTCTCTTAGATCTAGATACATCGGAACTATATTTTGTCTTAGATCTAGATACATCGGAAGTATATTTTCTCTTAGATCTAGATACATCGGAACTATATTTTGTCTTAGATCTAGATACATCGGAACTATATTTTGTCTTAGATCTAGATACATCGGAACTATATTTTGTCTTAGATCTAGATACATCGGAACTATATTTTGTCTTAGATCTAGATACATCGGAACTAAATTTTGTCTTAGATCTAGATACATCGGAACTATATTTTGTCTTAGATCTAGATACATCAGAACTATATTTTGTCTTAGATCTAGATACATGGGAACTATATTTTGTCTTAGATCTAGATACATCAGAACTATATTTTGTCTTATATTTAGATACATCGGAAATATATTTTGTCTTAGATCTAGATACATCGGAACTATATTTTGTCTTAGACTTAGATACGTCAAAACAAGATTTTGTCTTAAATCTAGCTATGTTGGAACAAGATTTTATCCTAGAACTAGGTACATAGTAACTAGATTTTGTTCTAGAGCTAGATACATAAACCTGGGTTAACTCTTACATCTAGATACATCGGAACTATATTTTGTGTTAGATCTAGATACATCGGAAGTATATTTTGTCTTAGATCTAGATACATCGGAACTATATTTTGTCTTAGATCTAGATACATCGGAACTATATTTTGTCTTAGATCTAGATACATCGGAACTATATTTTGTCTTAGATCTAGATACATCGGAACTATATTTTGTCTTAGATATAGATACATCGGAACTATATTTTGTCTTAGATCTAGATACATCCGAACTTTATTTTGTCTTAGATCTAGATACATCAGAACTATATTTTGCCTTAGATCTAGATACATCGAAACTATATTTTGTCTTAGATCTAGATACATCGGAAGTATATTTTGTCTTAGATCTAGATACATCGGAACTATATTTTGTCTTAGATCTAGATACATCAGAACTATATTTTGTCTTAGATTTAGATACATCGGAACTTTATTTTGTCTTAGATCTAGATACATCGGAACTATATTTTGTCTTAGATCTAGATGCATGGGAACTATATTTTGTCTTAGATCTAGATACATCAGAACTATATTTTGTCTTATATTTAGATACATCGGAACTATATTTTGTCTTAGATTTAGATACATCGGAACTATATTTTGTCTTAGACTTAGATACGTCAAAACAAGATTTTGTCTTAAATCTAGCTATGTTGGAACAAGATTTTATCCTAGAACTAGGTACATAGTAACTAGATTTTGTTCTAGATCTAGATACATAAACCTGGGTTAACTCTTACATCTAGATACATCGGAACTATATTTTGTGTTAGATCTAGATACATCGGAAGTATATTTTGTCTTAGATCTAGATACATCGGAACTATATTTTGTCTTAGAACTAGATACATCGAAACTATATTTTGTCTTAGATCTAGATACATCGGAACTAAATTTTGTCTTAGATCTAGATACATCGGAACTTTATTTTGTCTTAGATCTAGATACATCAGAACTATATTTTGTCTTAAATCTAGATACATCGGAACTAAATTTTGTCTTAGATCTAGATACATCGGAACTTTATTTTGTCTTAGATCTAGATACATCGGAACTATATTTGGTCTTAGATCTAGATACATCGGAACTATATTTTGTCTTAGATCTAGATACATCGGAAATATATTTTGTCTTAGATTTAGATACATCGGAACTATATTTTGTCTTAGACTTGGATACGTCAAAACAAGATTTTGTCTTAAATCTAGCTATGGCGGAACAAGTTTTTATCCTAGAACTAGGTACATAGTAACTAGATTTTGTTCTACATCTAGATACATCAAACCTGGGTTTTCTCTTAGATCTAGATACATCGGAACTATATTTTGTCTTAGATCTAGATACATCGGAACTATATTTTGTCTTAAATCTAGAAACATCAGAACTATATTTTGTCTTAGATCGAGATAAATCGGAACTATATTTTGTCTTAAATCTAGATACATCAGAACTATATTTTGTCTTAGATCTAGATACATCGGAACTAAATTTTGTCTTAGATCTAGATACATCGGAACTTTATTTTGTCTTAGATCTAGATACATCGGAACTATATTTTGTCTTAGATATAGATACATCGGAACTATATTTTGTCTTAGATCTAGATACATCGGAACTTTATTTTGTTTTAGATCTAGATACATCAGAACTATATTTTGCCTTAGATCTAGATACATCGAAACTATATTTTGTCTTAGATCTAGATACATCGGAAGTATATTTTGTCTTAGATCTAGATACATCGGAACTATATTTTGTCTTAGATCTAGATACATCAGAACTATATTTTGTCTTAGATTTAGATACATCGGAACTTTATTTTGTCTTAGATCTAGATACATCGGAACTATATTTTGTCTTAGATCTAGATACATGGGAACTATATTTTGTCTTAGATCTAGATACATCAGAACTATATTTTGTCTTATATTTAGATACATCGGAACTATATTTTGTCTTAGATTTAGATACATCGGAACTATATTTTGTCTTAGACTTAGATACGTCAAAACAAGATTTTGTCTTAAATCTAGCTATGTTGGAACAAGATTTTATCCTGGAACTAGGTACATAGTAACTAGATTTTGTTCTAGATCTAGATAAATAAACCTGGGTTAACTCTTACATCTAGATACATCGGAACTATATTTTGTGTTAGATCTAGATACATCGGAAGTATATTTTGTCTTAGATCTAGATACATCGGAACTATATTTTGTCTTAGATCTAGATACATCGGAACTATATTTTGTCTTAGATCTAGATACATCGGAACTAAATTTTGTCTTAGATCTAGATACATCGGAACTATATTTTGTCTTAGATCTAGATACATCGGAACTTTATTTTGTCTTACATCTAGATACATCGGAACTATATTTTGTGTTAGATCTAGATACATCGGAAGTATATTTTGTCTTAGATCTAGATACATCGGAACTATATTTTGTCTTAGATCTAGATACATCGGAACTATATTTTGTCTTAGATCTAGATACATCGGAACTAAATTTTGTCTTAGATCTAGATACATCGGAACTTTATTTTGTCTTAGATCTAGATACATCAGAACTATATTTTGTCTTAGATCGAGATAAATCGGAACTATATTTTGTCTTAAATCTAGATACATCAGAACTATATTTTGTCTTAGATCTAGATACATCGGAACTAAATTTTGTCTTAGATCTAGATACATCGGAACTTTATTTTGTCTTAGATCTAGATACATCGGAACTATATTTTGTCTTAGATATAGATACATCGGAACTATATTTTGTCTTAGATCTAGATACATCCGAACTATATTTTGTCTTAGATCTAGATACATCAGAACTATATTTTGCCTTAGATCTAGATACATCGAAACTATATTTTGTCTTAGATCTAGATACATCGGAAGTATATTTTGTCTTAGATCTAGATACATCGGAACTATATTTTGTCTTAGATCTAGATACATCAGAATTATATTTTGTCTTAGATTTAGATACATCGGAACTTTATTTTGTCTTAGATCTAGATACATCGGAACTATATTTTGTCTTAGATCTAGATACATGGGAACTATATTTTGTCTTAGATCTAGATACATCAGAACTATATTTTGTCTTATATTTAGATACATCGGAAATATATTTTGTCTTAGATCTAGATACATCGGAACTATATTTTGTCTTAGACTTAGATACGTCAAAACAAGATTTTGTCTTAAATCTAGCTATGTTGGAACAAGATTTTATCCTAGAACTAGGTACATAGTAACTAGATTTTGTTCTAGATCTAGATACATAAACCTGGGTTAACTCTTACATCTAGATACATCGGAACTATATTTTGTGTTAGATCTAGATACATCGGAAGTATATTTTGTCTTAGATCTTGATACATCGGAACTATATTTTGTCTTAGATCTAGATACATCGGAACTATATTTTGTCTTAGATCTAGATACATCGGAACTATATTTTGTCTTAGATCTAGATACATCGGAACTATATTTTGTCTTAAATCTAGAAACATCAGAACTATATTTTGTCTTAGATCGAGATAAATCGGAACTATATTTTGTCTTAAATCTAGATACATCAGAACTATATTTTGTCTTAGATCTAGATACATCGGAACTAAATTTTGTCTTAGATCTAGATACATCGGAACTTTATTTTGTCTTACATCTAGATACATTGGAACTATATTTTGTCTTAGATATAGATACATCGGAACTATATTTTGTCTTAGATCTAGATACATCCGAACTTTATTTTGTCTTAGATCTAGATACATCAGAACTATATTTTGCCTTAGATCTAGATACATCGAAACTATATTTTGTCTTAGATCTAGATACATCGGAACTATATTTTGTCTTAGAACTAGATACATCGGAACTATATTCTGTCTTAGATCTAGATACATCGGAACTAAATTTTGTCATAGATCTAGATACATCGGAACTTTATTTTGTCTTAGATCTAGATACATCAGAACTATATTGTGCGTTAAATCTAGATACATCGGAACTAAATTTTGTCTTAGATCTAGATACATCGGAACTTTATTTTGTCTTAGATCTAGATACATCGGAACTATATTTAGTCTTAGATCTAGATACATCGGAACTATATTTTGTCTTAGATCTAGATACATCGGAACTATATTTTGTCTTAGATTTAGATACATCGGAACTATATTTTGTCTTAGACTTAGATACGTCAAAACAAGATTTTGTCTTAAATCTAGCTATGGCGGAACAAGTTTTTATCCTAGAACTAGGTACATAGTAACTAGATTTTGTTCTACATCTAGATACATCAAACCTGGGTTTTCTCTTAGATCTAGATACATCGGAACTATATTTGGTCTTAGATCTAGATACATCGGAAGTATATTTTCTCTTAGATCTAGATACATCGGAACTATATTTTGTCTTAGATCTAGATACATCGGAACTATATTTTGTCTTAGATCTAGATACATCGGAACTATATTTTGTCTTAGATCTAGATAAATCGGAACTATATTTTGTCTTAGATCTAGATACATCGGAACTATATTTTGTCTTAGATCTAGATACATCGGAACTATATTTTGTCTTAAATCTAGAAACATCAGAACTATATTTTGTCTTAGATCGAGATAAATCGGAACTATATTTTGTCTTAAATCTAGATACATCAGAACTATATTTTGTCTTAGATCTAGATACATCGGAACTAAATTTTGTCTTAGATCTAGATACATCGGAACTTTATATTGTCTTAGATCTAGATACATCGGAACTATATTTTGTCTTAGATATAGATACATCGGAACTATATTTTGTCTTAGATCTAGATAAATCGGAACTTTATTTTGTCTTAGATCTAGATACATCAGAACTATATTTTGCCTCAGATCTAGATACATCGAAACTATATTTTGTCTTAGATCTAGATACATCGGAAGTATATTTTGTCTTAGATCTAGATACATCGGAACTATATTTTGTCTTAGATCTAGATACATCAGAACTATATTTTGTCTTAGATTTAGATACATCGGAACTTTATTTTGTCTTAGATCTAGATACATCGGAACTATATTTTGTCTTAGATCTAGATACATGGGAGCTATATTTTGTCTTAGATCTAGATACATCAGAACTATATTTTGTCTTATATTTAGATACATCGGAACTATATTTTGTCTTAGATTTAGATACATCGGAACTATATTTTGTCTTAGACTTAGATACATCAAAACAAGATTTTGTCTTAAATCTAGCTATGTTGGAACAAGATTTTATCCTAGAACTAGGTACATAGTAACTAGATTTTGTTCTAGATCTAGATACATAAACCTGGGTTAACTCTTACATCTAGATACATCGGAACTATATTTTGTGTTAGATCTAGATACATCGGAAGTATATTTTGTCTTAGATCTAGATACATCGGAACTATATTTTGTCTTAGATCTAGATACATCGGAACTATATTTTGTCTTAGATCTAGATACATCGGAACTAAATTTTGTCTTAGATCTAGATACATCGGAACTTTATTTTGTCTTAGATCTAGATACATCAGAACTATATTTTGTCTTAGATCGAGATAAATCGGAACTATATTTTGTCTTAAATCTAGATACATCGGAACTATATTTTGTATTAGATCTAGATACATCGGAACTAAATTTTGTCTTAGATCTAGATACATCGGAACTTTATTTTGTCTTAGATCTAGATACATCGGAATTATATTTTGTCTTAGATATAGATACATCGGAACTATATTTTGTCTTAGATCTAGATACATCCGAACTTTATTTTGTCTTAGATCTAGATACATCAGAACTATATTTTGCCTTAGATCTAGATACATCGAAACTATATTTTGTCTTAGATCTAGATACATCGGAAGTATATTTTGTCTTAGATCTAGATACATCGGAACTATATTTTGTCTTAGATCTAGATACATCAGAATTATATTTTGTCTTAGATTTAGATACATCGGAACTTTATTTTGTCTTAGATCTAGATACATCGGAACTATATTTTGTCTTAGATCTAGATACATGGGAACTATATTTTGTCTTAGATCTAGATACATCAGAACTATATTTTGTCTTATATTTAGATACATCGGAAATATATTTTGTCTTAGATCTAGATACATCGGAACTATATTTTGTCTTAGACTTAGATACGTCAAAACAAGATTTTGTCTTAAATCTAGCTATGTAGGAACAAGATTTTATCCTAGAACTAGGTACATAGTAACTAGATTTTGTTCTAGATCTAGATACATAAACCTGGGTTAACTCTTACATCTAGATACATCGGAACTATATTTTGTGTTAGATCTAGATACATCGGAAGTATATTTTGTCTTAGATCTTGATACATCGGAACTATATTTTGTCTTAGATCTAGATACATCGGAACTATATTTTGTCTTAGATCTAGATACATCGGAACTAAATTTTGTCTTAGATCTAGATACATCGGAACTATATTTTGTCTTAGATCTAGATACATCGGAACTTTATTTTGTCTTACATCTAGATACATCGGAACTATATTTTGTGTTAGATCTAGATACATCGGAAGTATATTTTGTCTTAGATCTAGATACATCGGAACTATATTTTGTCTTAGATCTAGATACATCGGAACTATATATTGTCTTAGATCTAGATACATCGGAACTAAATTTTGTCTTAGATCTAGATACATCGGAACTTTATTTTGTCTTAGATCTAGATACATCAGAACTATATTTTGTCTTAGATCGAGATAAATCGGAACTATATTTTGTCTTAAATCTAGATACATCAGAACTATATTTTGTCTTAGATCTAGATACATCGGAACTAAATTTTGTCTTAGATCTAGATACATCGGAACTTTATTTTGTCTTAGATCTAGATACATCGGAACTATATTTTGTCTTAGATATAGATACATCGGAACTATATTTTGTGTTAGATCTAGATACATCCGAACTATATTTTGTCTTAGATCTAGATACATCAGAACTATATTTTGCCTTAGATCTAGATACATCGAAACTATATTTTGTCTTAGATCTAGATACATCGGAAGTATATTTTGTCTTAGATCTAGATACATCGGAACTATATTTTGTCTTAGATCTAGATACATCAGAATTATATTTTGTCTTAGATTTAGATACATCGGAACTTTATTTTGTCTTAGATCTAGATACATCGGAACTATATTTTGTCTTAGATCTAGATACATGGGAACTATATTTTGTCTTAGATCTAGATACATCAGAACTATATTTTGTCTTATATTTAGATACATCGGAAATATATTTTGTCTTAGATCTAGATACATCGGAACTATATTTTGTCTTAGACTTAGATACGTCAAAACAAGATTTTGTCTTAAATCTAGCTATGTTGGAACAAGATTTTATCCTAGAACTAGGTACATAGTAACTAGATTTTGTTCTAGATCTAGATACATAAACCTGGGTTAACTCTTACATCTAGATACATCGGAACTATATTTTGTGTTAGATCTAGATACATCGGAAGTATATTTTGTCTTAGATCTAGATACATCGGAACTATATTTTGTCTTAGATCTAGATACATCGGAACTATATTTTGTCTTAGATCTAGATACATCGGAACTTTATTTTGTCTTACATCTAGATACATCGGAACTATATTTTGTCTTAGATATAGATACATCGGAACTATATTTTGTCTTAGATCTAGATACATCCGAACTTTATTTTGTCTTAGATCTAGATACATCAGAACTATATTTTGCCTTAGATCTAGATACATCGAAACTATATTTTGTCTTAGATCTAGATACATCGGAACTATATTTTGTCTTAGAACTAGATACATCGGAACTATATTCTCTCTTAGATCTAGATACATCGGAAATAAATTTTGTCTTAGATCTAGATACATCGGAACTTTATTTTGTCTTAGATCTAGATACATCAGAACTATATTTTGTCTTAAATCTAGATACATCGGAACTAAATTTTGTCTTAGATCTAGATACATCGGAACTTTATTTTGTCTTAGATCTAGATACATCGGAACTATATTTATTCTTAGATCTAGATACATCGGAACTATATTTTGTCTTAGATCTAGATACATCGGAACTATATTTTGTCTTAGATTTAGATACATCGGAACTATATTTTGTCTTAGACTTAGATACGTCAAAACAAGATTTTGTCTTAAATCTAGCTATGGCGGAACAAGTTTTTATCCTAGAACTAGGTACATAGTAACTAGATTTTGTTCTACATCTAGATACATCAAACCTGGGTTTTCTCTTAGATCTAGATACATCGGAACTATATTTGGTCTTAGATCTAGATACATCGGAAGTATATTTTCTCTTAGATCTAGATACATCGGAACTATATTTTGTCTTAGATCTAGATACATCGGAACTATATTTTGTCTTAGATCTAGATACATCGGAACTATATTTTGTCTTAGATCTAGATAAATCGGAACTATATTTTGTCTTAGATCTAGATACATCAGAACTATATTTTGTCTTAGATCTAGATACATCGGAACTATATTTTGTCTTAAATCTAGAAACATCAGAACTATATTTTGTCTTAGATCGAGATAATTCGGAACTATATTTTGTCTTAAATCTAGATACATCAGAACTATATTTTGTCTTAGATCTAGATACATCGGAACTAAATTTTGTCTTAGATCTAGATACATCGGAACTTTATATTGTCTTAGATCTAGATACATCGGAACTATATTTTGTCTTAGATATAGATACATCGGAACTATATTTTGTCTTAGATCTAGATACATCGGAACTTTATTTTGTCTTAGATCTAGATACATCAGAACTATATTTTGCCTTAGATCTAGATACATCGAAACTATATTTTGTCTTAGATCTAGATACATCCGAACTTTATTTTGTCTTAGATCTAGATACATCAGAACTATATTTTGCCTTAGATCTAGATACATCGAAACTATATTTTGTCTTAGATCTAGATACATCGGAACTATATTTTGTCTTAGAACTAGATACATCGGAACTATATTCTCTCTTAGATCTAGATACATCGGAAATAAATTTTGTCTTAGATCTAGATACATCGGAACTTTATTTTGTCTTAGATCTAGATACATCAGAACTATATTTTGTCTTAAATCTAGATACATCGGAACTAAATTTTGTCTTAGATCTAGATACATCGGAACTATATTTTGTCTTAGATCTAGATACATGGGAGCTATATTTTGTCTTAGATCTAGATACATCAGAACTATATTTTGTCTTATATTTAGATACATCGGAACTATATTTTGTCTTAGATTTAGATACATCGGAACTATATTTTGTCTTAGACTTAGATACATCAAAACAAGATTTTGTCTTAAATCTAGCTATGTTGGAACAAGATTTTATCCTAGAACTAGGTACATAGTAACTAGATTTTGTTCTAGATCTAGATACATAAACCTGGGTTAACTCTTACATCTAGATACATCGGAACTATATTTTGTGTTAGATCTAGATACATCGGAAGTATATTTTGTCTTAGATCTAGATACATCGGAACTATATTTTGTCTTAGATCTAGATACATCGGAACTATATTTTGTCTTAGATCTAGATACATCGGAACTAAATTTTGTCTTAGATCTAGATACATCGGAACTTTATTTTGTCTTAGATCTAGATACATCAGAACTATATTTTGTCTTAGATCGAGATAAATCGGAACTATATTTTGTCTTAAATCTAGATACATCGGAACTATATTTTGTATTAGATCTAGATACATCGGAACTAAATTTTGTCTTAGATCTAGATACATCGGAACTTTATTTTGTCTTAGATCTAGATACATCGGAACTATATTTTGTCTTAGATATAGATACATCGGAACTATATTTTGTCTTTGATCTAGATACATCCGAACTTTATTTTGTCTTAGATCTAGATACATCAGAACTATATTTTGCCTTAGATCTAGATACATCGAAACTATATTTTGTCTTAGATCTAGATACATCGGAAGTATATTTTGTCTTAGATCTAGATACATCGGAACTATATTTTGTCTTAGATCTAGATACATCAGAATTATATTTTGTCTTAGATTTAGATACATCGGAACTTTATTTTGTCTTAGATCTAGATACATCGGAACTATATTTTGTCTTAGATCTAGATACATGGGAACTATATTTTGTCTTAGATCTAGATACATCAGAACTATATTTTGTCTTATATTTAGATACATCGGAAATATATTTTGTCTTAGATCTAGATACATCGGAACTATATTTTGTCTTAGACTTAGATACGTCAAAACAAGATTTTGTCTTAAATTTAGCTATGTTGGAACAAGATTTTATCCTAGAACTAGGTACATAGTAACTAGATTTTGTTCTAGATCTAGATACATAAACCTGGGTTAACTCTTACATCTAGATACATCGGAACTATATTTTGTGTTAGATCTAGATACATCGGAAGTATATTTTGTCTTAGATCTTGATACATCGGAACTATATTTTGTCTTAGATCTAGATACATCGGAACTATATTTTGTCTTAGATCTAGATACATCGGAACTAAATTTTGTCTTAGATCTAGATACATCGGAACTATATTTTGTCTTAGATCTAGATACATCGGAACTTTATTTTGTCTTACATCTAGATACATCGGAACTATATTTTGTGTTAGATCTAGATACATCGGAAGTATATTTTGTCTTAGATCTAGATACATCGGAACTATATTTTGTCTTAGATCTAGATACATCGGAACTATATATTGTCTTAGATCTAGATACATCGGAACTAAATTTTGTCTTAGATCTAGATACATCGGAACTTTATTTTGTCTTAGATCTAGATACATCAGAACTATATTTTGTCTTAGATCGAGATAAATCGGAACTATATTTTGTCTTAAATCTAGATACATCAGAACTATATTTTGTCTTAGATCTAGATACATCGGAACTAAATTTTGTCTTAGATCTAGATACATCGGAACTTTATTTTGTCTTAGATCTAGATACATCGGAACTATATTTTGTCTTAGATATAGATACATCGGAACTATATTTTGTCTTAGATCTAGATACATCCGAACTATATTTTGTCTTAGATCTAGATACATCAGAACTATATTTTGCCTTAGATCTAGATACATCGAAACTATATTTTGTCTTAGATCTAGATACATCGGAAGTATATTTTGTCTTAGATCTAGATACATCGGAACTATATTTTGTCTTAGATCTAGATACATCAGAATTATATTTTGTCTTAGATTTAGATACATCGGAACTTTATTTTGTCTTAGATCTAGATACATCGGAACTATATTTTGTCTTAGATCTAGATACATGGGAACTATATTTTGTCTTAGATCTAGATACATCAGAACTATATTTTGTCTTATATTTAGATACATCGGAAATATATTTTGTCTTAGATCTAGATACATCGGAACTATATTTTGTCTTAGACTTAGATACGTCATAACAAGATTTTGTCTTAAATCTAGCTATGTTGGAACAAGATTTTATCCTAGAACTAGGTACATACTAACTAGATTTTGTTCTAGATCTAGATACATAAACCTGGGTTAACTCTTACATCTAGATACATCGGAACTATATTTTGTGTTAGATCTAGATACATCGGAAGTATATTTTGTCTTAGATCTAGATACATCGGAACTATATTTTGTCTTAGATCTAGATACATCGGAACTATATTTTGTCTTAGATCTAGATACATCGGAACTAAATTTTGTCTTAGATCTAGATACATCGGAACTTTATTTTGTCTTAGATCTAGATACATCAGAACTATATTTTGTCTTAGATCGAGATAAATCGGAACTATATTTTGTCTTAAATCTAGATACATCGGAACTATATTTTGTATTAGATCTAGATACATCGGAACTAAATTTTGTCTTAGATCTAGATACATCGGAACTTTATTTTGTCTTAGATCTAGATACATCGGAACTATATTTTGTCTTAGATATAGATACATCGGAACTATATTTTGTCTTAGATCTAGATACATCCGAACTTTATTTTGTCTTAGATCTAGATACATCAGAACTATATTTTGCCTTAGATCTAGATACATCGAAACTATATTTTGTCTTAGATCTAGATACATCGGAAGTATATTTTGTCTTAGATCTAGATACATCGGAACTATATTTTGTCTTAGATCTAGATACATCAGAATTATATTTTGTCTTAGATTTAGATACATCGGAACTTTATTTTGTCTTAGATCTAGATACATCGGAACTATATTTTGTCTTAGATCTAGATACATGGGAACTATATTTTGTCTTAGATCTAGATACATCAGAACTATATTTTGTCTTATATTTAGATACATCGGAAATATATTTTGTCTTAGATCTAGATACATCGGAACTATATTTTGTCTTAGACTTAGATACGTCAAAACAAGATTTTGTCTTAAATCTAGCTATGTTGGAACAAGATTTTATCCTAGAACTAGGTACATAGTAACTAGATTTTGTTCTAGATCTAGATACATAAACCTGGGTTAACTCTTACATCTAGATACATCGGAACTATATTTTGTGTTAGATCTAGATACATCGGAAGTATATTTTGTCTTAGATCTTGATACATCGGAACTATATTTTGTCTTAGATCTAGATACATCGGAACTATATTTTGTCTTAGATCTAGATACATCGGAACTAAATTTTGTCTTAGATCTAGATACATCGGAACTATATTTTGTCTTAGATCTAGATACATCGGAACTTTATTTTGTCTTACATCTAGATACATCGGAACTATATTTTGTGTTAGATCTAGATACATCGGAAGTATATTTTGTCTTAGATCTAGATACATCGGAACTATATTTTGTCTTAGATCTAGATACATCGGAACTATATATTGTCTTAGATCTAGATACATCGGAACTATATTTTGTCTTAGATCTAGATACATCGGAACTTTATTTTGTCTTAGATCTAGATACATCAGAACTATATTTTGTCTTAGATCGAGATAAATCGGAACTATATTTTGTCTTAAATCTAGATACATCAGAACTATATTTTGTCTTAGATCTAGATACATCGGAACTAAATTTTGTCTTAGATCTAGATACATCGGAACTTTATTTTGTCTTAGATCTAGATACATCGGAACTATATTTTGTCTTAGATATAGATACATCGGAACTATATTTTGTCTTAGATCTAGATACATCCGAACTATATTTTGTCTTAGATCTAGATACATCAGAACTATATTTTGCCTTAGATCTAGATACATCGAAACTATATTTTGTCTTAGATCTAGATACATCGGAAGTATAAGTTGTCTTAGATCTAGATACATCGGAACTATATTTTGTCTTAGATCTAGATACATCAGAATTATATTTTGTCTTAGATTTAGATACATCGGAACTTTATTTTGTCTTAGATCTAGATACATCGGAACTATATTTTGTCTTAGATCTAGATACATGGGAACTATATTTTGTCTTAGATCTAGATACATCAGAACTATATTTTGTCTTATATTTAGATACATCGGAAATATATTTTGTCTTAGATCTAGATACATCGGAACTATATTTTGTCTTAGACTTAGATACGTCAAAACAAGATTTTGTCTTAAATCTAGCTATGTTGGAACAAGATTTTATCCTAGAACTAGGTACATAGTAACTAGATTTTGTTCTAGATCTAGATACATAAACCTGGGTTAACTCTTACATCTAGATACATCGGAACTATATTTTGTGTTAGATCTAGATACATCGGAAGTATATTTTGTCTTAGATCTAGATACATCGGAACTATATTTTGTCTTAGATCTAGATACATCGGAACTATATTTTGTCTTAGATCTAGATACATCGGAACTATATTTTGTCTTAGATCTAGATACATCGGAACTATATTTTGTCTTAAATCTAGAAACATCAGAACTATATTTTGTCTTAGATCTAGATACATCGGAACTAAATTTTGTCTTAGATCTAGATACATCGGAACTTTATTTTGTCTTACATCTAGATACATCGGAACTATATTTTGTCTTAGATATAGATACATCGGAACTATATTTTGTCTTAGATCTAGATACATCCGAACTTTATTTTGTCTTAGATCTAGATACATCAGAACTATATTTTGCCTTAGATCTAGATACATCGAAACTATATTTTGTCTTAGATCTAGATACATCGAAACTATATTTTGTCTTAGAACTAGATACATCGGAACTATATTCTCTCTTAGATCTAGATACATCGGAAATAAATTTTGTCTTAGATCTAGATACATCGGAACTTTATTTTGTCTTAGATCTAGATACATCAGAACTATATTTTGTCTTAAATCTAGATACATCGGAACTAAATTTTGTCTTAGATCTAGATACATCGGAACTTTATTTTGTCTTAGATCTAGATACATCGGAACTATATTTATTCTTAGATCTAGATACATCGGAACTATATTTTGTCTTAGATCTAGATACATCGGAACTATATTTTGTCTTAGATTTAGATACATCGGAACTATATTTTGTCTTAGACTTAGATACGTCAAAACAAGATTTTGTCTTAAATCTAGCTATGGCGGAACAAGTTTTTATCCTAGAACTAGGTACATAGTAACTAGATTTTGTTCTACATCTAGATACATCAAACCTGGGTTTTCTCTTAGATCTAGATACATCGGAACTATATTTGGTCTTAGATCTAGATACATCGGAAGTATATTTTCTCTTAGATCTAGATACATCGGAACTATATTTTGTCTTAGATCTAGATACATCGGAACTATATTTTGTCTTAGATCTAGATACATCGGAACTATATTTTGTCTTAGATCTAGATAAATCGGAACTATATTTTGTCTTAGATCTAGATAAATCGGAACTATATTTTGTCTTAGATCTAGATACATCGGAACTTTATTTTGTCTTAGATCTAGATACATCAGAACTATATTTTGTCTTAGATCGAGATAAATCGGAACTATATTTTGTCTTAAATCTAGATACATCGGAACTATATTTTGTATTAGATCTAGATACATCGGAACTAAATTTTGTCTTAGATCTAGATACATCGGAACTTTATTTTGTCTTAGATCTAGATACATCGGAACTATATTTTGTCTTAGATATAGATACATCGGAACTATATTTTGTCTTTGATCTAGATACATCCGAACTTTATTTTGTCTTAGATCTAGATACATCAGAACTATATTTTGCCTTAGATCTAGATACATCGAAACTATATTTTGTCTTAGATCTAGATACATCGGAAGTATATTTTGTCTTAGATCTAGATACATCGGAACTATATTTTGTCTTAGATCTAGATACATCAGAATTATATTTTGTCTTAGATTTAGATACATCGGAACTTTATTTTGTCTTAGATCTAGATACATCGGAACTATATTTTGTCTTAGATCTAGATACATGGGAACTATATTTTGTCATAGATCTAGATACATCAGAACTATATTTTGTCTTATATTTAGATACATCGGAAATATATTTTGTCTTAGATCTAGATACATCGGAACTATATTTTGTCTTAGACTTAGATACGTCAAAACAAGATTTTGTCTTAAATCTAGCTATGTTGGAACAAGATTTTATCCTAGAACTAGGTACATAGTAACTAGATTTTGTTCTAGATCTAGATACATAAACCTGGGTTAACTCTTACATCTAGATACATCGGAACTATATTTTGTGTTAGATCTAGATACATCGGAAGTATATTTTGTCTTAGATCTTGATACATCGGAACTATATTTTGTCTTAGATCTAGATACATCGGAACTATATTTTGTCTTAGATCTAGATACATCGGAACTAAATTTTGTCTTAGATCTAGATACATCGGAACTATATTTTGTCTTAGATCTAGATACATCGGAACTTTATTTTGTCTTACATCTAGATACATCGGAACTATATTTTGTGTTAGATCTAGATACATCGGAAGTATATTTTGTCTTAGATCTAGATACATCGGAACTATATTTTGTCTTAGATCTAGATACATCGGAACTATATATTGTCTTAGATCTAGATACATCGGAACTAAATTTTGTCTTAGATCTAGATACATCGGAACTTTATTTTGTCTTAGATCTAGATACATCAGAACTATATTTTGTCTTAGATCGAGATAAATCGGAACTATATTTTGTCTTAAATCTAGATACATCAGAACTATATTTTGTCTTAGATCTAGATACATCGGAACTAAATTTTGTCTTAGATCTAGATACATCGGAACTTTATTTTGTCTTAGATCTAGATACATCGGAACTATATTTTGTCTTAGATATAGATACATCGGAACTATATTTTGTCTTAGATCTAGATACATCCGAACTATATTTTGTCTTAGATCTAGATACATCAGAACTATATTTTGCCTTAGATCTAGATACATCGAAACTATATTTTGTCTTAGATCTAGATACATCGGAAGTATATTTTGTCTTAGATCTAGATACATCGGAACTATATTTTGTCTTAGATCTAGATACATCAGAATTATATTTTGTCTTAGATTTAGATACATCGGAACTTTATTTTGTCTTAGATCTAGATACATCGGAACTATATTTTGTCTTAGATCTAGATACATGGGAACTATATTTTGTCTTAGATCTAGATACATCAGAACTATATTTTGTCTTATATTTAGATACATCGGAAATATATTTTGTCTTAGATCTAGATACATCGGAACTATATTTTGTCTTAGACTTAGATACGTCAAAACAAGATTTTGTCTTAAATCTAGCTATGTTGGAACAAGATTTTATCCTAGAACTAGGTACATAGTAACTAGATTTTGTTCTAGATCTAGATACATAAACCTGGGTTAACTCTTACATCTAGATACATCGGAACTATATTTTGTGTTAGATCTAGATACATCGGAAGTATATTTTGTCTTAGATCTAGATACATCGGAACTATATTTTGTCTTAGATCTAGATACATCGGAACTATATTTTGTCTTAGATCTAGATACATCGGAACTAAATTTTGTCTTAGATCTAGATACATCGGAACTTTATTTTGTCTTAGATCTAGATACATCAGAACTATATTTTGTCTTAGATCGAGATAAATCGGAACTATATTTTGTCTTAAATCTAGATACATCGGAACTATATTTTGTATTAGATCTAGATACATCGGAACTAAATTTTGTCTTAGATCTAGATACATCGGAACTTTATTTTGTCTTAGATCTAGATACATCGGAACTATATTTTGTCTTAGATATAGATACATCGGAACTATATTTTGTCTTAGATCTAGATACATCCGAACTTTATTTTGTCTTAGATCTAGATACATCAGAACTATATTTTGCCTTAGATCTAGATACATCGAAACTATATTTTGTCTTAGATCTAGATACATCGGAAGTATATTTTGTCTTAGATCTAGATACATCGGAACTATATTTTGTCTTAGATCTAGATACATCAGAATTATATTTTGTCTTAGATTTAGATACATCGGAACTTTATTTTGTCTTAGATCTAGATACATCGGAACTATATTTTGTCTTAGATCTAGATACATGGGAACTATATTTTGTCTTAGATCTAGATACATCAGAACTATATTTTGTCTTATATTTAGATACATCGGAAATATATTTTGTCTTAGATCTAGATACATCGGAACTATATTTTGTCTTAGACTTAGATACGTCAAAACAAGATTTTGTCTTAAATCTAGCTATGTTGGAACAAGATTTTATCCTAGAACTAGGTACATAGTAACTAGATTTTGTTCTAGATCTAGATACATAAACCTGGGTTAACTCTTACATCTAGATACATCGGAACTATATTTTGTGTTAGATCTAGATACATCGGAAGTATATTTTGTCTTAGATCTTGATACATCGGAACTATATTTTGTCTTAGATCTAGATACATCGGAACTATATTTTGTCTTAGATCTAGATACATCGGAACTAAATTTTGTCTTAGATCTAGATACATCGGAACTATATTTTGTCTTAGATCTAGATACATCGGAACTTTATTTTGTCTTACATCTAGATACATCGGAACTATATTTTGTGTTAGATCTAGATACATCGGAAGTATATTTTGTCTTAGATCTAGATACATCGGAACTATATTTTGTCTTAGATCTAGATACATCGGAACTATATATTGTCTTAGATCTAGATACATCGGAACTAAATTTTGTCTTAGATCTAGATACATCGGAACTTTATTTTGTCTTAGATCTAGATACATCAGAACTATATTTTGTCTTAGATCGAGATAAATCGGAACTATATTTTGTCTTAAATCTAGATACATCAGAACTATATTTTGCCTTAGATCTAGATACATCGAAACTATATTTTGTCTTAGATCTAGATACATCGGAAGTATATTTTGTCTTAGATCTAGATACATCGGAACTATATTTTGTCTTAGATCTAGATACATCAGAATTATATTTTGTCTTAGATTTAGATACATCGGAACTTTATTTTGTCTTAGATCTAGATACATCGGAACTATATTTTGTCTTAGATCTAGATACATGGGAACTATATTTTGTCTTAGATCTAGATACATCAGAACTATATTTTGTCTTATATTTAGATACATCGGAAATATATTTTGTCTTAGATCTAGATACATCGGAACTATATTTTGTCTTAGACTTAGATACGTCAAAACAAGATTTTGTCTTAAATCTAGCTATGTTGGAACAAGATTTTATCCTAGAACTAGGTACATAGTAACTAGATTTTGTTCTAGATCTAGATACATAAACCTGGGTTTTCTCTTACATCTAGATACATCGGAACTATATTTTGTGTTAGATCTAGATACATCGGAAGTATATTTTGTCTTAGATCTAGATACATCGGAACTATATTTTGTCTTAGATCTAGATACATCGGAACTATATTTTGTCTTAGATCTAGATGCATCGGAACTATATTTTGTCTTAGATCTAGATACATCGGAACTATATTTTGTCTTAAATCTAGAAACATCAGAACTATATTTTGTCTTAGATCTAGATACATCGGAACTAAATTTTGTCTTAGATCTAGATACATCGGAACTTTATTTTGTCTTACATCTAGATACATCGGAACTATATTTTGTCTTAGATATAGATACATCGGAACTATATTTTGTCTTAGATCTAGATACATCCGAACTTTATTTTGTCTTAGATCTAGATACATCAGAACTATATTTTGCCTTAGATCTAGATACATCGAAACTATATTTTGTCTTAGATCTAGATACATCGGAACTATATTTTGTCTTAGAACTAGATACATCGGAACTATATTCTCTCTTGGATCTAGATACATCGGAAATAAATTTTGTCTTAGATCTAGATACATCGGAACTTTATTTTGTCTTAGATCTAGATACATCAGAACTATATTTTGTCTTAAATCTAGATACATCGGAACTAAATTTTGTCTTAGATCTAGATACATCGGAACTTTATTTTGTCTTAGATCTAGATACATCAGAACTATATTTTGTCTTAGATCTAGATACATCAGAATTATATTTTGTCTTAGATTTAGATACATCGGAACTTTATTTTGTCTTAGATCTAGATACATCGGAACTATATTTTGTCTTAGATCTAGATACATGGGAACTATATTTTGTCTTAGATCTAGATACATCAGAACTATATTTTGTCTTATATTTAGATACATCGGAAATATATTTTGTCTTAGATCTAGATACATCGGAACTATATTTTGTCTTAGACTTAGATACGTCAAAACAAGATTTTGTCTTAAATCTAGCTATGTTGGAACAAGATTTTATCCTAGAACTAGGTACATAGTAACTAGATTTTGTTCTAGATCTAGATACATAAACCTGGGTTAACTCTTACATCTAGATACATCGGAACTATATTTTGTGTTAGATCTAGATACATCGGAAGTATATTTTGTCTTAGATCTAGATACATCGGAACTATATTTTGTCTTAGATCTAGATACATCGGAACTATATTTTGTCTTAGATCTAGATACATCGGAACTATATTTTGTCTTAGATCTAGATACATCGGAACTATATTTTGTCTTAAATCTAGAAACATCAGAACTATATTTTGTCTTAGATCTAGATACATCGGAACTAAATTTTGTCTTAGATCTAGATACATCGGAACTTTATTTTGTCTTACATCTAGATACATCGGAACTAAATTTTGTCTTAGATCTAGATACATCGGAACTTTATTTTGTCTTAGATCTAGATACATCGGAACTATATTTTGTCTTAGATATAGATACATCGGAACTATATTTTGTCTTAGATCTAGATACATCCGAACTATATTTTGTCTTAGATCTAGATACATCAGAACTATATTTTGCCTTAGATCTAGATACATCGAAACTATATTTTGTCTTAGATCTAGATACATCGGAAGTATATTTTGTCTTAGATCTAGATACATCGGAACTATATTTTGTCTTAGATCTAGATACATCAGAATTATATTTTGTCTTAGATTTAGATACATCGGAACTTTATTTTGTCTTAGATCTAGATACATCGGAACTATATTTTGTCTTAGATCTAGATACATGGGAACTATATTTTGTCTTAGATCTAGATACATCAGAACTATATTTTGTCTTATATTTAGATACATCGGAAATATATTTTGTCTTAGATCTAGATACATCGGAACTATATTTTGTCTTAGACTTAGATACGTCAAAACAAGATTTTGTCTTAAATCTAGCTATGTTGGAACAAGATTTTATCCTAGAACTAGGTACATAGTAACTAGATTTTGTTCTAGATCTAGATACATAAACCTGGGTTAACTCTTACATCTAGATACATCGGAACTATATTTTGTGTTAGATCTAGATACATCGGAAGTATATTTTGTCTTAGATCTAGATACATCGGAACTATATTTTGTCTTAGATCTAGATACATCGGAACTATATTTTGTCTTAGATCTAGATACATCGGAACTATATTTTGTCTTAGATCTAGATACATCGGAACTATATTTTGTCTTAAATCTAGAAACATCAGAACTATATTTTGTCTTAGATCTAGATACATCGGAACTAAATTTTGTCTTAGATCTAGATACATCGGAACTTTATTTTGTCTTACATCTAGATACATCGGAACTATATTTTGTCTTAGATATAGATACATCGGAACTATATTTTGTCTTAGATCTAGATACATCCGAACTTTATTTTGTCTTAGATCTAGATACATCAGAACTATATTTTGCCTTAGATCTAGATACATCGAAACTATATTTTGTCTTAGATCTAGATACATCGGAACTATATTTTGTCTTAGAACTAGATACATCGGAACTATATTCTCTCTTAGATCTAGATACATCGGAAATAAATTTTGTCTTAGATCTAGATACATCGGAACTTTATTTTGTCTTAGATCTAGATACATCAGAACTATATTTTGTCTTAAATCTAGATACATCGGAACTAAATTTTGTCTTAGATCTAGATACATCGGAACTTTATTTTGTCTTAGATCTAGATACATCGGAACTATATTTATTCTTAGATCTAGATACATCGGAACTATATTTTGTCTTAGATCTAGATACATCGGAACTATATTTTGTCTTAGATTTAGATACATCGGAACTATATTTTGTCTTAGACTTAGATACGTCAAAACAAGATTTTGTCTTAAATCTAGCTATGGCGGAACAAGTTTTTATCCTAGAACTAGGTACATAGTAACTAGATTTTGTTCTACATCTAGATACATCAAACCTGGGTTTTCTCTTAGATCTAGATACATCGGAACTATATTTGGTCTTAGATCTAGATACATCGGAAGTATATTTTCTCTTAGATCTAGATACATCGGAACTATATTTTGTCTTAGATCTAGATACATCGGAACTATATTTTGTCTTAGATCTAGATACATCGGAACTATATTTTGTCTTAGATCTAGATAAATCGGAACTATATTTTGTCTTAGATCTAGATACATCGGAACTATATTTTGTCTTAGATCTAGATACATCGGAACTATATTTTGTCTTAAATCTAGAAACATCAGAACTATATTTTGTCTTAGATCGAGATAATTCGGAACTATATTTTGTCTTAAATCTAGATACATCAGAACTATATTTTGTCTTAGATCTAGATACATCGGAACTAAATTTTGTCTTAGATCTAGATACATCGGAACTTTATATTGTCTTAGATCTAGATACATCGGAACTATATTTTGTCTTAGATATAGATACATCGGAACTATATTTTGTCTTAGATCTAGATACATCGGAACTTTATTTTGTCTTAGATCTAGATACATCAGAACTATATTTTGCCTTAGATCTAGATACATCGAAACTATATTTTGTCTTAGATCTAGATACATCGGAAGTATATTTTGTCTTAGATCTAGATACATCGGAACTATATTTTGTCTTACATCTGGATACATCAAACTATATTTTGTCTTAGATTTAGATACATCGGAACTTTATTTTGTCTTAGATCTAGATACATCGGAACTATATTTTGTCTTAGATCTAGATACATGGGAACTATATTTTGTCTTAGATCTAGATACATCAGAACTATATTTTGTCTTATATTTAGATACATCGGAACTATATTTTGTCTTAGATTTAGATACATCGGAACTATATTTTGTCTTAGACTTAGATACGTCAAAACAAGATTTTGTCTTAAATCTAGCTATGTTGGAACAAGATTTTATCCTAGAACTAGGTACATAGTAACTACATTTTGTTCTAGATCTAGATACATAAACCTGGGTTAACTCTTACATCTAGATACATCGGAACTATATTTTGTGTTAGATCTAGATACATCGGAAGTATATTTTGTCTTAGATCTAGATACATCGGAACTATATTTTATCTTAGATCTAGATACATCGGAACTATATTTTGTCTTAGATCTAGATACATCGGAACTAAATTTTGTCTTAGATCTAGATACATCGGAACTTTATTTTGTCTTAGATCTAGATACATCAGAACTATATTTTGTCTTAAATCGAGATAAATCGGAACTATATTTTGTCTTAAATCTAGATACATCGGAACTATATTTTGTATTAGATCTAGATACATCGGAACTAAATTTTGTCTTAGATCTAGATACATCGGAACTTTATTTTGTCTTAGATCTAGATACATCGGAACTATATTTTGTCTTAGATATAGATACATCGGAACTATATTTTGTCTTAGATCTAGATACATCCGAACTTTATTTTGTCTTAGATCTAGATACATCAGAACTATATTTTGCCTTAGATCTAGATACATCGAAACTATATTTTGTCTTAGATCTAGATACATCGGAAGTATATTTTGTCTTAGATCTAGATACATCGGAACTATATTTTGTCTTAGATCTAGATACATCAGAATTATATTTTGTCTTAGATTTAGATACATCGGAACTTTATTTTGTCTTAGATCTAGATACATCGGAACTATATTTTGTCTTAGATCTAGATACATGGGAACTATATTTTGTCTTAGATCTAGATACATCAGAACTATATTTTGTCTTATATTTAGATACATCGGAAATATATTTTGTCTTAGATCTAGATACATCGGAACTATATTTGTCTTAGACTTAGATACGTCAAAACAAGATTTTGTCTTAAATCTAGCTATGTTGGAACAAGATTTTATCCTAGAACTAGGTACATAGTAACTAGATTTTGTTCTAGATCTAGATACATAAACCTGGGTTAACTCTTACATCTAGATACATCGGAACTATATTTTGTCTTAGATCTAGATACATGGGAACTATATTTTGTCTTAGATCTAGATACATCAGAACTATATTTTGTCTTATATTTAGATACATCGGAAATATATTTTGTCTTAGATCTAGATACATCGGAACTATATTTTGTCTTAGACTTAGATACGTCAAAACAAGATTTTGTCTTAAATCTAGCTATGTTGGAACAAGATTTTATCCTAGAACTAGGTACATAGTAACTAGATTTTGTTCTAGATCTAGATACATAAACCTGGGTTAACTCTTACATCTAGATACATCGGAACTATATTTTGTGTTAGATCTAGATACATCGGAAGTATATTTTGTCTTAGATCTAGATACATCGGAACTATATTTTGTCTTAGATCTAGATACATCGGAACTATATTTTGTCTTAGATCTAGATACATCGGAACTATATTTTGTCTTCGATCTAGATACATCGGAACTATATTTTGTCTTAAATCTAGAAACATCAGAACTATATTTTGTCTTAGATCGAGATAAATCGGAACTATATTTTGTCTTAAATCTAGATACATCAGAACTATATTTTGTCTTAGATCTAGATACATCGGAACTAAATTTTGTCTTAGATCTAGATACATCGGAACTTTATTTTGTCTTACATCTAGATACATCGGAACTATATTTTGTCTTAGATATAGATACATCGGAACTATATTTTGTCTTAGATCTAGATACATCCGAACTTTATTTTGTCTTAGATCTAGATACATCAGAACTATATTTTGCCTTAGATCTAGATACATCGAAACTATATTTTGTCTTAGATCTAGATACATCGGAACTGTATTTTGTCTTAGAACTAGATACATCGGAACTATATTCTGTCTTAGATCTAGATACATCGGAACTAAATTTTGTCTTAGATCTAGATACATCGGAACTTTATTTTGTCTTAGATCTAGATACATCAGAACTATATTTTGTCTTAAATCTAGATACATCGGAACTAAATTTTGTCTTAGATCTAGATACATCGGAACTTTATTTTGTCTTAGATCTAGATACATCGGAACTATATTTAGTCTTAGATCTAGATACATCGGAACTATATTTTGTCTTAGATCTAGATACATCGGAACTATATTTTTTCTTAGATTTAGATACATCGGAACTATATTTTGTCTTAGACTTAGATACGTCAAAACAAGATTTTGTCTTAAATCTAGCTATGGCGGAACAAGTTTTTATCCTAGAACTAGGTACATAGTAACTAGATTTTGTTCTACATCTAGATACATCAAACCTGGGTTTTCTCTTAGATCTAGATACATCGGAACTATATTTGGTCTTAGATCTAGATACATCGGAAGTATATTTTCTCTTAGATCCAGATACATCGGAACTATATTTTGTCTTAGATCTAGATACATCGGAACTATATTTTGTCTTAGATCTAGATACATCGGAACTAAATTTTGTCTTAGATCTAGATACATCGGAACTTTATTTTGTCTTAGATCTAGATACATCAGAACTATATTTTGTCTTAGATCGAGATAAATCGGAACTATATTTTGTCTTAAATCTAGATACATCGGAACTATATTTTGTATTAGATCTAGATACATCGGAACTAAATTTTGTCTTAGATCTAGATACATCGGAACTTTATTTTGTCTTAGATCTAGATACATCGGAACTATATTTTGTCTTAGATATAGATACATCGGAACTATATTTTGTCTTAGATCTAGATACATCCGAACTTTATTTTGTCTTAGATCTAGATACATCAGAACTATATTTTGCCTTAGATCTAGATACATCGAAACTATATTTTGTCTTAGATCTAGATACATCGGAAGTATATTTTGTCTTAGATCTAGATACATCGGAACTATATTTTGTCTTAGATCTAGATACATCAGAATTATATTTTGTCTTAGATTTAGATACATCGGAACTTTATTTTGTCTTAGATCTAGATACATCGGAACTATATTTTGTCTTAGATCTAGATACATGGGAACTATATTTTGTCTTAGATCTAGATACATCAGAACTATATTTTGTCTTATATTTAGATACATCGGAAATATATATTGTCTTAGATCTAGATACATCGGAACTATATTTTGTCTTAGACTTAGATACGTCAAAACAAGATTTTGTCTTAAATCTAGCTATGTTGGAACAAGATTTTATCCTAGAACTAGGTACATAGTAACTAGATTTTGTTCTAGATCTAGATACATAAACCTGGGTTAACTCTTACATCTAGATACATCGGAACTATATTTTGTGTTAGATCTAGATACATCGGAAGTATATTTTGTCTTAGATCTTGATACATCGGAACTATATTTTGTCTTAGATCTAGATACATCGGAACTATATTTTGTCTTAGATCTAGATACATCGGAACTATATTTTGTCTTAGATCTAGATACATCGGAACTATATTTTGTCTTAAATCTAGAAACATCAGAACTATATTTTGTCTTAGATCGACATAAATCGGAACTATATTTTGTCTTAAATCTAGATACATCAGAACTATATTTTGTCTTAGATCTAGATACATCGGAACTAAATTTTGTCTTAGATCTAGATACATCGGAACTTTATTTTGTCTTACATCTAGATACATCGGAACTATATTTTGTCTTAGATATAGATACATCGGAACTATATTTTGTCTTAGATCTAGATACATCCGAACTTTATTTTGTATTAGATCTAGATACATCAGAACTATATTTTGCCTTTGATCTAGATACATCGAAACTATATTTTGTCTTAGATCTAGATACATCGGAAGTATATTTTGTCTTAGATCTAGATACATCGGAACTATATTTTGTCTTAGATCTAGATACATCAGAACTATATTTTGTCTTAGATTTAGATACATCGGAACTTTATTTTGTCTTAGATCTAGATACATCGGAACTATATTTTGTCTTAGATCTAGATACATCGGAGCTTTATTTTGTCTTAGATCTAGATACATCGGAAATATATTTTGTCTTAGATATAGATACATCGGAACTATATTTTGTCTTAGATCTAGATACATTCGAACTTTATTTTGTCTTAGATCTAGATACATCAGAACTATATTTTGCCTTAGATCTAGATACATCGAAACTATATTTTGTCTTAGATCTAGATACATCGGAAGTATATTTTGTCTTAGATCTAGATACATCGGAACTATATTTTGTCTTAGATCTAGATACATCAGAACTATATTTTGTCTTAGATTTAGATACATCGGAACTTTATTTTGTCTTAGATCTAGATACATCGGAACTATATTTTGTCTTAGATCTAGATACATGGGAACTATATTTTGTCTTAGATCTAGATACATCAGAACTATATTTTGTCTTATATTTAGATAAATCGGAACTATATTTTGTCTTAGATTTAGATACATCGGAACTATATTTTGTCTTAGACTTAGATACGTCAAAACAAAATTTTGTCTTAAATCTAGCTATGTTGGAACAAGATTTTATCCTAGAACTAGGTACATAGTAACTAGATTTTGTTCTAGATCTAGATACATAAACCTGGGTTAACTCTTACATCTAGATACATCGGAACTATATTTTGTGTTAGATCTAGATACATCGGAAGTATATTTTGTCTTAGATCTTGATACATCGGAACTATATTTTGTCTTAGATCTAGATACATCGGAACTATATTTTGTCTTAGATCTAGATACATGGGAGCTATATTTTGTCTTAGATCTAGATACATCAGAACTATATTTTGTCTTATATTTAGATACATCGGAACTATATTTTGTCTTAGATTTAGATACATCGGAACTATATTTTGTCTTAGACTTACATACATCAAAACAAGATTTTGTCTTAAATCTAGCTATGTTGGAACAAGATTTTATCCTAGAACTAGGTACATAGTAACTAGATTTTGTTCTAGATCTAGATACATAAACCTGGGTTAACTCTTACATCTAGATACATCGGAACTATATTTTGTGTTAGATCTAGATACATCGGAAGTATATTTTGTCTTAGATCTAGATACATCGGAACTATATTTTGTCTTAGATCTAGATACATCGGAACTATATTTTGTCTTAGATCTAGATACATCGGAACTAAATTTTGTCTTAGATCTAGATACATCGGAACTTTATTTTGTCTTAGATCTAGATACATCAGAACTATATTTTGTCTTAGATCGAGATAAATCGGAACTATATTTTGTCTTAAATCTAGATACATCGGAACTATATTTTATATTGAATCTAGATACATCGGAACTAAATTTTGTCTTAGATCTAGATACATCGGAACTTTATTTTGTCTTAGATCTAGATACATCGGAACTATATTTTGTCTTAGATATAGATACATCGGAACTATATTTTGTCTTAGATCTAGATACATCCGAACTTTATTTTGTCTTAGATCTAGATACATCAGAACTATATTTTGCCTTAGATCTAGATACATCGAAACTATATTTTGTCTTAGATCTAGATACATCGGAAGTATATTTTGTCTTAGATCTAGATACATCGGAACTATATTTTGTCTTAGATCTAGATACATCAGAATTATATTTTGTCTTAGATTTAGATACATCGGAACTTTATTTTGTCTTAGATCTAGATACATCGGAACTATATTTTGTCTTAGATCTAGATACATGGGAACTATATTTTGTCTTAGATCTAGATACATCAGAACTATATTTTGTCTTATATTTAGATACATCGGAAATATATTTTGTCTTAGATCTAGATACATCGGAACTATATTTTGTCTTAGACTTAGATACGTCAAAACAAGATTTTGTCTTAAATCTAGCTATGTTGGAACAAGATTTTATCCTAGAACTAGGTACATAGTAACTAGATTTTGTTCTAGATCTAGATACATAAACCTGGGTTAACTCTTACATCTAGATACATCGGAACTATATTTTGTGTTAGATCTAGATACATCGGAAGTATATTTTGTCTTAGATCTTGATACATCGGAACTATATTTTGTCTTAGATCTAGATACATCGGAACTATATTTTGTCTTAGATCTAGATACATCGGAACTAAATTTTGTCTTAGATCTAGATACATCGGAACTATATTTTGTCTTAGATCTAGATACATCGGAACTTTATTTTGTCTTACATCTAGATACATCGGAACTATATTTTGTGTTAGATCTAGATACATCGGAAGTATATTTTGTCTTAGATCTAGATACATCGGAACTATATTTTGTCTTAGATCTAGATACATCGGAACTATATACTGTCTTAGATCTAGATACATCGGAACTAAATTTTGTCTTAGATCTAGATACATCGGAACTTTATTTTGTCTTAGATCTAGATACATCAGAACTATATTTTGTCTTAGATCGAGATAAATCGGAACTATATTTTGTCTTAAATCTAGATACATCAGAACTATATTTTGTCTTAGATCTAGATACATCGGAACTAAATTTTGTCTTAGATCTAGATACATCGGAACTTTATTTTGTCTTAGATCTAGATACATCGGAACTATATTTTGTCTTAGATATAGATACATCGGAACTATATTTTGTCTTAGATCTAGATACATCCGAACTATATTTTGTCTTAGATCTAGATACATCGGAAGTATATTTTGTCTTAGATCTAGATACATCGGAACTATATTTTGTCTTAGATCTAGATACATCAGAATTATATTTTGTCTTAGATTTAGATACATCGGAACTTTATTTTGTCTTAGATCTAGATACATCGGAACTATATTTTGTCTTAGATCTAGATACATGGGAACTATATTTTGTCTTAGATCTAGATACATCAGAACTATATTTTGTCTTATATTTAGATACATCGGAAATATATTTTGTCTTAGATCTAGATACATCGGAACTATATTTTGTCTTAGACTTAGATACGTCAAAACAAGATTTTTGTCTTAAATCTAGCTATGTTGGAACAAGATTTTATCCTAGAACTAGGTACATAGTAACTAGATTTTGTTCTAGATCTAGATACATAAACCTGGGTTAACTCTTACATCTAGATACATCGGAACTATATTTTGTCTTAGATCTAGATACATCGGAACTATATTTTGTCTTAGATCTAGATACATCGGAACTATATTTTGTCTTAAATCTAGAAACATCAGAACTAAATTTTGTCTTAGATCTAGATACATCGGAACTAAATTTTGTCTTAGATCTAGATACATCGGAACTTTATTTTGTCTTACATCTAGATACATCGGAACTATATTTTGTCTTAGATATAGATACATCGGAACTATATTTTGTCTTAGATCTAGATACATCCGAACTTTATTTTGTCTTAGATCTAGATACATCAGAACTATATTTTGCCTTAGATCTAGATACATCGAAACTATATTTTGTCTTAGATCTAGATACATCGGAACTATATTTTGTCTTAGAACTAGATACATCGGAACTATATTCTCTCTTAGATCTAGATACATCGGAAATAAATTTTGTCTTAGATTTAGATACATCGGAACTTTATTTTGTCTTAGATCTAGATACATCGGAACTATATTTTGTCTTAGATCTAGATACATGGGAACTATATTTTGTCTTAGATCTAGATACATCAGAACTATATTTTGTCTTATATTTAGATACATCCGAACTATATTTTGTCTTAGATTTAGATACATCGGAACTATATTTTGTCTTAGACTTAGATACGTCAAAACAAGATTTTGTCTTAAATCTAGCTATGTTGGAACAAGATTTTATCCTAGAACTAGGTACATAGTAACTAGATTTTGTTCTAGATCTAGATACATAAACCTGGGTTAACTCTTACATCTAGATACATCGGAACTATATTTTGTGTTAGATCTAGATACATCGGAAGTATATTTTGTCTTAGATCTAGATACATCGGAACTATATTTTATCTTAGATCTAGATACATCGGAACTATATTTTGTCTTAGATCTAGATACATCGGAACTAAATTTTGTCTTAGATCTAGATACATCGGAACTTTATTTTGTCTTAGATCTAGATACATCAGAACTATATTTTGTCTTAGATCGAGATAAATCGGAACTATATTTTGTCTTAAATCTAGATACATCGGAACTATATTTTGTATTAGATCTAGATACATCGGAACTAAATTTTGTCTTAGATCTAGATACATCGGAACTTTATTTTGTCTTAGATCTAGATACATCGGAACTATATTTTGTCTTAGATATAGATACATCGGAACTATATTTTGTCTTAGATCTAGATACATCCGAACTTTATTTTGTCTTAGATCTAGATACATCAGAACTATATTTTGCCTTAGATCTAGATACATCGAAACTATATTTTGTCTTAGATCTAGATACATCGGAAGTATATTTTGTCTTAGATCTAGATACATCGGAACTATATTTTGTCTTAGATCTAGATACATCAGAATTATATTTTGTCTTAGATTTAGATACATCGGAACTTTATTTTGTCTTAGATCTAGATACATCGGAACTATATTTTGTCTTAGATCTAGATACATGGGAACTATATTTTGTCTTAGATCTAGATACATCAGAACTATATTTTGTCTTATATTTAGATTCATCGGAAATATATTTTGTCTTAGATCTAGATACATCGGAACTATATTTTGTCTTAGACTTAGATACGTCAAAACAAGATTTTGTCTTAAATCTAGCTATGTTGGAACAAGATTTTATCCTAGAACTAGGTACATAGTAACTAGATTTTGTTCTAGATCTAGATACATAAACCTGGGTTAACTCTTACATCTAGATACATCGGAACTATATTTTGTCTTAGATCTAGATACATGGGAACTATATTTTGTCTTAGATCTAGATACATCAGAACTATATTTTGTCTTATATTTAGATACATCGGAAATATATTTTGTCTTAGATCTAGATACATCGGAACTATATTTTGTCTTAGACTTAGATACGTCAAAACAAGATTTTGTCTTAAATCTAGCTATGTTGGAACAAGATTTTATCCTAGAACTAGGTACATAGTAACTAGATTTTGTTCTAGATCTAGATACATAAACCTGGGTTAACTCTTACATCTAGATACATCGGAACTATATTTTGTGTTAGATCTAGATACATCGGAAGTATATTTTGTCTTAGATCTAGATACATCGGAACTATATTTTGTCTTAGATCTAGATACATCGGAACTATATTTTGTCTTAGATCTAGATACATCGGAACTATATTTTGTCTTAGATCTAGATACATCGGAACTATATTTTGTCTTAAATCTAGAAACATCAGAACTATATTTTGTCTTAGATCGAGATAAATCGGAACTATATTTTGTCTTAAATCTAGATACATCAGAACTATATTTTGTCTTAGATCTAGATACATCGGAACTAAATTTTGTCTTAGATCTAGATACATCGGAACTTTATTTTGTCTTACATCTAGATACATCGGAACTATATTTTGTCTTAGATATAGATACATCGGAACTATATTTTGTCTTAGATCTAGATACATCAGAACTGTATTTTGTCTTAGAACTAGATACATCGGAACTATATTCTGTCTTAGATCTAGATACATCGGAACTAAATTTTGTCTTAGATCTAGATACATCGGAACTTTATTTTGTCTTAGATCTAGATACATCAGAACTATATTTTGTCTTAAATCTAGATACATCGGAACTAAATTTTGTCTTAGATCTAGATACATCGGAACTTTATTTTGTCTTAGATCTAGATACATCGGAACTATATTTAGTCTTAGATCTAGATACATCGGAACTATATTTTGTCTTAGATCTAGATACATCGGAACTATATTTTGTCTTAGATTTAGATACATCGGAACTATATTTTGTCTTAGACTTAGATACGTCAAAACAAGATTTTGTCTTAAATCTAGCTATGGCGGAACAAGTTTTTATCCTAGAACTAGGTACATAGTAACTAGAATTTTTTCTACATCTAGATACATCAAACCTGGGTTTTCTCTTAGATCTAGATACATCGGAACTATATTTGGTCTTAGATCTAGATACATCGGAAGTATATTTTCTCTTAGATCTAGATACATCGGAACTATATTTTGTCTTAGATCTAGATACATCGGAACTATATTTTGTCTTAGATCTAGATACATCGGAACTAAATTTTGTCTTAGATCTAGATACATCGGAACTTTATTTTGTCTTAGATCTAGATACATCAGAACTATATTTTGTCTTAGATCGAGATAAATCGGAACTATATTTTGTCTTAAATCTAGATACATCGGAACTATATTTTGTATTAGATCTAGATACATCGGAACTAAATTTTGTCTTAGATCTAGATACATCGGAACTTTATTTTGTCTTAGATCTAGATACATCGGAACTATATTTTGTCTTAGATATAGATACATCGGAACTATATTTTGTCTTAGATCTAGATACATCCGAACTTTATTTTGTCTTAGATCTAGATACATCAGAACTATATTTTGCCTTAGATCTAGATACATCGAAACTATATTTTGTCTTAGATCTAGATACATCGGAAGTATATTTTGTCTTAGATCTAGATACATCGGAACTATATTTTGTCTTAGATCTAGATACATCAGAATTATATTTTGTCTTAGATTTAGATACATCGGAACTTTATTTTGTCTTAGATCTAGATACATCGGAACTATATTTTGTCTTAGATCTAGATACATGGGAACTATATTTTGTCTTAGATCTAGATACATCAGAACTATATTTTGTCTCATATTTAGATACATCGGAAATATATATTGTCTTAGATCTAGATACATCGGAACTATATTTTGTCTTAGACTTAGATACGTCAAAACAAGATTTTGTCTTAAATCTAGCTATGTTGGAACAAGATTTTATCCTAGAACTAGGTACATAGTAACTAGATTTTGTTCTAGATCTAGATACATAAACCTGGGTTAACTCTTACATCTAGATACATCGGAACTATATTTTGTGTTAGATCTAGATACATCGGAAGTATATTTTGTCTTAGATCTTGATACATCGGAACTATATTTTGTCTTAGATCTAGATACATCGGAACTATATTTTGTCTTAGATCTAGATACATCGGAACTATATTTTGTCTTAGATCTAGATACATCGGAACTATATTTTGTCTTAAATCTAGAAACATCGGAACTATATTTTGTCTTAGATCGAGATAAATCGGAACTATATTTTGTCTTAAATCTAGATACATCAGAACTATATTTTGTCTTAGATCTAGATACATCGGAACTAAATTTTGTCTTAGATCTAGATACATCGGAACTTTATTTTGTCTTACATCTAGATACATCGGAACTATATTTTGTCTTAGATATAGATACATCGGAACTATATTTTGTCTTAGATCTAGATACATCCGAACTTTATTTTGTATTAGATCTAGATACATCAGAACTATATTTTGCCTTAGATCTAGATACATCGAAACTATATTTTGTCTTAGATCTAGATACATCGGAAGTATATTTTGTCTTAGATCTAGATACATCGGAACTATATTTTGTCTTAGATCTAGATACATCAGAACTATATTTTGTCTTAGATTTAGATACATCGGAACTTTATTTTGTCTTAGATCTAGATACATCGGAACTATATTTTGTCTTAGATCTAGATACATCGGAGCTTTATTTTGTCTTAGATCTAGATACATCGGAAATATATTTTGTCTTAGATATAGATACATCGGAACTATATTTTGTCTTAGATCTAGATACATCCGAACTTTATTTTGTCTTAGATCTAGATACATCAGAACTATATTTTGCCTTAGATCTAGATACATCGAAACTATATTTTGTCTTAGATCTAGATACATCGGAAGTATATTTTGTCTTAGATCTAGATACATCGGAACTATATTTTGTCTTAGATCTAGATACATCAGAACTATATTTTGTCTTAGATTTAGATACATCGGAACTTTATTTTGTCTTAGATCTAGATACATCGGAACTATATTTTGTCTTAGATCTAGATACATGGGAACTATATTTTGTCTTAGATCTAGATACATCAGAACTATATTTTGTCTTATATTTAGATAAATCGGAACTATATTTTGTCTTAGATTTAGATACATCGGAACTATATTTTGTCTTAGACTTAGATACGTCAAAACAAAATTTTGTCTTAAATCTAGCTATGTTGGAACAAGATTTTATCCTAGAACTAGGTACATAGTAACTAGATTTTGTTCTAGATCTAGATACATAAACCTGGGTTAACTCTTACATCTAGATACATCGGAACTATATTTTGTGTTAGATCTAGATACATCGGAAGTATATTTTGTCTTAGATCTTGATACATCGGAACTATATTTTGTCTTAGATCTAGATACATCGGAACTATATTTTGTCTTAGATCTAGATACATGGGAGCTATATTTTGTCTTAGATCTAGATACATCAGAACTATATTTTGTCTTATATTTAGATACATCGGAACTATATTTTGTCTTAGATTTAGATACATCGGAACTATATTTTGTCTTAGACTTAGATACATCAAAACAAGATTTTGTCTTAAATCTAGCTATGTTGGAACAAGATTTTATCCTAGAACTAGGTACATAGTAACTAGATTTTGTTCTAGATCTAGATACATAAACCTGGGTTAACTCTTACATCTAGATACATCGGAACTATATTTTGTGTTAGATCTAGATACATCGGAAGTATATTTTGTCTTAGATCTAGATACATCGGAACTATATTTTGTCTTAGATCTAGATACATCGGAACTATATTTTGTCTTAGATCTAGATACATCGGAACTAAATTTTGTCTTAGATCTAGATACATCGGAACTTTATTTTGTCTTAGATCTAGATACATCAGAACTATATTTTGTCTTAGATCGAGATAAATCGGAACTATATTTTGTCTTAAATCTAGATACATCGGAACTATATTTTGTATTAGATCTAGATACATCGGAACTAAATTTTGTCTTAGATCTAGATACATCGGAACTTTATTTTGTCTTAGATCTAGATACATCGGAACTATATTTTGTCTTAGATATAGATACATCGGAACTATATTTTGTCTTAGATCTAGATACATCCGAACTTTATTTTGTCTTAGATCTAGATACATCAGAACTATATTTTGCCTTAGATCTAGATACATCGAAACTATATTTTGTCTTAGATCTAGATACATCGGAAGTATATTTTGTCTTAGATCTAGATACATCGGAACTATATTTTGTCTTAGATCTAGATACATCAGAATTATATTTTGTCTTAGATTTAGATACATCGGAACTTTATTTTGTCTTAGATCTAGATACATCGGAACTATATTTTGTCTTAGATCTAGATACATGGGAACTATATTTTGTCTTAGATCTAGATACATCAGAACTATATTTTGTCTTATATTTAGATACATCGGAAATATATTTTGTCTTAGATCTAGATACATCGGAACTATATTTTGTCTTAGACTTAGATACGTCAAAACAAGATTTTGTCTTAAATCTAGCTATGTTGGAACAAGATTTTATCCTAGAACTAGGTACATAGTAACTAGATTTTGTTCTAGATCTAGATACATAAACCTGGGTTAACTCTTACATCTAGATACATCGGAACTATATTTTGTGTTAGATCTAGATACATCGGAAGTATATTTTGTCTTAGATCTTGATACATCGGAACTATATTTTGTCTTAGATCTAGATACATCGGAACTATATTTTGTCTTAGATCTAGATACATCGGAACTAAATTTTGTCTTAGATCTAGATACATCGGAACTATATTTTGTCTTAGATCTAGATACATCGGAACTTTATTTTGTCTTACATCTAGATACATCGGAACTATATTTTGTGTTAGATCTAGATACATCGGAAGTATATTTTGTCTTAGATCTAGATACATCGGAACTATATTTTGTCTTAGATCTAGATACATCGGAACTATATATTGTCTTAGATCTAGATACATCGGAACTAAATTTTGTCTTAGATCTAGATACATCGGAACTTTATTTTGTCTTAGATCTAGATACATCAGAACTATATTTTGTCTTAGATCGAGATAAATCGGAACTATATTTTGTCTTAAATCTAGATACATCAGAACTATATTTTGTCTTAGATCTAGATACATCGGAACTAAATTTTGTCTTAGATCTAGATACATCGGAACTTTATTTTGTCTTAGATCTAGATACATCGGAACTATATTTTGTCTTAGATATAGATACATCGGAACTATATTTTGTCTTAGATCTAGATACATCCGAACTATATTTTGTCTTAGATCTAGATACATCAGAACTATATTTTGCCTTAGATCTAGATACATCGAAACTATATTTTGTTTTAGATCTAGATACATCGGAAGTATATTTTGTCTTAGATCTAGATACATCGGAACTATATTTTGTCTTAGATCTAGATACATCAGAATTATATTTTGTCTTAGATTTAGATACATCGGAACTTTATTTTGTCTTAGATCTAGATACATCGGAACTATATTTTGTCTTAGATCTAGATACATGGGAACTATATTTTGTCTTAGATCTAGATACATCAGAACTATATTTTGTCTTATATTTAGATACATCGGAAATATATTTTGTCTTAGATCTAGATACATCGGAACTATATTTTGTCTTAGACTTAGATACGTCAAAACAAGATTTTGTCTTAAATCTAGCTATGTTGGAACAAGATTTTATCCTAGAACTAGGTACATAGTAACTAGATTTTGTTCTAGATCTAGATACATAAACCTGGGTTAACTCTTACATCTAGATACATCGGAACTATATTTTGTGTTAGATCTAGATACATCGGAAGTATATTTTGTCTTAGATCTAGATACATCGGAACTATATTTTGTCTTAGATCTAGATACATCGGAACTATATTTTGTCTTAGATCTAGATACATCGGAACTATATTTTGTCTTAGATCTAGATACATCGGAACTATATTTTGTCTTAAATCTAGAAACATCAGAACTATATTTTGTCTTAGATCTAGATACATCGGAACTAAATTTTGTCTTAGATCTAGATACATCGGAACTTTATTTTGTCTTACATCTAGATACATCGGAACTATATTTTGTCTTAGATATAGATACATCGGAACTATATTTTGTCTTAGATCTAGATACATCCGAACTTTATTTTGTCTTAGATCTAGATACATCAGAACTATATTTTGTCTTAGAACTAGATACATCGGAACTATATTCTCTCTTAGATCTAGATACATCGGAAATAAATTTTGTCTTAGATCTAGATACATCGGAACTTTATTTTGTCTTAGATCTAGATACATCAGAACTATATTTTGTCTTAAATCTAGATACATCGGAACTAAATTTTGTCTTAGATCTAGATACATCGGAACTTTATTTTGTCTTAGATCTAGATACATCGGAACTATATTTAGTCTTAGATCTAGATACATCGGAACTATATTTTGTCTTAGATCTAGATACATCGGAACTATATTTTGTCTTAGATTTAGATACATCGGAACTATATTTTGTCTTAGACTTAGATACGTCAAAACAAGATTTTGTCTTAAATCTAGCTATGGCGGAACAAGTTTTTATCCTAGAACTAGGTACATAGTAACTAGATTTTGTTCTACATCTAGATACATCAAACCTGGGTTTTCTCTTAGATCTAGATACATCGGAACTATATTTGGTCTTAGATCTAGATACATCGGAAGTATATTTTCTCTTAGATCTAGATACATCGGAACTATATTTTGTCTTAGATCTAGATACATCGGAACTATATTTTGTCTTAGATCTAGATACATCGGAACTATATTTTGTCTTAGATCTAGATAAATCGGAACTATATTTTGTCTTAGATCTAGATACATCGGAACTATATTTTGTCTTAGATCTAGATACATCGGAACTATATTTTGTCTTAAATCTAGAAACATCAGAACTATATTTTGTCTTAGATCGAGATAAATCGGAACTATATTTTGTCTTAAATCTAGATACATCAGAACTATATTTTGTCTTAGATCTAGATACATCGGAACTAAATTTTGTCTTAGATCTAGATACATCGGAACTTTATATTGTCTTAGATCTAGATACATCGGAACTATATTTTGTCTTAGATATAGATACATCGGAACTATATTTTGTCTTAGATCTAGATACATCGGAACTTTATTTTGTCTTAGATCTAGATACATCAGAACTATATTTTGCCTTAGATCTAGATACATCGAAACTATATTTTGTCTTAGATCTAGATACATCGGAAGTATATTTTGTCTTAGATCTAGAAACATCGGAACTATATTTTGTCTTACATCTGGATACATCAAACTATATTTTGTCTTAGATTTAGATACATCGGAACTTTATTTTGTCTTAGATCTAGATACATCGGAACTATATTTTGTCTTAGATCTAGATACATGGGAACTATATTTTGTCTTAGATCTAGATACATCAGAACTATATTTTGTCTTATATTTAGATACATCGGAACTATATTTTGTCTTAGATTTAGATACATCGGAACTATATTTTGTCTTAGACTTAGATACGTCAAAACAAGATTTTGTCTTAAATCTAGCTATGTTGGAACAAGATTTTATCCTAGAACTAGGTACATAGTAACTAGATTTTGTTCTAGATCTAGATACATAAACCTGGGTTAACTCTTACATCTAGATACATCGGAACTATATTTTGTGTTAGATCTAGATACATCGGAAGTATATTTTGTCTTAGATCTAGATACATCGGAACTATATTTTATCTTAGATCTAGATACATCGGAACTATATTTTGTCTTAGATCTAGATACATCGGAACTAAATTTTGTCTTAGATCTAGATACATCGGAACTTTATTTTGTCTTAGATCTAGATACATCAGAACTATATTTTGTCTTAGATCGAGATAAATCGGAACTATATTTTGTCTTAAATCTAGATACATCGGAACTATATTTTGTATTAGATCTAGATACATCGGAACTAAATTTTGTCTTAGATCTAGATACATCGGAACTTTATTTTGTCTTAGATCTAGATACATCGGAACTATATTTTGTCTTAGATATAGATACATCGGAACTATATTTTGTCTTAGATCTAGATACATCCGAACTTTATTTTGTCTTAGATCTAGATACATCAGAACTATATTTTGCCTTAGATCTAGATACATCGAAACTATATTTTGTCTTAGATCTAGATACATCGGAAGTATATTTTGTCTTAGATCTAGATACATCGGAACTATATTTTGTCTTAGATCTAGATACATCAGAATTATATTTTGTCTTAAATCTAGATACATGGGAACTAAATTTTGTCTTAGATCTAGATACATCAGAACTATATTTTGTCTTATATTTAGATACATCGGAAATATATTTTGTCTTAGATCTAGATACATCGGAACTATATTTTGTCTTAGACTTAGATACGTCAAAACAAGATTTTGTCTTAAATCTAGCTATGTTGGAACAAGATTTTATCCTAGAACTAGGTACATAGTAACTAGATTTTGTTCTAGATCTAGATACATAAACCTGGGTTAACTCTTACATCTAGATACATCGGAACTATATTTTGTCTTAGATCTAGATACATGGGAACTATATTTTGTCTTAGATCTAGATACATCAGAACTATATTTTGTCTTATATTTAGATACATCGGAAATATATTTTGTCTTAGATCTAGATACATCGGAACTATATTTTGTCTTAGACTTAGATACGTCAAAACAAGATTTTGTCTTAAATCTAGCTATGTTGGAACAAGATTTTATCCTAGAACTAGGTACATAGTAACTAGATTTTGTTCTAGATCTAGATACATAAACCTGGGTTAACTCTTACATCTAGATACATCGGAACTATATTTTGTGTTAGATCTAGATACATCGGAAGTATATTTTGTCTTAGATCTAGATACATCGGAACTATATTTTGTCTTAGATCTAGATACATCGGAACTATATTTTGTCTTAGATCTAGATACATCGGAACTATATTTTGTCTTAGATCTAGATACATCGGAACTATATTTTGTCTTAAATCTAGAAACATCAGAACTATATTTTGTCTTAGATCGAGATAAATCGGAACTATATTTTGTCTTAAATCTAGATACATCAGAACTATATTTTGTCTTAGATCTAGATACATCGGAACTAAATTTTGTCTTAGATCTAGATACATCGGAACTTTATTTTGTCTTACATCTAGATACATCGGAACTATATTTTGTCTTAGATATAGATACATCGGAACTATATTTTGTCTTAGATCTAGATACATCCGAACTTTATTTTGTCTTAGATCTAGATACATCAGAACTATATTTTGCCTTAGATCTAGATACATCGAAACTATATTTTGTCTTAGATCTAGATACATCGGAACTGTATTTTGTCTTAGATCTAGATACATCGGAACTTTATTTTGTCTTAGATCTAGATACATCAGAACTATATTTTGTCTTAAATCTAGATACATCGGAACTAAATTTTGTCTTAGATCTAGATACATCGGAACTTTATTTTGTCTTAGATCTAGATACATCGGAACTGTATTTAGTCTTAGATCTAGATACATCGGAACTATATTTTGTCTTAGATCTAGATACATCGGAACTATATTTTGTCTTAGATTTAGATACATCGGAACTATATTTTGTCTTAGACTTAGATACGTCAAAACAAGATTTTGTCTTAAATCTAGCTATGGCGGAACAAGTTTTTATCCTAGAACTAGGTACATAGTAACTAGATTTTGTTCTACATCTAGATACATCAAACCTGGGTTTTCTCTTAGATCTAGATACATCGGAACTATATTTGGTCTTAGATCTAGATACATCGGAAGTATATTTTCTCTTAGATCTAGATACATCGGAACTATATTTTGTCTTAGATCTAGATACATCGGAACTATATTTTGTCTTAGATCTAGATACATCGGAACTAAATTTTGTCTTAGATCTAGATACATCGGAACTTTATTTTGTCTTAGATCTAGATACATCAGAACTATATTTTGTCTTAGATCGAGATAAATCGGAACTATATTTTGTCTTAAATCTAGATACATCGGAACTATATTTTGTCTTAGATCTAGATACATCCGAACTTTATTTTGTCTTAGATCTAGATACATCAGAACTATATTTTGCCTTAGATCTAGATACATCGAAACTATATTTTGTCTTAGATCTAGATACATCGGGACTGTATTTTGTCTTAGATCTAGATACATCGGAACTTTATTTTGTCTTAGATCTAGATACATCAGAACTATATTTTGTCTTAAATCTAGATACATCGGAACTAAATTTTGTCTTAGATCTAGATACATCGGAACTTTATTTTGTCTTAGATCTAGATACATCGGAACTATATTTAGTCTTAGATCTAGATACATCGGAACTATATTTTGTCTTAGATCTAGATACATCGGAACTATATTTTGTCTTAGATTTAGATACATCGGAACTATATTTTGTCTTAGACTTAGATACGTCAAAACAAGATTTTGTCTTAAATCTAGCTATGGCGGAACAAGTTTTTATCCTAGAACTAGGTACATAGTACCTAGATTTTGTTCTACATCTAGATACATCAAACCTGGGTTTTCTCTTAGATCTAGATACATCGGAACTATATTTGGTCTTAGATCTAGATACATCGGAAGTATATTTTCTCTTAGATCTAGATACATCGGAACTATATTTTGTCTTAGATCTAGATACATCGGAACTATATTTTGTCTTAGATCTAGATACATCGGAACTAAATTTTGTCTTAGATCTAGATACATCGGAACTATATTTTGTCTTAGATCTAGATACATCGGAACTAAATTTTGTCTTAGATCTAGATACATCGGAACTTTATTTTGTCTTAGATCTAGATACATCGGAACTATATTTTGTCTTAGATATAGATACATCGGAACTATATTTTGTCTTAGATCTAGATACATCCGAACTTTATTTTGTCTTAGATCTAGATACATCAGAACTATATTTTGCCTTAGATCTAGATACATCGAAACTATATTTTGTCTTAGATCTAGATACATCGGAAGTATATTTTGTCTTAGATCTAGATACATCGGAACTATATTTTGTCTTAGATCTAGATACATCAGAATTATATTTTGTCTTAGATTTAGATACATCGGAACTTTATTTTGTCTTAGATCTAGATACATCGGAACTATATTTTGTCTTAGATCTAGATACATGGGAACTATATTTTGTCTTAGATCTAGATACATCAGAACTATATTTTGTCTTATATTTAGATACATCGGAAATATATATTGTCTTAGATCTAGATACATCGGAACTATATTTTGTCTTAGACTTAGATACGTCAAAACAAGATTTTGTCTTAAATCTAGCTATGTTGGAACAAGATTTTATCCTAGAACTAGGTACATAGTAACTAGATTTTGTTCTAGATCTAGATACATAAACCTGGGTTAACTCTTACATCTAGATACATCGGAACTATATTTTGTGTTAGATCTAGATACATCGGAAGTATATTTTGTCTTAGATCTTGATACATCGGAACTATATTTTGTCTTAGATCTAGATACATCGGAACTATATTTTGTCTTAGATCTAGATACATCGGAACTATATTTTGTCTTAGATCTAGATACATCGGAACTATATTTTGTCTTAAATCTAGAAACATCAGAACTATATTTTGTCTTAGATCGAGATAAATCGGAACTATATTTTGTCTTAAATCTAGATACATCAGAACTATATTTTGTCTTAGATCTAGATACATCGGAACTAAATTTTGTCTTAGATCTAGATACATCGGAACTTTATTTTGTCTTACATCTAGATACATCGGAACTATATTTTGTCTTAGATATAGATACATCGGAACTATATTTTGTCTTAGATCTAGATACATCCGAACTTTATTTTGTATTAGATCTAGATACATCAGAACTATATTTTGCCTTAGATCTAGATACATCGAAACTATATTTTGTCTTAGATCTAGATACATCGGAAGTATATTTTGTCTTAGATCTAGATACATCGGAACTATATTTTGTCTTAGATCTAGATACATCAGAACTATATTTTGTCTTAGATTTAGATACATCGGAACTTTATTTTGTCTTAGATCTAGATACATCGGAACTATATTTTGTCTTAGATCTAGATACATCGGAGCTTTATTTTGTCTTAGATCTAGATACATCGGAAATATATTTTGTCTTAGATATAGATACATCGGAACTATATTTTGTCTTAGATCTAGATACATCCGAACTTTATTTTGTCTTAGATCTAGATACATCAGAACTATATTTTGCCATAGATCTAGATACATCGAAACTATATTTTGTCTTAGATCTAGATACATCGGAAGTATATTTTTTCTTAGATCTAGATACATCGGAACTATATTTTGTCTTAGATCTAGATACATCAGAACTATATTTTGTCTTAGATTTAGATACATCGGAACTTTATTTTGTCTTAGATCTAGATACATCGGAACTATATTTTGTCTTAGATCTAGATACATGGGAACTATATTTTGTCTTAGATCTAGATACATCAGAACTATATTTTGTCTTATATTTAGATAAATCGGAACTATATTTTGTCTTAGATTTAGATACATCGGAACTATATTTTGTCTTAGACTTAGATACGTCAAAACAAAATTTTGTCTTAAATCTAGCTATGTTGGAACAAGATTTTATCCTAGAACTAGGTACATAGTAACTAGATTTTGTTCTAGATCTAGATACATAAACCTGGGTTAACTCTTACATCTAGATACATCGGAACTATATTTTGTGTTAGATCTAGATACATCGGAAGTATATTTTGTCTTAGATCTAGATACATCGGAACTATATTTTGTCTTAGATCTAGATACATCGGAACTATATTTTGTCTTAGATCTAGATACTTCGGAACTAAATTTTGTCTTAGATCTAGATACATCGGAACTTTATTTTGTCTTAGATCTAGATACATCAGAACTATATTTTGTCTTAAATCTAGATACATCGGAACTAAATTTTGTCTTAGATCTAGATACATCGGAACTTTATTTTGTCTTAGATCTAGATACATCGGAACTATATTTAGTCTTAGATCTAGATACATCGGAACTATATTTTATCTTAGATCGAGATACATCGGAACTATATTTTGTCTTAGATTTAGATACATCGGAACTATATTTTGTCTTAGACTTAGATACGTCAAAACAAGATTTTGTCTTAAATATAGCTATGGCGGAACAAGTTTATATCCTAGAACTAGGTACATAGTATCTTGATTTTGTTCTACATCTAGATACATCAAACCTGGGTTTTCTCTTAGATCTAGATACATCGGAACTATATTTGGTCTTAGATCTAGATACATCGGAAGTATATTTTCTCTTAGATCTAGATACATCGGAACTATATTTTGTCTTAGATCTAGATACATCGGAACTATATTTTGTCTTAGATCTAGATACATCGGAACTATATTTTGTCTTAGATCTAGATAAATCGGAACTATATTTTGTCTTAGATCTAGATACATCGGAACTATATTTTGTCTTAGATCTAGATACATCGGAACTATATTTTGTCTTAAATCTAGAAACATCAGAACTATATTTTGTCTTAGATCGAGATAAATCGGAACTATATTTTGTCTTAAATCTAGATACATCAGAACTATATTTTGTCTTAGATCTAGATACATCGGAACTAAATTTTGTCTTAGATCTAGATACATCGGAACTTTATTTTGTCTTAGATCTAGATACATCGGAACTATATTTTGTCTTAGATATAGATACATCGGAACTATATTTTGTCTTAGATCTAGATACATCGGAACTTTATTTTGTCTTAGATCTAGATACATCGGAACTATATTTTGTCTTAGATCTAGATAGATGGGAACTATATTTTGTCTTAGATCTAGATACATCAGAACTATATTTTGTCTTATATTTAGATACATCGGAACTATATTTTGTCTTAGATTTAGATACATCGGAACTATATTTTGTCTTAGATCTAGATACATCGGAACTAAATTTTGTCTTAGATCTAGATACATCGGAACATTATTTTGTCTTAGATCTAGATACATCAGAACTATATTTTGTCTTAGATCGAGATAAATCGGAACTATATTTTGTCTTAAATCTAGATACATCAGAACTATATTTTGTCTTAGATCTAGATACATCGGAACTAAATTTTGTCTTAGATCTAGATACATCGGAACTTTATTTTGTCTTAGATCTAGATACATCGGAACTATATTTTGTCTTAGATATAGATACATCGGAACTATATTTTGTCCTAGATCTAGATACATCCGAACTTTATTTTGTCTTAGATCTAGATACATAAGAACTATATTTTGCCTTAGATCTAGATACATCGAAACTATATTTTGTCTTACATCTAGATACATCGGAAGTATATTTTGTCTTAGATCTAGATACATCGGAACTATATTTTGTCTTAGATCTAGATACATCAGAATTATATTTTGTCTTAGATTTAGATACATCGGAACTTTATTTTGTCTTAGATCTAGATACATCGGAACTATATTTTGTCTTAGATCTAGATACATCGGAACTAAATTTTGTCTTAGATCTAGATACATCGGAACTTTATTTTGTCTTACATCTAGATACATCGGAACTATATTTTGTCTTAGATATAGATACATCGGAACTATATTTTGTCTTAGATCTAGATACATCCGAACTTTATTTTGTATTAGATCTAGATACATCAGAACTATATTTTGCCTTAGATCTAGATACATCGAAACTATATTTTGTCTTAGATCTAGATACATCGGAAGTATATTTTGTCTTAGATCTAGATACATCGGAACTATATTTTGTCTTTGATCTAGATACATCAGAACTATATTTTGTCTTAGATTTAGATACATCGGAACTTTATTTTGTCTTAGATCTAGATACATCGGAACTATATTTTGTCTTAGATCTAGATACATCGGAGCTTTATTTTGTCTTAGATCTAGATACATCGGAAATATATTTTGTCTTAGATATAGATACATCGGAACTATATTTTGTCTTAGATCTAGATACATCCGAACTTTATTTTGTCTTAGATCTAGATACATCAGAACTATATTTTGCCATAGATCTAGATACATCGAAACTATATTTTGTCTTAGATCTAGATACATCGGAAGTATATTTTTTCTTAGATCTAGATACATCGGAACTATATTTTGTCTTAGATCTAGATACATCAGAACTATATTTTGTCTTAGATTTAGATACATCGGAACTTTATTTTGTCTTAGATCTAGATACATCGGAACTATATTTTGTCTTAGATCTAGATACATGGGAACTATATTTTGTCTTAGATCTAGATACATCAGAACTATATTTTGTCTTATATTTAGATAAATCGGAACTATATTTTGTCTTAGATTTAGATACATCGGAACTATATTTTGTCTTAGACTTAGATACGTCAAAACAAAATTTTTCTTAAATCTAGCTATGTTGGAACAAGATTTTATCCTAGAACTAGGTACATAGTAACTAGATTTTGTTCTAGATCTAGATACATAAACCTGGGTTAACTCTTACATCTAGATACATCGGAACTATATTTTGTGTTAGATCTAGATACATCGGAAGTATATTTTGTCTTAGATCTAGATACATCGGAACTATATTTTGTCTTAGATCTAGATACATCGGAACTATATTTTGTCTTAGATCTAGATACTTCGGAACTAAATTTTGTCTTAGATCTAGATACATCGGAACTTTATTTTGTCTTAGATCTAGATACATCAGAACTATATTTTGTCTTAAATCTAGATACATCGGAACTAAATTTTGTCTTAGATCTAGATACATCGGAACTTTATTTTGTCTTAGATCTAGATACATCGGAACTATATTTAGTCTTAGATCTAGATACATCGGAACTATATTTTATCTTAGATCGAGATACATCGGAACTATATTTTGTCTTAGATTTAGATACATCGGAACCATATTTTGTCTTAGACTTAGATACGTCAAAACAAGATTTTGTCTTAAATATAGCTATGGCGGAACAAGTTTATATCCTAGAACTAGGTACATAGTATCTTGATTTTGTTCTACATCTAGATACATCAAACCTGGGTTTTCTCTTAGATCTAGATACATCGGAACTATATTTGGTCTTAGATCTAGATACATCGGAAGTATATTTTCTCTTAGATCTAGATACATCGGAACTATATTTTGTCTTAGATCTAGATACATCGGAACTATATTTTGTCTTAGATCTAGATACATCGGAACTATATTTTGTCTTAGATCTAGATAAATCGGAACTATATTTTGTCTTAGATCTAGATACATCGGAACTATATTTTGTCTTAGATCTAGATACATCGGAACTATATTTTGTCTTAAATCTAGAAACATCAGAACTATATTTTGTCTTAGATCGAGATAAATCGGAACTATATTTTGTCTTAAATCTAGATACATCAGAACTATATTTTGTCTTAGATCTAGATACATCGGAACTAAATTTTGTCTTAGATCTAGATACATCGGAACTTTATTTTGTCTTAGATCTAGATACATCGGAACTATATTTTGTCTTAGATATAGATACATCGGAACTATATTTTGTCTTAGATCTAGATACATCGGAACTTTATTTTGTCTTAGATCTAGATACATCGGAACTATATTTTGTCTTAGATCTAGATAGATGGGAACTATATTTTGTCTTAGATCTAGATACATCAGAACTATATTTTGTCTTATATTTAGATACATCGGAACTATATTTTGTCTTAGATTTAGATACATCGGAACTATATTTTGTCTTAGATCTAGATACATCGGAACTAAATTTTGTCTTAGATCTAGATACATCGGAACATTATTTTGTCTTAGATCTAGATACATCAGAACTATATTTTGTCTTAGATCGAGATAAATCGGAACTATATTTTGTCTTAAATCTAGATACATCAGAACTATATTTTGTCTTAGATCTAGATACATCGGAACTAAATTTTGTCTTAGATCTAGATACATCGGAACTTTATTTTGTCTTAGATCTAGATACATCGGAACTATATTTTGTCTTAGATATAGATACATCGGAACTATATTTTGTCCTAGATCTAGATACATCCGAACTTTATTTTGTCTTAGATCTAGATACATAAGAACTATATTTTGCCTTAGATCTAGATACATCGAAACTATATTTTGTCTTACATCTAGATACATCGGAAGTATATTTTGTCTTAGATCTAGATACATCGGAACTATATTTTGTCTTAGATCTAGATACATCAGAATTATATTTTGTCTTAGATTTAGATACATCGGAACTTTATTTTGTCTTAGATCTAGATACATCGGAACTATATTTTGTCTTAGATCTAGATACATGGGAACTATATTTTGTCTTAGATCTAGATACATCAGAACTATATTTTGTCTTATATTTAGATACATCGGAACTATATTTTGTCTTAGATTTAGATACATCGGAACTATATTTTGTCTTAGACTTAGATACGTCAAAACAAGATTTTGTCTTAAATCTAGCTATGACGGAACAAGTTTTTATTCTAGAACTAGGTACATAGTAACTAGATTTTGTTCTACATCTAGATACATCAAACCTGGGTTTTCTCTTAGATCTAGATACATCGGAACTATATTTTGTCTTAGATCTAGATACATCGGAAGTATATTTTCTCTTAGATCTAGATACATCGGAACTATATTTTGTCTTAGACTTAGATACGTCAAAACAAGATTTTGTCTTAAATCTAGCTATGTTGGAACAAGATTTTATCCTAGAACTAGGTACATAGTAACTAGATTTTGTTCTAGATCTAGATACATAAACCTGGGTTAACTCTTACATCTAGATACATCGGAACTATATTTTGTGTTAGATCTAGATACATCGGAAGTATATTTTGTCTTAGATCTAGATACATCGGAACTATATTTTGTCTTAGATCTAGATACATAGGAACTATATTTTGTCTTAGATCTAGATACATCGGAACTATATTTTGTCTTAGATCTAGATACATCGGAACTATATTTTGTCTTAAATCTAGAAACATCAGAACTATATTTTGTCTTAGATCGAGATAAATCGGAACTATATTTTGTCTTAAATCTAGATACATCAGAACTATATTTTGTCTTAGATCTAGATACATCGGAACTATATTTTGTCTTAGATCTAGATACATCGGAACTATATTTTGTCTTAGATCTAGATACATCGGAACTATATTTTGTCTTAAATCTAGATACATCAGAACTATATTTTGTCTTAGATCTAGATACATCGGAACTAAATTTTGTCTTAGATCTAGATACATCGGAGCTTTATTTTGTCTTAGATCTAGATACATCGGAAATATATTTTGTCTTAGATATAGATACATCGGAACTATATTTTGTCTTAGATCTAGATACATCGGAACTTTATTTTGTCTTAGATCTAGATACATCAGAACTATATTTTGCCTTAGATCTAGATACATCGAAACTATATTTTGTCTTAGATCTAGATACATCGGAAGTATATTTTGTCTTAGATCTAGATACATCGGAACTATATTTTGTCTTAGATCTAGATACATCAGAACTATATTTTGTCTTAGATTTAGATACATCGGAACTTTATTTTGTCTTAGATCTAGATACATCGGAACTATATTTTGTCTTAGATCTAGATACATGGGAACTATATTTTGTCTTAGATCTAGATACATCAGAACTATATTTTGTCTTATATTTAGATACATCGGAACTATATTTTGTCTTAGATTTAGATACATCGGAACTATATTTTGTCTTAGACTTAGATACGTCAAAACAAGATTTTGTCTTAAATCTAGCTATGTTGGAACAAGATTTTATCCTAGAACTAGGTACATAGTAACTAGATTTTGTTCTAGATCTAGATACATAAACCTGGGTTAACTCTTACATCTAGATACATCGGAACTATATTTTGTGTTAGATCTAGATACATCGGAAGTATATTTTGTCTTAGATCTAGATACATCGGAACTATATTTTGTCTTAGATCTAGATACATCGGAACTATATTTTGTCTTAGATCTAGATACATCGGAACTATATTTTGTCTTAGATCTAGATACATCGGAACTTTATTTTGTCTTAGATCTAGATACATCAGAACTATATTTTGCCTTAGATCTAGATACATCGAAACTATATTTTGTCTTAGATCTAGATACATCGGAAGTATATTTTGTCTTAGATCTAGATACATCGGAACTATATTTTGTCTTACATCTGGATACATCAAACTATATTTTGTCTTAGATTTAGATACATCGGAACTTTATTTTGTCTTAGATCTAGATACATCGGAACTATATTTTGTCTTAGATCTAGATACATGGGAACTATATTTTGTCTTAGATCTAGATACATCAGAACTATATTTTGTCTTATATTTAGATACATCGGAACTATATTTTGTCTTAGATTTAGATACATCGGAACTATATTTTGTCTTAGACTTAGATACGTCAAAACAAGATTTTGTCTTAAATCTAGCTATGTTGGAACAAGATTTTATCCTAGAACTAGGTACATAGTAACTAGATTTTGTTCTAGATCTAGATACATAAACCTGGGTTAACTCTTACATCTAGATACATCGGAACTATATTTTGTGTTAGATCTAGATACATCGGAAGTATATTTTGTCTTAGATCTAGATACATCGGAACTATATTTTATCTTAGATCTAGATACATCGGAACTATATTTTGTCTTAGATCTAGATACATCGGAACTATATTTTGTCTTACATCTAGATACATCGGAAGTATAATTTGTCTTAGATCTAGATACATCGGAACTATATTTTGTCTTAGATCTAGATACATCAGAACTATATTTTGTCTTAGATTTAGATACATCGGAACTTTATTTTGTCTTAGATCTAGATACATCGGAACTATATTTTGTCTTAGATCTAGATACATCGGAGCTTTATTTTGTCTTAGATCTAGATACATCGGAAATATATTTTGTCTTAGATATAGATACATCGGAACTATATTTTGTCTTAGATCTAGATACATCCGAACTTTATTTTGTCTTAGATCTAGATACATCAGAACTATATTTTGCCATAGATCTAGATACATCGAAACTATATTTTGTCTTAGATCTAGATACATCGGAAGTATATTTTGTCTTAGATCTAGATACATCGGAACTATATTTTGTCTTAGATCTAGATACATCAGAACTATATTTTGTCTTAGATTTAGATACATCGGAACTTTATTTTGTCTTAGATCTAGATACATCGGAACTATATTTTGTCTTAGATCTAGATACATGGGAACTATATTTTGTCTTAGATCTAGATACATCAGAACTATATTTTGTCTTATATTTAGATAAATCGGAACTATATTTTGTCTTAGATTTAGATATATCGGAACTATATTTTGTCTTAGACTTAGATACGTCAAAACAAAATTTTGTCTTAAATCTAGCTATGTTGGAACAAGATTTTATCCTAGAACTAGGTACATAGTAACTAGATTTTGTTCTAGATCTAGATACATAAACCTGGGTTAACTCTTACATCTAGATACATCGGAACTATATTTTGTGTTAGATCTAGATACATCGGAAGTATATTTTGTCTTAGATCTAGATACATCGGAACTATATTTTGTCTTAGATCTAGATACATCGGAACTATATTTTGTCTTAGATCTAGATACTTCGGAACTAAATTTTGTCTTAGATCTAGATACATCGGAACTTTATTTTGTCTTAGATCTAGATACATCAGAACTATATTTTGTCTTAAATCTAGATACATCGGAACTAAATTTTGTCTTAGATCTAGATACATCGGAACTTTATTTTGTCTTAGATCTAGATACATCGGAACTATATTTAGTCTTAGATCTAGATACATCGGAACTATATTTTATCTTAGATCGAGATACATCGGAACTATATTTTGTCTTAGATTTAGATACATCGGAACTATATTTTGTCTTAGACTTAGATACGTCAAAACAAGATTTTGTCTTAAATATAGCTATGGCGGAACAAGTTTATATCCTAGAACTAGGTACATAGTATCTAGATTTTGTTCTACATCTAGATACATCAAACCTGGGTTTTCTCTTAGATCTAGATACATCGGAACTACATTTGGTCTTAGATCTAGATACATCGGAAGTATATTTTCTCTTAGATCTAGATACATCGGAACTATATTTTGTCTTAGATCTAGATACATCGGAACTATATTTTGTCTTAGATCTAGATACATCGGAACTATATTTTGTCTTAGATCTAGATAAATCGGAACTATATTTTGTCTTAGATCTAGATACATCGGAACTATATTTTGTCTTAGATCTAGATACATCGGAACTATATTTTGTCTTAAATCTAGAAACATCAGAACTATATTTTGTCTTAGATCGAGATAAATCGGAACTATATTTTGTCTTAAATCTAGATACATCAGAACTATATTTTGTCTTAGATCTAGATACATCGGAACTAAATTTTGTCTTAGATCTAGATACATCGGAACTTTATTTTGTCTTAGATCTAGATACATCGGAACTATATTTTGTCTTAGATATAGATACATCGGAACTATATTTTGTCTTAGATCTAGATACATCGGAACGTTATTTTGTCTTAGATCTAGATACATCGGAACTATATTTTGTCTTAGATCTAGATAGATGGGAACTATATTTTGTCTTAGATCTAGATACATCAGAACTATATTTTGTCTTATATTTAGATACATCGGAACTATATTTTGTCTTAGATTTAGATACATCGGAACTATATTTTGTCTTAGATCTAGATACATCGGAACTAAATTTTGTCTTAGATCTAGATACATCGGAACATTATTTTGTCTTAGATCTAGATACATCAGAACTATATTTTGTCTTAGATCGAGATAAATCGGAACTATATTTTGTCTTAAATCTAGATACATCAGAACTATATTTTGTCTTAGATCTAGATACATCGGAACTAAATTTTGTCTTAGATCTAGATACATCGGAACTTTATTTTGTCTTAGATCTAGATACATCGGAACTATATTTTGTCTTAGATATAGATACATCGGAACTATATTTTGTCCTAGATCTAGATACATCCGAACTTTATTTTGTCTTAGATCTAGATACATAAGAACTATATTTTGCCTTAGATCTAGATACATCGAAACTATATTTTGTCTTACATCTAGATACATCGGAAGTATATTTTGTCTTAGATCTAGATACATCGGAACTATATTTTGTCTTAGATCTAGATACATCAGAATTATATTTTGTCTTAGATTTAGATACATCGGAACTTTATTTGTCTTAGATCTAGATACATCGGAACTATATTTTGTCTTAGATCTAGATACATGGGAACTATATTTTGTCTTAGATCTAGATACATCAGAACTATATTTTGTCTTATATTTAGATACATCGGAACTATATTTTGTCTTAGATTTAGATACATCGGAACTATATTTTGTCTTAGACTTAGATACGTCAAAACAAGATTTTGTCTTAAATCTAGCTATGACGGAACAAGTTTTTATTCTAGAACTAGGTACATAGTAACTAGATTTTGTTCTACATCTAGATACATCAAACCTGGGTTTTCTCTTAGATCTAGATACATCGGAACTATATTTTGTCTTAGATCTAGATACATCGGAAGTATATTTTCTCTTAGATCTAGATACATCGGAACTATATTTTGTCTTAGACTTAGATACGTCAAAACAAGATTTTGTCTTAAATCTAGCTATGTTGGAACAAGATTTTATCCTAGAACTAGGTACATAGTAACTAGATTTTGTTCTAGATCTAGATACATAAACCTGGGTTAACTCTTACATCTAGATACATCGGAACTATATTTTGTGTTAGATCTAGATACATCGGAAGTATATTTTGTCTTAGATCTAGATACATCGGAACTATATTTTGTCTTAGATCTAGATACATAGGAACTATATTTTGTCTTAGATCTAGATACATCGGAACTATATTTTGTCTTAGATCTAGATACATCGGAACTATATTTTGTCTTAAATCTAGAAACATCAGAACTATATTTTGTCTTAGATCGAGATAAATCGGAACTATATTTTGTCTTACATCTAGATACATCAGAACTATATTTTGTCTTAGATCTAGATACATCGGAACTATATTTTGTCTTAGATCTAGATACATCGGAACTATATTTTGTCTTAGATCTAGATACATCGGAACTATATTTTGTCTTAAATCTAGATACATCAGAACTATATTTTGTCTTAGATCTAGATACATCGGAACTAAATTTTGTCTTAGATCTAGATACATCGGAGCTTTATTTTGTCTTAGATCTAGATACATCGGAAATATATTTTGTCTTAGATATAGATACATCGGAACTATATTTTGTCTTAGATCTAGATACATCGGAACTTTATTTTGTCTTAGATCTAGATACATCAGAACTATATTTTGCCTTAGATCTAGATACATCGAAACTATATTTTGTCTTAGATCTAGATACATCGGAAGTATATTTTGTCTTAGATCTAGATACATCGGAACTATATTTTGTCTTAGATCTAGATACATCAGAACTATATTTTGTCTTAGATTTAGATACATCGGAACTTTATTTTGTCTTAGATCTAGATACATCGGAACTATATTTTGTCTTAGATCTAGATACATGGGAACTATATTTTGTCTTAGATCTAGATACATCAGAACTATATTTTGTCTTATATTTAGATACATCGGAACTATATTTTGTCTTAGATTTAGATACATCGGAACTATATTTTGTCTTAAACTTAGATACGTCAAAACAAGATTTTGTCTTAAATCTAGCTATGTTGGAACGAGATTTTATCCTAGAACTAGGTACATAGTAACTAGATTTTGTTCTAGATCTAGATACATAAACCTGGGTTAACTCTTACATCTAGATACATCGGAACTATATTTTGTGTTAGATCTAGATACATCGGAAGTATATTTTGTCTTAGATCTAGATACATCGGAACTATATTTTGTCTTAGATCTAGATACATCGGAACTATATTTTGTCTTAGATCTAGATACATCGGAACTATATTTTGTCTTAGATCTAGATACATCGGAACTATATTTTGTCTTAAATCTAGAAACATCACAACTATATTTTGTCTTAGATCGAGATAAATCGGAACTATATTTTGTCTTAAATCTAGATACATCAGAACTATATTTTGTCTTAGATCTAGATACATCGGAACTAAATTTTGTCTTAGATCTAGATACATCGGAACTTTATTTTGTCTTAGATCTAGATACATCGGAACTATATTTTGTCTTAGATATAGATACATCGGAACTATATTTTGTCTTAGATCTAGATACATCGGAACTTTATTTTGTCTTAGATCTAGATACATCGGAACTATATTTTGTCTTAGATCTAGATAGATGGGAACTATATTTTGTCTTAGATCTAGATACATCAGAACTATATTTTGTCTTATATTTAGATACATCGGAACTATATTTTGTCTTAGATTTAGATACATCGGAACTATATTTTGTCTTAGATCTAGATACATCGGAACTAAATTTTGTCTTAGATCTAGATACATCGGAACATTATTTTGTCTTAGATCTAGATACATCAGAACTATATTTTGTCTTAGATCGAGATAAATCGGAACTATATTTTGTCTTAAATCTAGATACATCAGAACTATATTTTGTCTTAGATCTAGATACATCGGAACTAAATTTTGTCTTAGATCTAGATACATCGGAACTTTATTTTGTCTTAGATCTAGATACATCGGAACTATATTTTGTCTTAGATATAGATACATCGGAACTATATTTTGTCCTAGATCTAGATACATCCGAACTTTATTTTGTCTTAGATCTAGATACATAAGAACTATATTTTGCCTTAGATCTAGATACATCGAAACTATATTTTGTCTTACATCTAGATACATCGGAAGTATATTTTGTCTTAGATCTAGATACATCGGAACTATATTTTGTCTTAGATCTAGATACATCAGAATTATATTTTGTCTTAGATTTAGATACATCGGAACTTTATTTTGTCTTAGATCTAGATACATCGGAACTATATTTTGTCTTAGATCTAGATACATGGGAACTATATTTTGTCTTAGATCTAGATACATCAGAACTATATTTTGTCTTATATTTAGATACATCGGAACTATATTTTGTCTTAGATTTAGATACATCGGAACTATATTTTGTCTTAGACTTAGATACGTCAAAACAAGATTTTGTCTTAAATCTAGCTATGACGGAACAAGTTTTTATTCTAGAACTAGGTACATAGTAACTAGATTTTGTTCTACATCTAGATACATCAAACCTGGGTTTTCTCTTAGATCTAGATACATCGGAACTATATTTTGTCTTAGATCTAGATACATCGGAAGTATATTTTCTCTTAGATCTAGATACATCGGAACTATATTTTGTCTTAGACTTAGATACGTCAAAACAAGATTTTGTCTTAAATCTAGCTATGTTGGAACAAGATTTTATCCTAGAACTAGGTACATAGTAACTAGATTTTGTTCTAGATCTAGATACATAAACCTGGGTTAACTCTTACATCTAGATACATCGGAACTATATTTTGTGTTAGATCTAGATACATCGGAAGTATATTTTGTCTTAGATCTAGATACATCGGAACTATATTTTGTCTTAGATCTAGATACATAGGAACTATATTTTGTCTTAGATCTAGATACATCGGAACTATATTTTGTCTTAGATCTAGATACATCGGAACTATATTTTGTCTTAAATCTAGAAACATCAGAACTATATTTTGTCTTAGATCGAGATAAATCGGAACTATATTTTGTCTTAAATCTAGATACATCAGAACTATATTTTGTCTTAGATCTAGATACATCGGAACTATATTTTGTCTTAGATCTAGTTACATCGGAACTATATTTTGTCTTAGATCTAGATACATCGGAACTATATTTTGTCTTAAATCTAGATACATCAGAACTATATTTTGTCTTAGATCTAGATACATCGGAACTAAATTTTGTCTTAGATCTAGATACATCGGAGCTTTATTTTGTCTTAGATCTAGATACATCGGAAATATATTTTGTCTTAGATATAGATACATCGGAACTATATTTTGTCTTAGATCTAGATACATCGGAACTTTATTTTGTCTTAGATCTAGATACATCAGAACTATATTTTGCCTTAGATCTAGATACATCGAAACTATATTTTGTCTTAGATCTAGATACATCGGAAGTATATTTTGTCTTAGATCTAGATACATCGGAACTATATTTTGTCTTAGATCTAGATACATCAGAACTATATTTTGTCTTAGATTTAGATACATCGGAACTTTATTTTGTCTTAGATCTAGATACATCGGAACTATATTTTGTCTTAGATCTAGATACATGGGAACTATATTTTGTCTTAGATCTAGATACATCAGAACTATATTTTGTCTTATATTTAGATACATCGGAACTATATTTTGTCTTAGATTTAGATACATCGGAACTATATTTTGTCTTAGACTTAGATACGTCAAAACAAGATTTTGTCTTAAATCTAGCTATGTTGGAACAAGATTTTATCCTAGAACTAGGTACATAGTAACTAGATTTTGTTCTAGATCTAGATACATAAACCTGGGTTAACTCTTACATCTAGATACATCGGAACTATATTTTGTGTTAGATCTAGATACATCGGAAGTATATTTTGTCTTAGATCTAGATACATCGGAACTATATTTTGTCTTAGATCTAGATACATCGGAACTATATTTTGTCTTAGATCTAGATACATCGGAACTATATTTTGTCTTAGATCTAGATACATCGGAACTTTATTTTGTCTTAGATCTAGATACATCAGAACTATATTTTGCCTTAGATCTAGATACATCGAAACTATATTTTGTCTTAGATCTAGATACATCGGAAGTATATTTTGTCTTAGATCTAGATACATCGGAACTATATTTTGTCTTACATCTGGATACATCAAACTATATTTTGTCTTAGATTTAGATACATCGGAACTTTATTTTGTCTTAGATCTAGATACATCGGAACTATATTTTGTCTTAGATCTAGATACATGGGAACTATATTTTGTCTTAGATCTAGATACATCAGAACTATATTTTGTCTTATATTTAGATACATCGGAACTATATTTTGTCTTAGATTTAGATACATCGGAACTATATTTTGTCTTAGACTTAGATACGTCAAAACAAGATTTTGTCTTAAATCTAGCTATGTTGGAACAAGATTTTATCCTAGAACTAGGTACATAGTAACTAGATTTTGTTCTAGATCTAGATACATAAACCTGGGTTAACTCTTACATCTAGATACATCGGAACTATATTTTGTGTTAGATCTAGATACATCGGAAGTATATTTTGTCTTAGATCTAGATACATCGGAACTATATTTTATCTTAGATCTAGATACATCGGAACTATATTTTGTCTTAGATCTAGATACATCGGAACTATATTTTGTCTTAGATCTAGATACATCGGAAGTATATTTTGTCTTAGATCTAGATACATCGGAACTATATTTTGTCTTAGATCTAGATACATCAGAACTATATTTTGTCTTAGATTTAGATACATCGGAACTTTATTTTGTCTTAGATCTAGATACATCGGAACTATATTTTGTCTTAGATCTAGATACATCGGAGCTTTATTTTGTCTTAGATCTAGATACATCGGAAATATATTTTGTCTTAGATATAGATACATCGGAACTATATTTTGTCTTAGATCTAGATACATCCGAACTTTATTTTGTCTTAGATCTAGATACATCAGAACTATATTTTGCCATAGATCTAGATACATCGAAACTATATTTTGTCTTAGATCTAGATACATCGGAAGTATATTTTGTCTTAGATCTAGATACATCGGAACTATATTTTGTCTTAGATCTAGATACATCAGAACTATATTTTGTCTTAGATTTAGATACATCGGAACTTTATTTTGTCTTAGATCTAGATACATCGGAACTATATTTTGTCTTAGATCTAGATACATGGGAACTATATTTTGTCTTAGATCTAGATACATCAGAACTATATTTTGTCTTATATTTAGATAAATCGGAACTATATTTTGTCTTAGATTTAGATATATCGGAACTATATTTTGTCTTAGACTTAGATACGTCAAAACAAAATTTTGTCTTAAATCTAGCTATGTTGGAACAAGATTTTATCCTAGAACTAGGTACATAGTAACTAGATTTTGTTCTAGATCTAGATACATAAACCTGGGTTAACTCTTACATCTAGATACATCGGAACTATATTTTGTGTTAGATCTAGATACATCGGAAGTATATTTTGTCTTAGATCTAGATACATCGGAACTATATTTTGTCTTAGATCTAGATACATCGGAACTATATTTTGTCTTAGATCTAGATACTTCGGAACTAAATTTTGTCTTAGATCTAGATACATCGGAACTTTATTTTGTCTTAGATCTAGATACATCAGAACTATATTTTGTCTTAAATCTAGATACATCGGAACTAAATTTTGTCTTAGATCTAGATACATCGGAACTTTATTTTGTCTTAGATCTAGATACATCGGAACTATATTTAGTCTTAGATCTAGATACATCGGAACTATATTTTATCTTAGATCGAGATACATCGGAACTATATTTTGTCTTAGATTTAGATACATCGGAACTATATTTTGTCTTAGACTTAGATACGTCAAAACAAGATTTTGTCTTAAATATAGCTATGGCGGAACAAGTTTATATCCTAGAACTAGGTACATAGTATCTAGATTTTGTTCTACATCTAGATACATCAAACCTGGGTTTTCTCTTAGATCTAGATACATCGGAACTATATTTGGTCTTAGATCTAGATACATCGGAAGTATATTTTCTCTTAGATCTAGATACATCGGAACTATATTTTGTCTTAGATCTAGATACATCGGAACTATATTTTGTCTTAGATCTAGATACATCGGAACTATATTTTGTCTTAGATCTAGATAAATCGGAACTATATTTTGTCTTAGATCTAGATACATCGGAACTATATTTTGTCTTAGATCTAGATACATCGGAACTATATTTTGTCTTAAATCTAGAAACATCAGAACTATATTTTGTCTTAGATCGAGATAAATCGGAACTATATTTTGTCTTAAATCTAGATACATCAGAACTATATTTTGTCTTAGATCTAGATACATCGGAACTAAATTTTGTCTTAGATCTAGATACATCGGAACTTTATTTTGTCTTAGATCTAGATACATCGGAACTATATTTTGTCTTAGATATAGATACATCGGAACTATATTTTGTCTTAGATCTAGATACATCGGAACGTTATTTTGTCTTAGATCTAGATACATCGGAACTATATTTTGTCTTAGATCTAGATAGATGGGAACTATATTTTGTCTTAGATCTAGATACATCAGAACTATATTTTGTCTTATATTTAGATACATCGGAACTATATTTTGTCTTAGATTTAGATACATCGGAACTATATTTTGTCTTAGATCTAGATACATCGGAACTAAATTTTGTCTTAGATCTAGATACATCGGAACATTATTTTGTCTTAGATCTAGATACATCAGAACTATATTTTGTCTTAGATCGAGATAAATCGGAACTATATTTTGTCTTAAATCTAGATACATCAGAACTATATTTTGTCTTAGATCTAGATACATCGGAACTAAATTTTGTCTTAGATCTAGATACATCGGAACTTTATTTTGTCTTAGATCTAGATACATCGGAACTATATTTTGTCTTAGATATAGATACATCGGAACTATATTTTGTCCTAGATCTAGATACATCCGAACTTTATTTTGTCTTAGATCTAGATACATAAGAACTATATTTTGCCTTAGATCTAGATACATCGAAACTATATTTTGTCTTACATCTAGATACATCGGAAGTATATTTTGTCTTAGATCTAGATACATCGGAACTATATTTTGTCTTAGATCTAGATACATCAGAATTATATTTTGTCTTAGATTTAGATACATCGGAACTTTATTTTGTCTTAGATCTAGATACATCGGAACTATATTTTGTCTTAGATCTAGATACATGGGAACTATATTTTGTCTTAGATCTAGATACATCAGAACTATATTTTGTCTTATATTTAGATACATCGGAACTATATTTTGTCTTAGATTTAGATACATCGGAACTATATTTTGTCTTAGACTTAGATACGTCAAAACAAGATTTTGTCTTAAATCTAGCTATGACGGAACAAGTTTTTATTCTAGAACTAGGTACATAGTAACTAGATTTTGTTCTACATCTAGATACATCAAACCTGGGTTTTCTCTTAGATCTAGATACATCGGAACTATATTTTGTCTTAGATCTAGATACATCGGAAGTATATTTTCTCTTAGATCTAGATACATCGGAACTATATTTTGTCTTAGACTTAGATACGTCAAAACAAGATTTTGTCTTAAATCTAGCTATGTTGGAACAAGATTTTATCCTAGAACTAGGTACATAGTAACTAGATTTTGTTCTAGATCTAGATACATAAACCTGGGTTAACTCTTACATCTAGATACATCGGAACTATATTTTGTGTTAGATCTAGATACATCGGAAGTATATTTTGTCTTAGATCTAGATACATCGGAACTATATTTTGTCTTAGATCTAGATACATAGGAACTATATTTTGTCTTAGATCTAGATACATCGGAACTATATTTTGTCTTAGATCTAGATACATCGGAACTATATTTTGTCTTAAATCTAGAAACATCAGAACTATATTTTGTCTTAGATCGAGATAAATCGGAACTATATTTTGTCTTACATCTAGATACATCAGAACTATATTTTGTCTTAGATCTAGATACATCGGAACTATATTTTGTCTTAGATCTAGATACATCGGAACTATATTTTGTCTTAGATCTAGATACATCGGAACTATATTTTGTCTTAAATCTAGATACATCAGAACTATATTTTGTCTTAGATCTAGATACATCGGAACTAAATTTTGTCTTAGATCTAGATACATCGGAGCTTTATTTTGTCTTAGATCTAGATACATCGGAAATATATTTTGTCTTAGATATAGATACATCGGAACTATATTTTGTCTTAGATCTAGATACATCGGAACTTTATTTTGTCTTAGATCTAGATACATCAGAACTATATTTTGCCTTAGATCTAGATACATCGAAACTATATTTTGTCTTAGATCTAGATACATCGGAAGTATATTTTGTCTTAGATCTAGATACATCGGAACTATATTTTGTCTTAGATCTAGATACATCAGAACTATATTTTGTCTTAGATTTAGATACATCGGAACTTTATTTTGTCTTAGATCTAGATACATCGGAACTATATTTTGTCTTAGATCTAGATACATGGGAACTATATTTTGTCTTAGATCTAGATACATCAGAACTATATTTTGTCTTATATTTAGATACATCGGAACTATATTTTGTCTTAGATTTAGATACATCGGAACTATATTTTGTCTTAGACTTAGATACGTCAAAACAAGATTTTGTCTTAAATCTAGCTATGTTGGAACGAGATTTTATCCTAGAACTAGGTACATAGTAACTAGATTTTGTTCTAGATCTAGATACATAAACCTGGGTTAACTCTTACATCTAGATACATCGGAACTATATTTTGTGTTAGATCTAGATACATCGGAAGTATATTTTGTCTTAGATCTAGATACATCGGAACTATATTTTGTCTTAGATCTAGATACATCGGAACTATATTTTGTCTTAGATCTAGATACATCGGAACTATATTTTGTCTTAGATCTAGACACATCAGAACTATATTTTGTCTTAAATCTAGATACATCAGAACTATATTTTGTCTTAAATCTAGATACATCGGAACTAAATTTTGTCTTAGATCTAGATACATCGGAACTTTATTTTGTCTTAGATCTAGATACATCGGAACTATATTTAGTCTTAGATCTAGATACATCGGAACTATATTTTGTCATATATTTAGATACATCGGAACTATATTTTGTCTTAGATTTAGATACATCGGAACTATATTTTGTCTTAGACTTAGATACGTCAAAACAAGATTTTGTCTTAAATCTAGCTATGACGGAACAAGTTTTTATCCTAGAACTAGGTACATAGTAACTAGATTTTGTTCTACATCTAGATACATCAAACCTGGGTTTTCTCTTAGATCTAGATACATCGGAACTATATTTTGTCTTAGATCTAGATACATCGGAAGTATATTTTCTCGTAGATCTAGATACATCGGAACTATATTTTGCCTTAGATCTAGATACATCGAAACTATATTTTGTCTTAGATCTAGATACATCGGAACTATATTTTGTCTTAGATCTAGATACATAGGAACTATATTTTGTCTTAGATCTAGATACATCGGAACTATATTTTGTCTTAGATCTAGATACATCGGAACTATATTTTGTCTTAAATCTAGAAACATCAGAACTATATTTTGTCTTAGATCGAGATAAATCGGAACTATATTTTGTCTTAAATCTAGATACATCAGAACTATATTTTGTCTTAGATCTAGATACATCGGAACTATATTTTGTCTTAGATCTAGATACATCGGAACTATATTTTGTCTTAGATCTAGATACATCGGAACTATATTTTGTCTTAAATCTAGATACATCAGAACTATATTTTGTCTTAGATCTAGATACATCGGAACTAAATTTTGTCTTAGATCTAGATACATCGGAGCTTTATTTTGTCTTAGATCTAGATACATCGGAAATATATTTTGTCTTAGATATAGATACATCGGAACTATATTTTGTCTTAGATCTAGATACATCGGAACTTTATTTTGTCTTAGATCTAGATACATCAGAACTATATTTTGCCTTAGATCTAGATACATCGAAACTATATTTTGTCTTAGATCTAGACACATCGGAAGTATATTTTGTCTTAGATCTAGATACATCGGAACTATATTTTGTCTTAGATCTAGATACATCAGAACTATATTTTGTCTTAGATTTAGATACATCGGAACTTTATTTTGTCTTAGATCTAGATACATCGGAACTATATTTTGTCTTAGATCTAGATACATGGGAACTATATTTTGTCTTAGATCTAGATACATCAGAACTATATTTTGTCTTATATTTAGATACATCGGAACAATATTTTGTCTTAGATTTAGATACATCGGAACTATATTTTGTCTTAGACTTAGATACGTCAAAACAAGATTTTGTCTTAAATCTAGCTATGTTGGAACAAGATTTTATCCTAGAACTAGGTACATAGTAACTAGATTTTGTTCTAGATCTAGATACATAAACCTGGGTTAACTCTTACATCTAGATACATCGGAACTATATTTTGTGTTAGATCTAGATACATCGGAAGTATATTTTGTCTTAGATCTAGATACATCGGAACTATATTTTGTCTTAGATCTAGATACATCGGAACTATATTTTGTGTTAGATCTAGATACATCGGAACTATATTTTGTCTTAGATCTAGACACATCAGAACTATATTTTGTCTTAAATCTAGATACATCAGAACTATATTTTGTCTTAAATCTAGATACATCGGAACTAAATTTTGTCTTAGATCTAGATACATCGGAACTTTATTTTGTCTTAGATCTAGATACATCGGAACTATATTTAGTCTTAGATCTAGATACATCGGAACTATATTTTGTCATATATTTAGATACATCGGAACTATATTTTGTCTTAGATTTAGATACATCGGAACTATATTTTGTCTTAGACTTAGATACGTCAAAACAAGATTTTGTCTTAAATCTAGCTATGACGGAACAAGTTTTTATCCTAGAACTAGGTACATAGTAACTAGATTTTGTTCTACATCTAGATACATCAAACCTGGGTTTTCTCTTAGATCTAGATACATCGGAACTATATTTTGTCTTAGATCTAGATACATCGGAAGTATATTTTCTCGTAGATCTAGATACATCGGAACTATATTTTGCCTTAGATCTAGATACATCGAAACTATATTTTGTCTTAGATCTAGATACATCGGAACTATATTTTGTCTTAGATCTAGATACATAGGAACTATATTTTGTCTTAGATCTAGATACATCGGAACTATATTTTGTCTTAGATCTAGATACATCGGAACTATATTTTGTCCTAAATCTAGAAACATCAGAACTATATTTTGTCTTAGATCGAGATAAATCGGAACTATATTTTGTCTTAAATCTAGATACATCAGAACTATATTTTGTCTTAGATCTAGATACATCGGAACTATATTTTGTCTTAGATCTAGATACATCGGAACTATATTTTGTCTTAGATCTAGATACATCGGAACTATATTTTGTCTTAAATCTAGATACATCAGAACTATATTTTGTCTTAGATCTAGATACATCGGAACTAAATTTTGTCTTAGATCTAGATACATCGGAGCTTTATTTTGTCTTAGATCTAGATACATCGGAAATATATTTTGTCTTAGATATAGATACATCGGAACTATATTTTGTCTTAGATCTAGATACATCGGAACTTTATTTTGTCTTAGATCTAGATACATCAGAACTATATTTTGCCTTAGATCTAGATACATCGAAACTATATTTTGTCTTAGATCTAGATACATCGGAAGTATATTTTGTCTTAGATCTAGATACATCGGAACTATATTTTGTCTTAGATCTAGATACATCAGAACTATATTTTGTCTTAGATTTAGATACATCGGAACTTTATTTTGTCTTAGATCTAGATACATCGGAACTATATTTTGTCTTAGATCTAGATACATGGGAACTATATTTTGTCTTAGATCTAGATACATCAGAACTATATTTTGTCTTATATTTAGATACATCGGAACTATATTTTGTCTTAGATTTAGATACATCGGAACTATATTTTGTCTTAGACTTAGATACGTCAAAACAAGATTTTGTCTTAAATCTAGCTATGTTGGAACAAGATTTTATCCTAGAACTAGGTACATAGTAACTAGATTTTGTTCTAGATCTAGATACATAAACCTGGGTTAACTCTTACATCTAGATACATCGGAACTATATTTTGTGTTAGATCTAGATACATCGGAAGTATATTTTGTCTTAGATCTAGATACATCGGAACTATATTTTGTCTTAGATCTAGATACATCGGAACTATATTTTGTGTTAGATCTAGATACATCGGAACTATATTTTGTCTTAGATCTAGACACATCAGAACTATATTTTGTCTTAAATCTAGATACATCAGAACTATATTTTGTCTTAAATCTAGATACATCGGAACTAAATTTTGTCTTAGATCTAGATACATCGGAACTTTATTTTGTCTTAGATCTAGATACATCGGAACTATATTTAGTCTTAGATCTAGATACATCGGAACTATATTTTGTCATATATTTAGATACATCGGAACTATATTTTGTCTTAGATTTAGATACATCGGAACTATATTTTGTCTTAGACTTAGATACGTCAAAACAAGATTTTGTCTTAAATCTAGCTATGACGGAACAAGTTTTTATCCTAGAACTAGGTACATTGTAACTAGATTTTGTTCTACATCTAGATACATCAAACCTGGGTTTTCTCTTAGATCTAGATACATCGGAACTATATTTTGTCTTAGATCTAGATACATCGGAAGTATATTTTCTCGTAGATCTAGATACATCGGAACTATATTTTGCCTTAGATCTAGATACATCGAAACTATATTTTGTCTTAGATCTAGATACATCGGAACTATATTTTGTCTTAGATCTAGATACATAGGAACTATATTTTGTCTTAGATCTAGATACATCGGAACTATATTTTGTCTTAGATCTAGATACATCGGAACTATATTTTGTCTTAAATCTAGAAACATCAGAACTATATTTTGTCTTAGATCGAGATAAATCGGAACTATATTTTGTCTTAAATCTAGATACATCAGAACTATATTTTGTCTTAGATCTAGATACATCGGAACTATATTTTGTCTTAGATCTAGATACATCGGAACTATATTTTGTCTTAGATCTAGATACATCGGAACTATATTTTGTCTTAAATCAAGATACATCAGAACTATATTTTGTCTTAGATCTAGATACATCGGAACTAAATTTTGTCTTAGATCTAGATACATCGGAGCTTTATTTTGTCTTAGATCTAGATACATCGGAAATATATTTTGTCTTAGATATAGATACATCGGAACTATATTTTGTCTTAGATCTAGATACATCGGAACTTTATTTTGTCTTAGATCTAGATACATCAGAACTATATTTTGCCTTAGATCTAGATACATCGAAACTATATTTTGTCTTAGATCTAGATACATCGGAAGTATATTTTGTCTTAGATCTAGATACATCGGAACTATATTTTGTCTTAGATCTAGATACATCAGAACTATATTTTGTCTTAGATTTAGATACATCGGAACTTTATTTTGTCTTAGATCTAGATACATCGGAACTATATTTTGTCTTAGATCTAGATACATGGGAACTATATTTTGTCTTAGATCTAGATACATCAGAACTATATTTTGTCTTATATTTAGATACATCGGAACTATATTTTGTCTTAGATTTAGATACATCGGAACTATATTTTGTCTTAGACTTAGATACGTCAAAACAAGATTTTGTCTTAAATCTAGCTATGTTGGAACAAGATTTTATCCTAGAACTAGGTACATAGTAACTAGATTTTGTTCTAGATCTAGATACATAAACCTGGGTTAACTCTTACATCTAGATACATCGGAACTATATTTTGTGTTAGATCTAGATACATCGGAAGTATATTTTGTCTTAGATCTAGATACATCGGAACTATATTTTGTCTTAGATCTAGATACATCGGAACTATATTTTGTCTTAGATCTAGATACATCGGAACTATATTTTGTCTTAGATCTAGACACATAAGAACTATATTTTGTCTTAAATCTAGATACATCAGAACTATATTTTGTCTTAAATCTAGATACATCGGAACTAAATTTTGTCTTAGATCTAGATACATCGGAACTTTATTTTGTTTTAGATCTAGATACATCGGAACTATATTTAGTCTTAGATCTAGATACATCGGAACTATATTTTGTCATATATTTAGATACATCGGAACTATATTTTGTCTTGTATTTAGATACATCGGAACTATATTTTGTCTTAGACTTAGATACGTCAAAACAAGATTTTGTCTTAAATCTAGCTATGACGGAACAAGTTTTTATCCTAGAACTAGGTACATAGTAACTAGATTTTGTTCTACATCTAGATACATCAAACCTGGGTTTTCTCTTAGATCTAGATACATCGGAACTATATTTTGTCTTAGATCTAGATACATCGGAAGTATATTTTCTCGTAGATCTAGATACATCGGAACTATATTTTGTCTTAGATCTAGATACATCGGAACTATATTTTGTCTTAGATCTAGATACATCGGAACTATATTTTGTCTTAGATCTAGATACATCGGAACTATATTTTGTCTTAAATCTAGAAACATCAGAACTATATTTTGTCTTAGATCGAGATAAATCGGAACTATATTTTGTCTTAAATCTAGATACATCAGAACTATATTTTGTCTTAGATCTAGATACATCGGAACTAAATTTTGTCTTAGATCTAGATACATCGGAACTTTATTTTGTCTTAGATCTAGATACATCAGAACTATATTTTGTCTTAGATCTAGATAAATCGGAACTAAATTTTGTCTTAGATCTAGATACATCGGAACTAAATTTTGTCTTAGATCTAGATACATCGGAACTAAATTTTGTCTTAGATCTAGATACATCGGAACTTTATTTTGTCTTAGATCTAGATACATCAGAACTATATTTTTTCTTAGATCTAGATACATCCGAACTTTATTTTGTCTTAGATCTAGATACATCAGAACTATATTTGTCTTAGATCTAGATACATCGAAACTATATTTTGTCTTAGATCTAGATACATCGGAAGTACATTTTGTCTTAGATCTAGATACATCGTAACTATATTTTATCTTAGATCTAGCTACATCGGAACTATATTTTGTCTTAAATCTAGAAACATCAGAACTATATTTTGTCTTAGATCTAGATACATCGGAACTATATTTTGTCTTAGATCTAGATACATCGGAACTAAATTTTGTCTTAGAACTAGATACATCGGAACTATATTTTGTCTTAAATCTAGAAACATGAGAACTATATTTTGTCTTAGATCTAGATACATCGGAACTATATTTTGTCTTAAATCTAGAAGCATGAGAACTATATTTTGTCTTAGATCTAGATACATCGGAACTATATTTTGTCTTAGATCTAGATACATCGGAACTTTATTTTGTCTTAGATCTAGATACATCGGAACTATATTTTGTCTTAGATCTAGATACATCGGAACTATATTTTGTCTTAGATCTAGATACATCGGAACTATATTTTGTCTTAAATCTAGAAACATGAGAACTATATTTTGTCTTAGATCTAGATACATCGGAACTATATTTTGTCTTAGACTTAGATACGTCAAAACAAGATTTTGTCTTAAATCTAGCTATGACGGAACAAGTTTTTATCCTAGAACTAGGTACATAGTAACTAGATTTTGTTCTACATCTAGATACATCAAACCTGGGTTTTCTCTTAGATCTAGATACATCGGAACTATATTTTGTCTTAGATCTAGATACATCGGAAGTATATTTTCTCGTAGATCTAGATACATCGGAACTATATTTTGTCTTAGATCTAGATACATCGGAACTATATTTTGTCTTAGATCTAGATACATCGGAACTATATTTTGTCTTAGATCTAGATACATCGGAACTATATTTTGTCTTAAATCTAGAAACATCAGAACTATATTTTGTCTTAGATCGAGATAAATCGGAACTATATTTTGTCTTAAATCTAGATACATCAGAACTATATTTTGTCTTAGATCTAGATACATCGGAACTAAATTTTGTCTTAGATCTAGATACATCGGAACTTTATTTTGTCTTAGATCTAGATACATCGGAACTAAATTTTGTCTTAGATCTAGATACATCGGAACTAAATTTTGCCTTAGATCTAGATACATCAGAACTATATTTTGTCTTAGATCGAGATAAATCGGAACTATATTTTGTCTTAGATCTAGATACATCGGAACTAAATTTTGTCTTAGATCTAGATACATCGGAACTTTATTTTGTCTTAGATCTAGATACATCAGAACTATATTTTTTCTTAGATCTAGATACATCCGAACTTTATTTTGTCTTAGATCTAGATACATCAGAACTATATTTTGTCTTAGATCTAGATACATCGAAACTATATTTTGTCTTAGATCTAGATACATCGGAAGTACATTTTGTCTTAGATCTAGATACATCGTAACTATATTTTATCTTAGATCTAGCTACATCGGAACTATATTTTGTCTTAGATCTAGATGCATCGGAGCTATATTTTGTCTTAGATCTAGATACATCGGAACTATATTTTATCTTAGATCTAGATACATCGGAACTATATTTTGTCTTAAATCTAGAAACATCAGAACTATATTTTGTCTTAGATCTAGATACATCGGAACTATATTTTGTCTTAGATCTAGATACATCGGAACTAAATTTTGTCTTAGATCTAGATACATCGGAACTATATTTTGTCTTAAATCTAGAAACATGAGAACTATATTTTGTCTTAGATCTAGATACATCGGAACTATATTTTGTCTTAAATCTAGAAGCATGAGAACTATATTTTGTCTTAGATCTAGATACATCGGAACTATATTTTGTCTTAGATCTAGATACATCGGAACTTTATTTTGTCTTAGATCTAGATACATCGGAACTATATTTTGTCTTAGATCTAGATACATCGGAACTATATTTTGTCTTAGATCTAGATACATCGGAACTATATTTTGTCTTAAATCTAGAAACATGAGAACTATATTTTGTCTTAGATCTAGATACATCGGAACTAAATTTTGTCTTAGATCTAGATACATCGGAACTTTATTTTTTCTTAGATCTAGGTACATCGGAACTATATTTTGTCTTAGATCTAGATACATCTGAACTATATTTTGTCTTAGATCTAGATACATCGGAACTATATTTTGTCTTAGACTTAGATACGTCAAAACAAGATTTTGTCTTAAATCTAGCTATGTTGGAACAAGATTTTATCCTAGAACTATTTACATAGTAACTAGATTTTGTTCTAGATCTAGATACATCAAACCTGGGTTTTCTCTTAGATCTAGATACATCGGAACTATATTTTATCTTAGATCTAGATACATCGGAACTATATTTTGTCTTAAATCTAGAAACATCAGAACTATATTTTGTCTTAGATCTAGATACATCGGAACTATATTTTGTCTTAGATCTAGATACATCGGAACTAAATTTTGTCTTAGATCTAGATACATCGGAACTATATTTTGTCTTAAATCTAGAAACATGAGAACTATATTTTGTCTTAGATCTAGATACATCGGAACTTTATTTTGTCTTAGATCTAGATACATCGGAACTAAATTTTGTCTTAGATCTAGATACATCGGAACTAAATTTTGCCTTAGATCTAGATACATCAGAACTATATTTTGTCTTAGATCGAGATAAATCGGAACTATATTTTGTCTTAGATCTAGATACATCGGAACTAAATTTTGTCTTAGATCTAGATACATCGGAACTTTATTTTGTCTTAGATCTAGATACATCAGAACTATATTTTTTCTTAGATCTAGATACATCCGAACTTTATTTTGTCTTAGATCTAGATACATCAGAACTATATTTTGTCTTAGATCTAGATACATCGAAACTATATTTTGTCTTAGATCTAGATACATCGGAAGTACATTTTGTCTTAGATCTAGATACATCGTAACTATATTTTATCTTAGATCTAGCTACATCGGAACTATATTTTGTCTTAGATCTAGATGCATCGGAGCTATATTTTGTCTTAGATCTAGATACATCGGAACTATATTTTATCTTAGATCTAGATACATCGGAACTATATTTTGTCTTAAATCTAGAAACATCAGAACTATATTTTGTCTTAGATCTAGATACATCGGAACTATATTTTGTCTTAGATCTAGATACATCGGAACTAAATTTTGTCTTAGATCTAGATACATCGGAACTATATTTTGTCTTAAATCTAGAAACATGAGAACTATATTTTGTCTTAGATCTAGATACATCGGAACTATATTTTGTCTTAAATCTAGAAGCATGAGAACTATATTTTGTCTTAGATCTAGATACATCGGAACTATATTTTGTCTTAGATCTAGATACATCGGAACTTTATTTTGTCTTAGATCTAGATACATCGGAACTATATTTTGTCTTAGATCTAGATACATCGGAACTATATTTTGTCTTAGATCTAGATACATCGGAACTATATTTTGTCTTAAATCTAGAAACATGAGAACTATATTTTGTCTTAGATCTAGATACATCGGAACTAAATTTTGTCTTAGATCTAGATACATCGGAACTTTATTTTTTCTTAGATCTAGGTACATCGGAACTATATTTTGTCTTAGATCTAGATACATCTGAACTATATTTTGTCTTAGATCTAGATACATCGGAACTATATTTTGTCTTAGACTTAGATACGTCAAAACAAGATTTTGTCTTAAATCTAGCTATGTTGGAACAAGATTTTATCCTAGAACTATTTACATAGTAACTAGATTTTGTTCTAGATCTAGATACATCAAACCTGGGTTTTCTCTTAGATCTAGATACATCGGAACTATATTTTATCTTAGATCTAGATACATCGGAACTATATTTTGTCTTAAATCTAGAAACATCAGAACTATATTTTGTCTTAGATCTAGATACATCGGAACTATATTTTGTCTTAGATCTAGATACATCGGAACTAAATTTTGTCTTAGATCTAGATACATCGGAACTATATTTTGTCTTAAATCTAGAAACATGAGAACTATATTTTGTCTTAGATCTAGATACATCGGAACTAAATTTTGTCTTAGATCTAGATACATCGGAACTTTATTTTTTCTTAGATCTAGGTACATCGGAACTATATTTTGTCTTAGATCTAGATACATCTGAACTATATTTTGTCTTAGATCTAGATACATCGGAACTATATTTTGTCTTAGACTTAGATACGTCAAAACAAGATTTTGTCTTAAATCTAGCTATGTTGGAACAAGATTTTATCCTAGAACTATTTACATAGTAACTAGATTTTGTTCTAGATCTAGATACATCAAACCTGGGTCTTCTCTTAGATCTAGACACATCATAACTAGGTTTCTAGGTTTTAGATGTTTCTGCTTCGAGGGTTATATTCTTTATAATGTTCACTGCCTATACGGACGACTGAATAGCGCATGGGAAACCCGATCGTCGGCGTAGATATCTCTGGTCATCCCATCTTGTTGAACTATATTTCAGGTCTTTTAATTTCTCCACTCTTTCCGTTTCACCTTTTCCTAGTTACAGCCGTTTTGGCACAACGAGTTAATTATATTACCATTCAAATAACTTTCATTACACTTTCAAGTGTTAATTTAAAATATATTTGTCCGGTTATTATGATTCAGTATTTTTTACAGAACATTATAAATACAATAAAGTACATAAAACTCTACTGCAGTATAACATGCGACGATTGTCTAGCGTTGAAACTCGGCTGTTTATTCATTGTTGCCCTAGCAACGGATGTATTCAAGCTGTCCTCGTTTCAATATCCAACCTATAAGCCAATTACTGCGGAATCTATTCTTATGTTTATAAAGTTTAATTTAATATTTATCTGCATAAGTGTTATGTAATCAATTATCTTTCAGTTCAGTTATGAGAACTGTCTTTCAGTAACACAATTTAAATTTAAAGACTATATATTTCCATCTAACATGATTGTAAATTTAACTCAATATGTCTTGCATTTAGATGACTGCTATGTTGCCAAATGTATAAGTTAGATGATTTCTATATGTAAGCAGTCAAAGCAGATACTGTTTTGGATCTCTTATAGATTCGTAGATGTACGTAGATTCCCACTTTATCGGCAGTATTTTTGTATAACTATACTACAGTATGCAAACAGCATTTTAGCTACAGTCTATGTGCATAGAGATGCCCTACTCGCTGTACACTTCGCGGCGTAGACGGAATGCAATATAAGACGAAACTGTTTTCATTGGTTTCTTCTTAAACGTATTGTATCCGCCAGCTATGAACAGAGTTAATTCAATTTCCTTCATCTCTTATTGTATTTACGATGAGTTAGCTTCTTCCCTCACGACAATCTCCTACAGGTTTTCCTTTTCACTTTTTATCTGACTCTAAATTCAAAACAGACGCGGAATTGAAAATTATGAAGTACACGTTATTCAGTGAAACCGAACATCATTATGATTGTAATAATATTTATGCATTCAACTAAACCAAAGATCCTAAAACCTTGGTAAAAACTGTTAACTTACTCCTCGCCGTAAGCTAAATAACTCACCGCTGAGATACAACGCGAATTGACCTCTTGCTTTGCGATAAGGTCAACGAGAGTACATTACTGTTGCCCCTAATTATGATAATTCTATCAGGTTTAAAACTGTTAACTTACTCCTCGCCGTAAGCTAAATAACTCACCGCTGAGATACAACGCGAATTGACCTCTTGCTTTGCGATAAGGTCAACGAGAGTACATTACTGTTGCCCCTAATTATGATAATTCTATCAGGTTTAAAACTGTTAACTTACTCCACGCCGTAAGCTAAATAGCTCACCACTGAGATACTACGCGAATTGAGCTCTTGTTCTGCGATAAGGACAAAAATAGTACATTACTGTTGCCCCTAATTATGATAATTCTATCAGGTTTTAAACTGTTACCCTACTCCTCGCCGTAAGCTAAATAACTCACCGCTGAGATACAACGCGAATTGACCTCTTGCTTTGCGATAAGGTCAACGAGAGTATATTACTGTTGCCCCTAATTATGATAATTCTATCAGGTTTAAAACTGGTAACTTACTCCTCGCCGTAAGCTAAATAACTCACCGCTGAGATACAACGCGAATTGACCTCTTGCTTTGCGATAAGGTCAACGAGAGTACATTACTGTTGCCCCTAATTATGATAATTGTATCAGGTTTAAAATTGTTAACTTACTCTACGCCGTAAGCTAAATAGCTCACCGCTGAGATACTATGCGAATTGAGCTCTTGCTTTGCGATAAGGTCAACGAGAGTACATTACTGTTGCCCCTAATTATGATAATTCTATCAGGTTTAAAACTGTTAACTTACTCCACGCCGTAAGCTAAATAACTCACCGATGAGATACAACGCGAATTGACCTCTTGCTTTGCGATAAGGTCAACGAGAGTACATTACTGTTGCCCCTAATTATGATAATTCTATCAGGTTTAAAACTCTTAACTTACTCCACGCCGTAAGCTAAATAACTCACCGCTGAGATACAACGCGAATTGACCTCTTGCTTTGCGATAAGGTCAACGAGAGTACATTACTGTTGCCCCTAATTATGATAATTCTATCAGGTTTAAAATTGTTAACTTACTCCACGCCGTAAGCTAAATAGCTCACCGCTGAGATACTACGCGAATTGAGCTCTTGTTCTGCGATAAGGACAACAATAGTACATTACTGTTGCCCCTAATTATGATAATTCTATCAGGTTTAAAACTGTTACCCTACTCCTCGCCGTAAGCTAAATAACTCACCGCTGAGATACAACGCGAATTGACCTCTTGCTTTGCGATAAGGTCAACGAGAGTACATTACTGTTGCCCCTAATTATGATAATTCTATCAGGTTTAAAACTCTTAACTTACTCCACGCCGTAAGCTAAATAACTCACCGCTGAGATACAACGCGAATTGACCTCTTGCTTTGCGATAAGGTCAACGAGAGTACATTACTGTTGCCCCTAATTATGATAATTCTACCAGGTTTAAAATTGTTAACTTACTCCTTGCCGTAAGCTAAATAACTCACCGCTGAGATACAACGCGAATTGACCTCTTGCTTTGCGATAAGGTCAACGAGAGTACATTACTGTTGCCCCTAATTATGATAATTCTATCAGGTTTAAAATTGTTAACTTACTCCTCGCCGTAAGCTAAATAACTCACCGCTGAGATACAATGCGAATTGACCTCTTGCTTTGCGATAAGGTCAACGAGAGTACATTACTGTTGCCCCTAATTATGATAATTCTATCAGGTTTAAAACTGTTAACTTACTCCACGCCGTAAGCTAAATAACTCACCGCTGAGATACAACGCGAATTGACCTCTTGCTTTGCGATAAGGTCAACGAGAGTACATTACTGTTGCCCCTAATTATGATAATTCTATCAGGTTTAAAACTCTTAACTTACTCCACGCCGTAAGCTAAATAACTTACCGCTGAGATACAACGCAAATTGACCTCTTGCTTTGCGATAAGGTCAACGAGAGTACATTACTGTTGCCCCTAATTATGATAATTCTATCAGGTTTAAAATTGTTAACTTACTCCACGCCGTAAGCTAAATAGCTCACCGCTGAGATACTACGCGAATTGAGCTCTTGCTTTGCGATAAGGACAACAATAGTACATTACTGTTGCCCCTAATTATGATAATTCTATCAGGTTTAAAACTGTTAACTTACTCCTCGCCGTAAGCTAAATAACTCACCGCTGAGATACAACGCGAATTGACCTCTTGCTTTGCGATAAGGTCAACGAGAGTACATTACTGTTGCCCCTAATTATGATAATTCTATCAGGTTTAAAACTGTTAACTTACTCCACGCCGTAAGCTAAATAACTCACCGCTGAGATACAACGCGAATTGACCTCTTGCTTTGCGATAAGGTCAACGAGAGTACATTACTGTTGCCCCTAATTATGATAATTCTATCAGGTTTAAAACTCTTAACTTACTCCACGCCGTAAGCTAAATAACTCACCGCTGAGATACAACGCAAATTGACCTCTTGCTTTGCGATAAGGTCAACGAGAGTACATTACTGTTGCCCCTAATTATGATAATTCTATCAGGTTTAAAATTGTTAACTTACTCCACGCCGTAAGCTAAATAGCTCACCGCTGAGATACTACGCGAATTGAGCTCTTGTTCTGCGATAAGGACAACAATAGTACATTACTGTTGCCCCTAATTATGATAATTCTATCAGGTTTATAACTGTTACCCTACTCCTCGCCGTAAGCTAAATAACTCACCGCTGAGATACAACGCGAATTGACCTCTTGCTTTGCGATAAGGTCAACGAGAGTACATTACTGTTGCCCCTAATTATGATAATTCTATCAGGTTTAAAACTGTTACCCTACTCCTCGCCGTAAGCTAAATAACTCAGCGCTGAGATACAACGCGAATTGAGCTCTTGCTTTGCGATGTCAACGAGAGTACATTACTGTGGCCCCTAATTATGATAATTGTATCAGGTTTAAAATTGTTAACTTACTCCACGCCGTAAGCTAAATAGCTCACCGCTGAGATACTACGCGAATTGAGCTCTTGCTTTGCAATGTCAACAAAAGTACATTACTGTTGCCCCTAATTATGATAATTCTATCAGGTTTGAATTTATTTGACTAGGATACTAATTAGTCTGTATTTGGTTCTGTACGGGTGGTATTTATTTTGACAGGAAGAGGAGAGAAAATAATTCACTGATGTTTTTACATTAACCGTCCTTGGGTAGAAACAATTGGCCAACTGTAACCTGCTCCCATTCCCCCATATACAATGCATTACACAACAATACAAAGGATATCACTCTGTAGCATAACTTTAATAAAACCATCTGTGCATTCACGCTATCACAAAGGCCACAGATTGCTTAATTGTTTCCAATTGCAAACGAATTGCATTCTGTAGTTGTAGCAGCTGAACGAATATAGGTTAAGTATTGCTCTAAAGTAAACTCTGAAAGAAAATAGCAAACAGTTAAATTCACCGTGATATATAAAGTACAAACAGAAAACTGACTGTAATTTGGTTTGGCGGCGAAACACTGCATGGAAAATGTGATACACTCGGATCGCTTTGAAGCTTTAATTAAAAACAATTTGCATTTCCCACGTAGCTGGGTTTTTAAATTTCACCGCTACTATGGAGATCGTGATTGTAGAGATGAAAAATAAAACACTATAGAAGTAAGGAAATAATTCGGTTTTATAGCTAATAAAAATAAGTAACCTAAAGATACTTTATCTGAAATGAAAAGAACTGGTTTGGAAAGACGCTCCTGTATGGAATTTCATTCGGACATATTAAAATGGCACAAGTCAGATTTGCCTTGTTTTCTGACTGGAAAATAGAGAAGATTGTTTGAGAAATGAGTTCATATCCACATCTTAAAGAGGAACATACAGTCTCTCTATCTCTCCCCTCCTTTTCTCCCTCTGCGTGTCAGAGGTTACTACAAGAAAACAATAGTAAGGCCATCGTGCCTGATAGTAGATCCTGATTGTAGGACCTAAGGCGTTCTGCCATGTTCTAAATGGTTTGGGACACTAAAATATGGCACTAAAACTTCTTTATTTTATAAACATCAAATTGTTTAAAGAATATAACCGAAAATCACACATCTGTACCCAATTACATCACTGTTAAAGTTTAGTAATATTTAAACAAGACACAATGACACTAGTACTGTTTATGATTCACCAAAATGGGATAAATATGTATGTAAACCAGACAAAAACGAAACAGTGGAAACCGTATTGAGAAAACCAAACATGAATGTATGCAAAGTTTTTCCACCGTTTTGCATAATTTATTCACTACTTAACCTAATTTCTACCGACTGTGTTTTTTGCATGGCATTTACCCTTTTATCCATACAGCAATGTTCTAGTTTTCCATCTTTATAGAAACATAATTATATTTTTATTGGCAAAGTAACCCAAATCAGTGTACAAACTATGAGGCTCCCACTACCAGCTACAATGAAGAAGTGTTTCATTATACTATACACTGTTCATACTAAAAAGGGTTTTATAAAAACTGTTAGTTGTACACACTAAATACAATTTCAAAACCTTTATGCATATTTCGCTTATATTTTACATCATCGGAAGGTTACAAGCGAAAATGTTTATAACAGAATATGAGCTTAGGTTGTGAGTAAAAGTAATAAATTAACAATAACGAACTGCAACTCATGCGGGTTTCAAGATCAAAGCCGTCCTCATAGATGAGCATAATTACAAAACATCTGTACTATAAATGAATCAAAATCAGTCAGAGGAGGGAAATTGGGCTCCCTCGTAGATTTGCACAGTCTGTCTTCCGTGACCCTGTATACAAGAAAGAGTATGGAAACATGGCTTCTGATATTTGAGCTAATGTAAAGGATGGGCGTTTGTCAAAAAGCAGAACGTTTCTTCTGATTGGGTCAGTCATCATAATAGTTTTATATGTTGAGATTTTATTCTTTAAAACAAGCTTAAAACCAGATGGATCAGAGAAACGACCATTGAGGTGAAGTTATTGCACTAAATGAGATGAAGCAAGATTCCAAATGAGATAAAATATTAAAGTGTCCGATTTAGGTTATATGAGTCATACTATTAAAATATCACAAAGATTTGGCTAGTGGTTTTAATGCAATTTTGATTTTTAACATAGTTTTGATTTATACTTAAATATAAATATATATATATATACATATATATATATGTATATACATGTATATATATGAATATATAAATATATATATATATATATATACATATATATATATATATTTATATATATATGAATATATAAATATATATATATATATATATATATATATATATATATATATATATATATATATATATATATATATATATATATATATATATATATTGTACAAATTTTCAATCGTTAATAAAAAATGTTTATATTCATCCACTCAATTTAAAATCTTTTTGAAACCTATAGTAGATAACAATTGATGATAATACAGTTTTATTCAAAATGTGTTCATTAATTTCAACTTCAAAAAACTTAATGTCCAGGTTGGATTTGAACTGAGAAACTTTATTTTTAAAATCCAACCTTTGGCACTGGGCCAACCTTTTTCTATATTATTTGTTTCCTGGGTAAATATTTGATTATGTAGCAAAACTTAAGCTTACTTTGTGAGCAAAGGTTATAATTAGGTTATAATGAGCACGAACTCATTTTAACAACAACGTCAGCATCTTTAATAAATAGAAATAAATAAACTCGAAATAAAAACTGTTAAATAAACTGGAACTGTAACTGATATACGAGTAGTTACAGCTACTCTGTCACCGAAACGCGTATAGTAAATTATAGATCTAAGTTGGACCTGATTGTTATTGTAATTGTAATTTAACTAACAATTATTGTTAAATAACACCGTGTAATGCGATAATACCACTATTTTAATAAATATCGTTGCTTTCACTGTTAAGAGAAACTTCAGAACTCGGGAGGAAAGGTTCACCAGTATGCACGAGGTATCTACTTAACGCTTGAGTATATCTAGTAAGTCGCTCTCGGAAATCTTTCACTTTATACGAATTACTTTAAGATAGCTTTTAAGTATTCTGTATTTTTAATAATGCTGAGTATTCATCAAACTGGTATTACGAGTTTTATTCAAAGCGCTTATAAGTACGTAATCCTTAAAAGACAAATAATATGGGTCCAATTAAAACGTTATTTTACTCTCCACAGCTTGAATTTTGTAACATAAAAACCCCTACGATTTAATATTGCTCTCGGTAAATTTAAAATTTGGAATGGGTGCGAGGACGACTGAACGCGGTTTACACTACGTTACCTAGGTAAGGAAGAGGACAGGAGGAGTGTTCACAGAGAAGAAGGTTTAAGGAAATGGAAAAGAGGAACAAAAACTGACTGAAGTAAAATGAGTAGTGAAGTATTCTCAGAAGAAGGCTGACAAAAGAGGAGAAGAGAACGTTCTCAGAAGAAGACTAAAGTAAGACAGAAAAAGATTAGTTTAAAGAAAAAGGTTAAAGAAGAGGAGAAAAGAAGTTAAGGAAGAGGAGAACAAAAAGGATCAACGAAGAAGAAGAAGACTGAAGTAAGAGGAAAAGAAGACGTTTACAGAAATGGGTAGAGAAAGAGAAGAGTTACGTACACATAAGAAAAATGCTAAAGGAAGATGATAGTAAGGACGTTCACATAAAACAAGGATTGAAGGAAAAGAAGAGGAGCGTGAGAGACGTCAATACTAGCGCGATGAAGACTGCAGACAGAAACATGGCCACCATGTGACTCCTAGTTTTCATGACCCCTGTCAATCAATTTGCAAAAGCGTGTATGACCTTGGCTAGCCAGATACGTTTCTAATTCCAATTCGACTGCAAATTTAACACCCTATTCTTACGTTATTTTTACATTTATTTTTTTAGTCCACGCAATTATTATTCCTGCTTCAACTAACTCCTAACATTATAAAAATGTGTGTGTGTGTGTGTGTGTGTGTATGTTGTGTGTGTGTGTGTCTGTGTGTGTGTGTGTGTGTGTGTGTGTGTGTGTGTGTGTGTGTGTGTGTGTGTGTGTGTGTGTGTGTGTGTGTGTGTGTGTGTGTGTGTGGGAGAGAGAGAAATATACAAAAAGAGAGAGAGAGATACAGCAACTATATATACAGAACAGAATAAATGCAACAGTTTCTTTAATTTTCTTATTTAACCCTCAAGGGCTAAACGAACCGTAAAGGGTTTTCGTCTTCATTTTCATTCCATGAAATCAGAATTATAATTAAACTTTCATTGTGATATTTTAATTACTACTTCAGGCTAGAATGAGTTATGCCCAGAAATAAAGTAATAAACAAATACCGAGGAGAATTGCATTCATTTTAACCAATCTCTAGCGCCGCTGACTTTTCTGAAATATACAGGACTGCCTTTTCTGCATTATATATTTTAATTTAAAAGAAGGGGGAGCAGTAAAAAGGGTTAAGGGAATAATAAACGACAGTTCTGAAGAGATTCTCTAATTGACCGTCTATTTTTAATTTAATTTAGTCTTTTGTTATTTAATTTGTTAAGAGCATTTTCGTGCAGCCGAGTGTTAAGTGGCTGACGGGATCGTAACAAATTTTGTTTAAGAAGGCGAGATGGAGACACAGTTTGGTAAAATGACTTTTTTTAAGACGTCCAGTAGGCCCTACATTATTTTACAGAGTAGAAAAAAGATTAAATTGCAAATTTGGTGTAAATATCGCAATAAATTTCACAGTCCGAATTTGACAGTTAATAATAAAGTAACCAGAGTTTAAATAGAAACCAATACCACAGCATATTACTAGCTTTATCTTAGTGTATTTCTAAACTTTGATTTATGTTTTTTTTCATTTTATTTAGGGCGTAAAGTGTACGATTATTGGATTATTTCCTAAAAGTGACTTTTTCTCTTAATACACACGAAAAAATTCACTGTTTTCAATTTGACAGGAGTAAAAATTATCAATTGATAACATTCCATTTCTTACATTAAAACCCATAATAAATCATGACATATAGTAGACCCTATTATTTGTATGTTCAGGACGTTTATTTTTATAAGCATTTAACTGTAAAGCATAAGATTTTGTGCCCCAAATTATTAACGTTCCCGAGCAAATTTTTTCTACGATAGCTCACCAAGTACTTTACGTAAATAAACCAGAGCATTCCTCCAGTGGCCTCTTTGCTCCCAACCTAGATTCGGAAGTAATTTCCGACAAAAATACAAAGTTATGAAATTTTCCAGACATTCATCATGTTTTCGTTCGTGTGGGTTTTAAACCGTGATTCTCTATTTAATTTGTAATGAATGAAATCCCTATCCATATAACGTCATAAGGATTATATTGATCTCAGTCAAGCGTTAACTATTATTTCTTACATATTAATTACAGGTATATCTGTGATGGTTATGTTTAAATATCTTGAGGCTAGGAATATAAAAGAAATTGAATATTAGGTCCATAGTATAGTTAGAAACAATAGCATACGCGTACGAGCAAGCTCTCTTGTTCTATTTCCACATGAAATAATAATTTTATTCCATAATCAGAAGCAAACAATTAACAGAAATAAATCTCGGGACGTACGCTGTCACTTAATTATAAGTATAGTTGTGAAAGCACTATAAGAAATAGTTTTAGAGTCCAGTTCTTGCCTTGGTGGAAGCTCCAGTTCCTCCGATCTATCTAACCCGTCCTTTGTTTACTTTAGCTGCCGCAATGAAGCCAAACTAAACAATTTTATAGACTTCAATTGCTACCGTCCTATTTTACAATTATATACGAAACCCTATATAAGAAAGTCAACATTTACATTAAAAAAATGTCCACTTTTTAATTATTTCTCAAATACTTTTATAATGTTGCAGTTCTTCATTTTCACAGGCAACCGAATATAATATTTTGGTTCAATTATTCGTAGGAATGTTTATAAAAAGATTTGCTCACATTAGCAGTTCGAAATACGTTCCTATCTGAATTTCTAACAAGCTATTTTAACCTATCCTATGTTTCCACTTCTATTGTAGAACGATTTGCTAAACTTAAAACATTAACACTTTGAATTAGTAGTATTATTTGAAAATAAAAGCAATGGAAATGATTTGTTTTTTCTATTCTTCTTTAGAATAACTGTAATTGAGTGATTCTGAGAGCTATATTTCTCCTTGTTATTCTTGAAAGTTCCACCTCAACATTGTCCAGCATACTGCATTCTAGAATGCTCAAACGCGTTGTACTGTATATATTTTCAATTAAATGTAAATCACAAATACTATTTAAAAAATTAAAAGTTCTTACACACGACTTTAATTTATTACATAAAAATGTAGTACAAATTCCCATTGTCAACAAAGATTCCAAGATATTAAAACATTTAATTCTTTTATCAGTAAAACGGCTTTGTTAATGTAAATCGGAGATCATAAATTTAATTGGTTATTTTGTCTACGCGAGTTCAATAAACCGGAAAACACATTTGCCAACATCGCATTGTCTGAAATTACAACAATGAATTTATTGTTCCAAGTTTATTGCTTTATTTTATCAACATAAAGTTGTAAACATTAACATTAATTCCTGCAATACGTTTTGAATTTCTGTAAATTAAATTTAGGCGAATATAAACCGCTTTTTGTTCACTTCGCTCGCAATTAAATTGACCTTCAGTATTCTTGCACTTGGTTATTACTTCGTCTAGGAGGATGTATGACCACACGTGACACGTTTGGTACTGGTGACGTGATATCACGCCACGGGCAGAGATCGCCAGGAGCTGGTGAGCCGTTAACACGTGCGCCTTCGTGATGTTACTGTGGATACAACTGTTTATGCAGATGGCTAATTAGGACAGTATTATCCACTTAATACCTTAGCTAGATTCAAACTGTCGAGATTGATATCTGCTTTACAAACGTTTGGGAATAAAGTAGGACTGATTTTTAGCGTAGGACAGTGCTACTTTTTTCTGTAGATTATTATTTTATTACTATATGTAATTAATTTAGAGACTTCATGATGAGAAACGTTTCAAACTGTGTGTTATGGATATTACATACTGTCGAACGAGTGTTAATCAAGTAATGCGCGTGCGCGGGAGGCTGACAACCTCCTTACAGGTCAAACAGTTTGGAACAAATTGAAACGACAAAAACTGCATTTACTATTCTATTATTATTTTTAAAACCGTATAAAGGAATTTGTGTACAAACAGTGTAACTATGGTTATAATAATCCTGTTGTTGGGTTAATCAAACAAGTGTTGAAACATTGCTGAGCATTCACGGCGAGATTTACAGGTCGCAAATATAGCATCATTTAGGACGCAATTTAAAATCCAAAACTCTACTTGGAACAACTTCTTAGATGCCTGAATAGGTATATCAACAAATTGGTAACTTAAAAAAAAATTATATTTCTGGTTCCGGGAACTTTACAGTATACTGCTCAAAAGTGAATGTGATATCATAGGTATAACGAATGAAAGGGAACTGCCTTAGCCTATTAAGTAGAGGCAAGTCAAATCTCACGTAGGAGGGTAGCCTTCAGTCTAGAATGGGCAGGGTAGCCACTAGCCTCGAGAAGGAAGGTAGCCTCCAAGATCGAGTAGGCAGGGTAGCCTCAATCGGGCTAAATTGCACCAGAGGTCAAGTGGGCAGACAGCACCCAGGCTCAAGCGATCAAGATAGCCTCCGAGCCCAAATGAGCAGGGTAGCATCCAGGCTCAAAATGGCAGGATAGCAAACAGGCTAACATCGCCAGGGCAACCCTTAGAATTAAGTGGGCAGGGTAGCCTCAGGGCTCGGGTGAACCAGAGACCATTTAGCCTAAAGTGGTCAGGGTAGTATCAAGCCTCAAGTGGGCAGGCTAGCTTCGAGGCTCACATGGGCGGTGTAGCCCCTAGGTTCCACTGGGGTCCGCAAGGAAGCTTGCAGGCGCTACTGGTAAGAACGTGGTTGACTCCTGTTGTTATAGGGAGGTATAAGTTATAGGAATTAGAAGGGATATTAGAAGGGAATTAGAAGGGATAATATTATAATATTAGCATTATGAACGAGAGGTGAAGTATCCCTACTATAATGGGAGGGATAGTCATATATTGTGTGGACAGAGTAGCTACATTAAAATATATATATGTTCACTACTGGGGCTATATAGATGTAACTATACAGTTACGAAATTTGTGTATTAATTTAGAGTAGCTATATAATGTTAAGGTATAATATACAATAGGATATTTTCAATACACTTGTAATGAAATGAGCAACCTGAGTAATTAGGTAGTTACATTGAACTTATCTTCATTCAGTGTTCAAATTCTATTCCTTTTAAGGAGCACAACATATACACACTATCAATTTGTGATTTGAGCGAGGGGTGGATGTAGTACAATATTAGCGATGATCACTTATCGCATAGACTGGATAGGAAAGAAATGCCACCCTCTACCCACTTCTTTATAACAGCTGGCTTCCTTAATATACAGAAAGTATTCAGATTTTGAGGAAACATTGATATTGGGGTGTGAATGCACAGGAATATTGCTTTATGGAATCACCCCCAACACACTTCACCGGCGCCCTGAATAATGAAGACGTTTTTGCAGAAACGCTGAAAATCCCCGTGTTTGCATTAATGACGAGTTCGGAGTACTTTGTACCGTAAGTAAGGATCCAAGGGAATTGTAAAGTCTCAGTAGTAACGTACGGAGGCAGCAGTTTCATCGCGAGTAAGTGGTGTCTAACCATTTACTTTGTAAGCAAAAGCCAATATTTTTACATAAAGCTTTTATACTCACGACTAAACATAATTCATTGATATTAGTCATGTAAAACATCTAAGTACACTCATTTGGCACTTTCGAACATTTTCAGTTTTCTGGTGTTTCCTTAATAGTTATTTCCTATTATTTTAACTAATGTTATAGCTAACTACTGTAACTGTGAGTAGTTAAGGATGGCATCAATCAATAACTAAATGTTGTAGCTGTCTAGAGCATAGAAATGTTGCCATCAGTAATTAAAGATTATTGCCGTTGAGCTAACATTTCTGTTGGTAAACTACAAATTGTTGTCGGTAACTAGGATTACAACTACAGATTGTTGCTGTTGATAACTGAAAATTATTACTAACAATGGCTAAATATTGTAGTCATCAGTAGCTTAGGATTTTAGCTCTCCATAACTAAGAGAAGTGTAGCTTTCGGTAACTGATGAAGGTTGCGATAGTTAAAGATTGTTACTGTCAGTAGTTATAAAATAGGTAGCTTTATCCATAGAGGCCCACCCCCTTCCTTAGACGGTAAAGATTGATAAGTTGGTGGCCAAGACTTGCAGCCATCAACTACATAGCTGCCTAATACTGGTGTTTGTAACTAAGGAATGTAACCAAGGAAACATTATTGCCGTTGATCGATAGTTAAATATATTTTAAATTGCTAGGTACATGATCCTACAAAAAGAAGTTAAAACATCGTAATTCGCTTATTTATAACAACCTAGCAAGCATAAATAAGTCGTGTTAAATAGTAAGAATCGCGAGCTATTAACAAATAATAATTCTTGCATATGCACTAAGGATGAGTAAATGTAAATGTGTTGTTGGGCCTGATAGTTTAAACTCTGGCCTAACAACAAAAACTGTCATTTTTCAAACAGAAGTGTAAGCACTCAGGTGTCTAGCAAGTACGCTTGTATATATGGCGTTACCATGGCAACCGCATTTACATTGCTTACAAGACACCTGCCTGTCCCCCTGACTAATTTATGACGATTTTTATTTCAACTTTCAAGTATAAATAAAATTGAAACCGAAGCAAAATTACAAACTTCTACATATAAATGTCTACATTACACCGTACAAACATAGCGTTGGATGCGGGAACCGTACGAATCGATTTAGTATTACAGAGGACATATTCCCCCCAATGATAGAACTCGTAAAGCAGCTTCCGCGCTGCTATCTGCCAGAATCTTTGCGAAACTTTGTAATCAGCTGACTCTAGAGAGAAACGACAAGTGGATGCTTTCTTATCTCGCCTTTCGAGCAGTGGGGGCCAAAAATCCTTTAGATAAGTGAAACAATACCCTCATGCCTTGTATGTGTTTTCTTTTTTATTATAAAGTGGAAAAATTAAAATTAAAAATGTTGCGCCAACAAACCAAGTGTGCCTAGAGTGACATTAAATAGGCAAAACCAACTGCGTTAGTTACTCAAATTTACAACATCAATTACATCGTAAGTAAATAATGAAAATGTTATCAGTTAAAACAGTATCAATATGGTATTACCGTGGCAAAACAAAGTTGAATAATAGAAACAATATTATCAATGGTATTAGCAAACTATATGGAATTAACTCCGCCAAATTTAGCTTAAACATTGCAAACAAATGTATAAATAGTAATATTGAATGATACATATTAATAATAAGCTTATGATAAGTTATAAAGACATGGCATAAGAAATACGTTGTTTGAATGTGAACGCTACTCATTTCAAAGAAGTCAGATGATGGTATTGATTACGGTTTTTTGTCGGAGAAAGTAGTGCGAACAATGCTAGAACCGAAACCATATTGGAACGTTGTTTCAAAGTACGAAGAATCTGTCCTACGTTACAAAAGGCAAGAAGATTCTTTAGAGCCAGAATAAACTAGAAGTCTTAGGTTTTTTTTTTTAAATAAATAAAACCTCTAAACCACAAATAACATTTTATTTAAACCTTAAACGAGGTTTAAATAAAATGTTATTTGTGGTTTAGAGGTTTTATTTATTTAAAAATAAACATTACGCCACAGTTGCTTCATATAGTTATAGAAGTCTTAGGATTATTAAAAATGGTGTCCCTTACTCAAATGGTAATTTTTATTCAAAATAGACAGACATTACCTAGTCAAAAGTGTATTAGGAGTAAAATAAATATCATTATTATTAAAAATTTGATAATAATTTCCTTACTCATAATCGAAACAAAGATGTTTATTAGTTCAAAAAGTATCAGGAGTAAAAATGATATTTTATTATTATAGATGGTATTTCTTATTTAAACGCAAACAAGTAAAGGTATTAAATAGTTACAAAGTTATTAGGAGTAAAAAAAAGGTTTAAGGGTCTATAGTTATTACAAATGGAAATTTCATATTCAAAATAAAATTTAATTTCAAACCGATTAAAAAAGTATCAGGAGTAAAAAATGTATTATCATTACAAATGGTAATACTTACTCAAAATCGAAAAAAATAAAGACATTAACAGGTCGGAAAGGTATTAGAAGTAAGGCATTAGGGTTTAAAATACTTAATAATTAATTACATTTATTTCTTATTAAAAATTATAAACGAAACCTTTACAAGAGAAAAAGGTTTTAGAAATGAAAGTATTGTTATTATTATTGGTGTTATTTCATACTGAAAATTGAAACAAACAACGACGTTTGCTGATAAAGACAAAAAGGTATTTGGTTTGGTTATATGTATTTAAAGACGGTAGTCAATATAACTACTACCGTCAATGGAGGAAAAGACAAGCATTGAGAATAATAGCTAGTGGTAGGGGTGTATATATAACCCCTTGGTTTGGTATATATGGGAGGATACTTGTGCCGCGTGGTAAAACTGAAGCTAACCTCCTCTGTACTATGGGAGCCATAAAGAATATAATATACCCTTATAAGAAGAAGGGAAAGTGGGATCAGTATAGGAGTAAAGCCATAGAGATCAGCATATACTAATTCCAAAGTCGCTTACCTGAAGCACGACTGAAGTTTCTCTACTTTGGTTGAAACGTGTTAGAGTGGGTTACACCATCTACCCGACGAAATTGTATAAACCAGTCAAAATATTATTAAATAGGTTAATACCCATTCATTTGTCCCGGCGTCTCAGCAGCTACAACTGCTATTCCTGGGAGCACACTAAACGTACCAATAATTGAGTGTCACAGATTTCTCCTGTAACACTTGATTTAGGTATTCAAATTTTAAGTTACAAGTTTAAAATATTATATCAGGAATAACCCGTGAGAAATAGAGTATTAATAAGTGAGCAGGTTTTGCAAATTATTTTCGTATTTCATGGATCATTTTAAAGTTTTTAAATATAATTTCAACAAATTTTAAACACGAATAACTCTCCGCTTGCGAGTCTGTCTCATATCCAAACTCCACACGGATGTTTCAACGAGAAACCTACTCGTAAAATGACAATCTGCCGACCAGCACGTAGGCCTACACTTGCAGTTCAAAGTATAGCCACAGCCTTTTTTTTCTACTGCATCTAATAATTATCAACTCATATATTGAATATAACAATATCTGTAACGGAGTTTACAAAAAATACCAACTAATTTTTATTTACATTTCCTTGTATTGTACAACCCATACAAGCTAAACACAAACCCACACTAAACTACGATTATATAAACAAATTTTAACTTCTACACTAACAAGACTACCTGTAAAACAAGACTTAAAAATCCTTACATAAAAATAAGCCATAAAAAAGGATATAAATACTTTATGGCAAACGCAGAGTTCAACGTATTGTTAACTGTTATGTACTTCGCTGTGACAACAAACTACTTCGCCTAACCTACACACAGTTACAACTGGCGCACTATAAGTTCCGCTATGCCCATCGAGCGGCGAGTGATGGGGCACAGGGGTGAGAGGGGTAAGAATCAATGCTGTTCTGCAACCATTGGTTATCTTGCAATACTGACCGTTTCAACGGCCCTTCTATGGCTATATGTGTGAAGTAAAATTGCTCTCGACAGCGGAACTCCGTTGTCATACGTTTTCCCAGTGCTAGAACAGCAATTAAACCTATTTATTGAATTACAAACAAATATTTTAATAATTCTATGTAACGAGTTAATAACATTGAATATAAGAGAGACATAAACATGAGTTTATTTTATATAGACTTCAACACTTTCTTGGTTATCAACGCTGGACAAAGAATAAAGGAGAAATTAATTAACAGTACAATTTTCTTCAATTTAACAATTCTAAAATTCCTTTGACATTGTTGAAATAGAGAGAATTGTACGGTTGGTGTAAGAGGTTAATAGGAGCTATTTATTCTGTAAAGAAATCATATACATACAAACCGACACTTAATTAAACGGAATTTTAAAACATACAGTTGTAGACCAACACGTTTTACTAAGACAGCACAATCTGAGTACGTGGCGAGAAGAGGGCGTGAGTCGTAGTATGCAGCAGACTGGCTACAGTAGCGGCAAAACCAGAGCGGAACTTAGAGTACGCAAGTAATACATTCCCTAGCTATCGTCAGCTGCTACATTGTATAAAAATAATATTAAAAATTAAAATTAATAATATTAAAAAGATAATTTAGTTATTGATTGCTGCCATCCTTAATTACGCACAGTTACAGTCCTTAGCTATCGTCCTTAGCTACAACATTAGTTTAAATAATAGGAAATAACTATTAAGGAAACGCCAGGAAAATAAAAGTGCTCAAAAGGGCTAAATGAATGTACTTAGAAGTTTTTCATAACTAATATCACTAATTTATGATTAGTCGTGGGTATAAAGCTTTATGTAAAATTATTGGCTTTTGCTTACAAAGTAAATGGTTAGACACCACTTACTCGCGATGAAACTGCTGCCTCCGTACGTTACTACTGAGACTTTACAATTCCCTTGGATCCTTACTTACGGTGCAAAGTACTCCGAACTCGTCATTAATGCAAACACGAGGATGTTCAGCGTTTCTGCAAAAACGTCTTCATTATTCAGGGCGCCGGTGAAGTGTGTTGGGGGTGATTCCATAAAGCAATATTCCTGTGCATTCACACCCCAATTTCAATGTTTCCTCAAAATCTGAATATTTTTTGTATATTAAGGAAGATGGCTGTTATAAAGAACTGGGTAGAGGGTGGCATTTCTTTCCTATACTGTCCACGCGATTAGTGATCATCTCTAATATTGTACTACATCCACCCCTCGCTCAAATCACAAATTGATAGTGTGTATATGTTGTGCTCCTTAAAAGGAATAGAATTGGAACACTGAATGAAGAGAAGTTCATAACGCTCAATGTAACTACCTAATTATCCAGGTTGCTCATTTCATTACTCGTTTATAGAAAATACTTTGTGAACGATTGCTCTAAACTAAGGGATTATAACAGTCTTCCTATGGGATTCACGTGTAGCGAGACTGACTTGTGTAATGTATTGTAAATTAATTACTGTCCCTACAGCAGCAAATACTGAAGTATTTCTTTTAGTTAAAGTTGCTTGATGTAATCATCTTCAAATCACTGATTAAACTAATTTTGTTAATTAGGTTATTCTCATAGTATTGGATAATGCTAGCAATGCTGTTGGCGATAAGGTTAAGCTTTCTCAGGAAGTACATTCTTCGTTCTAAAGTATTTATTAGAATAAAAAAATATAACAATAATACAATTAAAAAAATATTATTATATTTGAATATATAATATTCTACAAGTATATATTTTAAAACAACATAGGTTATTCAAATACAAGAATATTTATTAAGTTATATTCATTTATAATGAATATAAATTATTAAATATTCTTGTATTTGAATAACCTATGTTGTTTTAAGTTATTAAACAAGAAAACGTATTCTATATTTATATATATATATATATATATATTTAATATTCAAAGCTTTTCGTTGGTTAACAGTACCAACATCATCAGGAATGAATAATACAATAAATGCAAGATATAGGCCAAAACATATGTTAAATTAGAAATAGAATTGTTGCTAAATTTATACAAATTGCCAAGTTTATTTTGTTGCTGTAACATTATAGACATTGAATATATTATCAAATTTAGAATGTATTTGTATTTGTTCTTTTATTAATTTGTTATTACTGTATTTATATATTTCGAATGCTTCATATATATTCATTCTTAATTCTTTATTAATTTTTTTTTATGTTTCATATTTTCAATATGCAACCAAATAAACTTGGCAATTTGTATAAATTTAGCAGCAATTCTATTTCTAATTTAATATATGTTTTAGGCCTATATCTTGCATTATTGTATTATTCATTCCTGATGATGTTGGTACTGTTTACCAATGAAAAGGTTTGAATATAAATTAATAAACATTCTTGTATTTGAATAACCTATGTTGTTATATATATATATATATATATATATATATATATATATATATATATATATATATATATATATATCCATTTTATGTTACTATTTTCACAAAGTATTACAAGGTGACAGTATTACTATTCGGAATACTGCACGCAAGCACTGTCCTAATTATTTACTAAAAGGTATCACGTATTTCAAAGGTGGGTGCACAAGTATAACGTTACGTACATAAATACTGTAACTGTGATTACAATTTATCGACTGCAACATCGATTTTAACTGATAAAAGCTTTTGCCTATTATTCAATATTCCCTAATCCCTAAGGTAGGCACGTATTACACTTTACAACTCCAACCCTCAGTATTCGACCACCGCGCCGGGAAGTAAGGGATGACAGGTAACCGATTAACAACGTGTGCAGCATAGCACATCTTCCATTACTTCACGTTTAAATGCCACACTGAAGCTAATATTTTATTTCGAATGGTTTTTTTAAAATAGTTATTCGTATCCAAGGTAATACCATACAGAATATTTTTGAAGTATAGACTTCGTTAGTCGCGCATGGTTATCTTTCTGGCGGGAGTATTGCAAAAACATGACGTCATATAGACAAGAAGATATGGAATGAACTGCCCGAAATCATTACCGAAAAAATAGCTTCTCGTAAACTCCTTTCTAGAACTTCTACCATGCACTAAAACTATCTCTAAACTTTCTCTGAAAGAGGAAAGAAACATAAAAATATCTGAGAAATGTTACAAAAGACTGATTTTTCTAAAGGTTTATGGATTACTTTTTATTAATTTTCTTGGTCATTCAACACACACAAAATCAGAAGAACTTTGCAATAAAAAAAACATCAAATTAGATACAGGTTTTAGGCATAAATAAAAACCAAATACTATAAACACACAAATCTTACAACAACGTACTGCAATATAAAAATGCACGATCACTTAAAATCTATTCAGCATTAGTCAAATATTAAAAAACAAGAAATATAAATAAAATTAAATTAAAATGAGGAATTCAACTAATTTAACTAGCTTACATGAAAAAATGTCAAACACTAATTCATGTCATATGACATTACAAAGCCTTAAACCAGCCATGTACGTCATTAAAAAAGAATGATGAATGGGTTGACGAAACTAAAAGAATATAAATCAAATGACTGGATTTCAACACATTTAATAAAAAGATATATATTAAGAAATGAATAAATTAGCAATTAGTAACTCTTCGGAAATAGTGATTACGAAAGTCAAACATGGCTGTCATCGGTAACAGTGGGTTTTCGTCTTAACTTAGATGTTACTTGGAGGTTACGTTCAAATAAAATTTCCTACATATTCAGAAATATCACAGATTTGTTTAAATTATTTGATAAGTATGATTTCATACAACAGCTGTTTTAGTACTAATAGGTTATTACGTCTATACTGTATATTAGCAGTAATAACAGCCCTCGACTATACTGTTATACACATAACATATGTGTATATAATGAGATATAAGTATTATATCTTACTTATTAAGTATTATACGACTTATTGGAGACTAATATTACAGTTATTCAGTCAATTTATTAGAGCATTTTTTTTAATTGAAAAATTAGACATTTAATAAAGTAGACATTTGAAATTTTACAATCCAGAACTTTATAATAATGAATAAGGTTATTTTAATAAAAATAAAAGAAGTACACAAAATTCACAAATTAATTATTTATTAACTCAGACGCGTTTCAATGATAAAGTCAACATCATCAGTGAGTATTGCTACTACAAACGCTAACTTATAACTTTTAACTTACAATATTCACTGATGATGATGACTTTATCATTGAAACACGTCTGAGTTAATAAATGATTAATTTGTGAGTTTGTGCACGTCTTATATTTCTATTAACATAACCTCACAAGCCAAGCTCAAACTTTTTTATGTTTTGCATTGTATAAGTTTTATTCCTTTTCCAAATGTTAAAAAATTTGATACATAACAACAAAAAAATTGAAGTAATAAAAACATTTACAATAATGTTCTCTTTCCTTACTATTAACGCGGAAACACTGAAGTAAATTTAACGTTATATCTTACCATTAGAAGTGTACACTTGGGATATCCGAAGGCTCTGGAGGCATTAGAAGTATACACTTCAGCTTTCCGAAGGCTCTGGAAGCATTAGAAGAGTACACTTCGGCTACCCGAAGGCTCTGGAGGCATTAGAAGTGTACACTTCGGCTATCCGAAGGCTCTGAAGGCATTAGAAGTGTGCACTTCGGCTATCCGAAGGCTCTGAAGGCATTAGAAGTGTACACTTCGGCTATCCGAAGGCTCTGGAGGCATTAGAAGTGTACACTTCGGCTATCCGAAGGCTCTGGAGGCATTAGAAGTGTACATCGGCTATCTGAAGACATTAAAAGTGTACACTTCGGCTATCCGAAGGCTCTGGCGGCATTAGAAGTGTACACTTCGGCTATCCGAAGGCTCTGGAAGCATTAGAAGTGTACACTTCGGCTATCCGAAGGCTCTGGAGGCATTAGAAGTGTACATCGGCTATCTGAAAGCTCTGAAGGCATTAAAAGTGTACACTTCGGCTATCCGAAGGCTCTGGAAGCATTAGAAGTGTACACTTCGGCTATCCGAAGGCTCTGAAGGCATTAGAAGTGTACACTTCGGCTATGTAATTATCACAGCAAAATTGGAATTTAAAATATAATTCATTCAACAATTATGTTTCATTTAACAAGTAAAAATTAACAAAGTCACGTACTGCGCAAACGAAAGTTCTAATTATTGCAGACCGGTAAAATCCAAATATGTAATCCTTGTGCTACTACGTATTGTTGGCGAAGAGATTACGCGCAATGGAAAAACTTATCGAGCTTTATTAACATAAAGTCCAAAATACTTTTCAACGTGAATTACTATTAAAGCATACACTCGTTCGCTGCGCTCAGGTGAGGGAAGCATTAAACATAGCGTCCTTCAGCTGTTACATGTTGCGTTGTAGGGGCTTGTCAAGTATCAGTAGGATAACGCACGATAAATAAACTTATGGAGCAGTAATAATATTGAATCGCCGAGACCATTAGGACGTGAACTACTTCTAAAGCATACATTCGCTTGCTGCGCTCAGGTGAGGGAAGCATTAAACATAGCGGCCTTCAGCTGTTACATATCGTGTTGTATAGGCTTGTAAAGTATCAGTAGGATAACGCACGATAAATAAACTTATGGAGCAGTAATAATATTGAATCGCCGAGACCATTAGGAAGTGAACTACTTCTAAAGCATACATTCGCTTGCTGCGCTCAGGTGAGGGAAGCATTAAACATAGCGGCCTTCAGCTGTTACATATCGTGTTGTAGGGGCTTGTCAAGTATCAGTAGGATAACGCACGATAAATAAACTTATAGAGAAGTAATAATATTGAGTCGCCGAGACCATTAGGACGTGAACTACCAAAGCATACATTCGCTTGCTGCTCTCAGGTGAAGGATGCAATAAACATAGCGTCCTTCAGCTGTTACATATCGTGTTGTATAGGCTTGTAAAGTATCAGTAGGATAACGCACGATAAATAAACTTATGGAGCAGTAATAATATTGAATCGCCGAGACCATTAGGAAGTGAACTACTTCTAAAGCATACATTCGCTTGCTGCGCTCAGGTGAGGGAAGCATTAAACATAGCGGCCTTCAGCTGTTACATATCGTGTTGTATAGGCTTGTAAAGTATCAGTAGGATAACGCACGATAAATAAACTTATGGAGCAGTAATAATATTGAATCGCCGAGACCATTAGGAAGTGAACTACTTCTAAAGCATACATTCGCTTGCTGCGCTCAGGTGAGGGAAGCATTAAACATAGCGGCCTTCAGCTGTTACATATCGTGTTGTATAGGCTTGTAAAGTATCAGTAGGATAACGCACGATAAATAAACTTATGGAGAAGTAATAATATTGAGTCGCCGAGACCATTAGGACGTGAACTACTTTTAAAGCATACATTCGCTTGCTGCGCTCAGGTGAGGGAAGCATTAACCATAGCGGCCTTCAGCTGTTACATATCGTGTTGTATAGGCTTGTAAAGTATCAGTAGGATAACGCACGATAAATAAACTTATGGAGCAGTAATAATATTGAATCGCCGAGACCATTAGGAAGTGAACTACTTCTAAAGCATACATTCGCTTGCTGCGCTCAGGTGAGGGAAGCATTAAACATAGCGGCCTTCAGCTGTTACATATCGTGTTGTATAGGCTTGTAAAGTATCAGTAGGATAACGCACGATAAATAAACTTATGGAGAAGTAATAATATTGAGTCGCCGAGACCATTAGGACGTGAACTACTTTTAAAGCATACATTCGCTTGCTGCGCTCAGGTGAGGGAAGCATTAAACATAGCGGCCTTCAGCTGTTACATATCGTGTTGTATAGGCTTGTAAAGTATCAGTAGGATAACGCACGATAAATAAACTTATGGAGCAGTAATAATATTGAATCGCCGAGACCATTAGGACGTGAACTACTTCTAAAGCATACATTCGCTTGCTGCGCTCAGGTGAGGGAAGCATTAAACATAGCGGCCTTCAGCTGTTACATATCGTGTTGTATAGGCTTGTAAAGTATCAGTAGGATAACGCACGATAAATAAACTTATGGAGCAGTAATAATATTGAGTCGCCGAGACCATTAGGACGTGAACTACTTCTAAAGCATACATTCGCTTGCTGCGCTCAGGTGAAGGATGCAATAAACATAGCGTCCTTCAGCTGTTACATATCACGTTGTAGGGGCTTGTAAAGTATCAGTGGGATAACGCACGATAAATAAACTTATGGAGCAGTAATAATATTGAGTCGCCGAGACCATTAGAACGTGAACTACTTTTAAAGCATACATTCGCTTGCTGCGCTCAGGTGAAGGATGCAATAAACATAGCGTCCTTCAGCTGTTACATATCACGTTGTAGGGGCTTGTAAAGTATCAGTGGGATAACGCACGATAAATAAACTTATGGAGCAGTAATAATATTGAGTCGCCGAGACCATTAGAACGTGAACTACTTTTAAAGCATACATTCGCTTGCTGCGCTCAGGTGAAGGATGCAATAAACATAGCGTCCTTCAGCTGTTACATATCGTGTTGTAGGGGCTTGTCAAGTATCAGTAGGATAACGCACGATAAATAAACTTATGGAGAAGTAATAATATTGAGTCGCCGAGACCATTAGGACGTGAACTACCAAAGCATACATTCGCTTGCTGCTCTCAGGTGAAGGATGCAATAAACATAGCGTCCTTCAGCTGTTACATATCGTGTTGTAAAGGCTTGTCAAGTATCAGTAGGATAACGCACGATAAATAAACTTATGGAGCAGTAATAATATTGAATAGCCGAGACCATTAGGACGTGAACTACTTCTAAAGCATACATTCGCTTGTTGCGCTCAGGTGAGGGAAGCATTAAACATAGCGTCCTTCAGCTGTTACATATCGCGTTGCTCGTCAAGTATCGGTAGGATTACGCGCAATGGATTAACTTATCGAGCTGTAATAACATTACGTCGCAAAGACTTTTACGACTTGAATTACGTTCAAAGCAGACACCCGCTTGCTGTACTCAGGCGGGAGAAGCAATAAACAGAGCGGCTGAGGGTGGCACAGTTTACGAGTAGCGAGCTGGGTCTATCCAGGAATTGGTTATTTACGTTCGACGTTAAAAGCAGTTTTAATTCTATTTACGTGTAATAATGGCGCGCGCCTTACCATTCCATCAAAGTCAGAAAATGCAAAACAATTTAATGCCGTTTCTTAATCTTTCAGAGCGGAATGAGCAATTAAATTTACAATGTCCTCAATAAGAATGTAAAAGATATTCTCTGCAGTAGGGAACAGTTCGTAAATGCGTGCTGGTGAAAGTTAAACGGGCTGTTAAAAATAGAGAATATTACATTTGGAATAAATCGCATATATTACAGAGTGGTTTTTAAAAATTACAGTTTTTTGGTAAAAGAAAGAATTCCGATCGAATATTGAGTGGATTAAAAGTGGAATCAGGGTTCTATTTATAAAATTCTAATGAAATTGAAGAAGATATGAATGATATGCTTTATTGTTTTACTTAAGAATATGAAAGAAATTTGTTGGAGCTGCGTTGGAAACCGAAAAATGTGAAGGCGGTGTTAATGGCATCCAGTCACTTTTATTCACTTGAAATTTTTTTTAAAATTAAAGGAGATATATAGAACATTCGAAAATAGTATTTATTTAATCAAGAGTTTGCAAGAAAATGAAAGCTATGCGCTCATATTTTATGCACTTAAGAGTTTAAAATAAAATTGAAGGAGTTGTGAAGAGATCTGCAAAAATGTATCTATTTCCGAATAAAAGTTAAATAATGAAGGTGTAACAATTTATATTTTAAATATGTTAGATGTTAAATATTGCACACACATGTTACATTGTCAAGAATTAACCTGCAAAGTTAAGACCCTTCTAAAATTGAATTTTAATGGTGGTACGTTCAATAAAAAAGCCCTTTTTATTTTTGAAAACAATACTAACTAAAATTCATTGAACATGAGTTCACATACAAAGAAAATACATTTTTAAAAAATCATACCATTTTTACTCTCGTAAAAACGTTTTTAAAAACGTTAGACCTGTTAAAATTTTGAATATCATTACCTTTTGAGAATTAGTGGTATAGATATGAGATATCCACAACAAGATTGCTTCATTAAATGGCTGCATTAAATGGATGCATTATCAATTCTATAAATATATTGATTCTAACAATTGGTGTTGAAAACTTCAATTAGTTACATTATGTGGATTTATCTATCACTTTTTATGTAGAAGCATACAATTTTGACATCAGATATTGTATTAATAGTTTATCACTTATATAAAAAAACGTATATGGCAGTACGTTGCTCCTGGATGCCGCTTGCAAATCTTTCATTTGGACAGAGCTATGCGTAGGATGGTGAGACGTTAATAATTGAATAATTTAAAGAGAAAACGCAATAAAAAAACAATTTCCTTTAAACTCATTCTTTAAAAAAATTGGAACATCTCTAGAAATTAAAATAAAAAATTCCTTCGAAATGCTACATCTCCAACGAATGTTTCTACGTCGAAGGCTTACGGAAAAGAAGAGCTACGCTTAGGGTTGCCCAGCAACTCCTGACCTTCTGCGCAATCCTCCTCGCGCATCTCGGTCAGCTGGTGTATATTATGTTACACTATTCGATGTAATGGTCTGAGGAAATATTATATTTCTACCAATTATTCTTTTAGATATTTATTATTAATAATCTGATTCACAATTTTTTTATTTATCTTTAAACAACTGTACCGATTTGTTTCTGAATGCTGTAATAATATTAATATTATTTTACTGGCTAAAATAATGCTACAAAGGAAATGTGTAGGACACACGGTAAACTTTCTAATTTTCCTTTTTTAGTTACAATCATCAAATACTTTAAGGAAATATGTAAGACATCCATTTGAATCTATTTTTCGAAAGTAGTCTGCAAGAAAATTGGTAAATAATTATATAAAATAGTGGGTGAATTGTTTACCCCCCAAAATTTTCCTTTTCGGCTACAATTGAAATCTACAACATAAAACATTTATGATTAAATGAAAATTAAAAAAGATATAACAGTCCCGAGTTAACATTTTATTTTTCGTAATTAGTTCAAATCATTAAACACTTGAGGAAAAATATGAAACGTATGTCTCCTCAGTTATTTATTAACTAAAATCTGCTGTGACTTGAAATTATTATGTGCACACTCATGAAATCGCTTACTCGTATTTCTTCTAATTATTCTAGCAATGTAGCACAGAAGTTTTTGTTTTATCGAGAGTTTTAGTTTTTATTTACAGGAGGTGAAATCGTCGAACAATCCAATAAACACCTGAACGAAACGGTAAAAATCTGTTTATTTTCAAACAGATTTACATTCAGCAGGATGGAACGATGCAATTTCTCTTGTTTCGAAGAGTTTAAGTTATTAAAACAACAAACCCAATACAATGCGCGATTTTACAATCTGTATCTCAGTTTTGTAAATACGTCAACACATTGTTCATTTTGAAAACGTATATTACACATTCAGAGGGATCAATCAATAATTGAAGCTTATATTTACTATATATTGTAAGACTATTTAAGTTACACAATTTCATTTAAAATTTATTTATTTATAATTAATATACATTGAAGTACAGCAAAGGTAGATACTAAATAGGTGTATTTAAAATCTCAATAAACAATAGTTTAATCAAACAGACTAGTTTCGGCGACTATGTGGCTTTCTTGAGGATAGGCTAACACTAACTCATTTTATTAAAAAAATCAATATAAACTAACGATAGAGCTCAGCTCGTACAATCTATCAAGATACAAATCAGATGTAACATTTAGAAATCAAACAACAAAGCTTATTCTAATCTATAAAACAAAAACGCCTTTCTCAGAAGAGTTATCTATTTTACATTATCATTTCCTAAGTTTAAACGTTTAGATGTTTTTATAAATATGCTCTATAAGATATTCATATAAATAATACACATTATATTACACAAGCATACAATCTCAATTATAACTCAAATACAAAGAGTACCATATAAAAAATTATTAAAAGCTATTATAAAAACAGTAATAAAAATACAAGAAGTCCCTAAATTAGAAAGTGTTATAATGTACACTTTGTCTTTGAGTTTTAACTAGCGGCAGATATTTTAAACGATCCTAAACAGAGACCAAAGCATTTAATGTAACTAAAACAATTAAATAACAACTGATAACACAAAGACCAGGAGATAACAAGAAAACACCGATAAAACTACAAATGTGTAACGAAACAACTCTGAGTTTAGAAACAGAAGACACTATTCTTGGACAGGGCCCTCTACTCATTGTTGACAGACGAATTCTATAATTCATTTATAATAATGCTTTGTTGTGTTGGCTTTTAAATGTTTCATGTTATTAGTTTATTCGTGATTCTTTAAACGAGCCATATCGTTAATTTATATTGATGTTACACAATATCAAGAGCACAGTGGTACAATATATTACAATAAAAATATTGAAATCATTTTTTCAAAAAACCGATATCTACTTGTAATGAACTTATTTTTAAACTTAACTTACTAAAAAGGTTTTGCTCAGTTGACCGGGAAGCCATGATAATACACAATATCAAGAGCACAGTGGTACAATATATTACAATAAAAATATTGAAAATATTGTGTTTTGTAACAAGACCCTCTGATGATGATGACTTGGTCATCGAAATGTACATAAGGGTTTAATCTTAAGTAACTTGTCTTATTTGTTATTTTTGATTATTTTTGTGGTATTGGGGTTCTTTTCAATATTTTTATTGTAATATATTGATGTTGTTGATTAAAATATGTTAGTGTTACCCAATCACTGTTGAAGCCGAGATCGTTGTCGAAACTAGTATGTATGAAGAAAGTCGTTTTTAATTGAATTGTTCTCGCCTACTAAGCTCTTATATACATCAGTAGGATTTAAGATAAGTTTCGATTCAAAATAAGCTTTAAATATAAATGTGATGATTGTTTATATAGATGGAAATATTTATTACTACATATAGGTTACGCCATCTGACTTTGTATTAAGCTAATACTAATGTAAAGTGACAAAGTCCTAGAAGTTTAATAAGAAACGATGTAGCCTAAATATGTTACTATAACAACAAGCGGAATGCAATACAGCCACATTACCAGCTAGTTGCAATCACGTCACCATTATGTTCGCGTACAACTAGATCTATATTTCTTAATATATTCTTGGAATTCATTTCTATCGAGATTTATATTTTAATTCTTTAAAAGAACCGTAATTTCAAAAGTTTTTATTTGAAATATATTATAAATCAATATCAAATAAAATACTATTGATTATGCTCAATTCTATGAAAGCTCCTGCTTGACGAATAATTAACCAAATTGGACAATCAACTCATTGTGTTTGCATCAAAGAACTACTGATTACTTGAAAGGAAATATACTGATTTATTAAACCTAACCAGAGGTATAGCAGTACATACAAACGTAATAATTTAAAGATAGTCTTGCACAAAACGAGATTGAAGTAACGTTAGAGTTGTTACATATACGTACACAACCCCTCTAATTTCATGCTGATTACATATTTAAGAAATACGCCTGAATTTACTAGCTATTGCATGTATCCATGAGAACTTAGTCTCGATAACTCTTAGTAGGATCGTAGTTTGTAAAAATGAAAATTAAAAATTGTCTTTCAACATTGTATTATTTCTTAGAAGCATTTTAACCTAATGCCGTAAATAGATGCCACTAGATACATGTACTTCGATTTAATGACCATTGAGTACCCTTTATAAATGAAAAGTAGGTATTTTAAATAATTGAATTGACTTGTTATGTCAACTTGTGATATTATAGCGATCTTTAATCTCTATGTCAATCTTTAAGAGATAGAACTGCCTTAAATTACAATTAATTTTCAAATTTTGCATTTGTAGATCTACGTATAAATAAAAATACAAATTTCCAGTAACAACCCGCTTTCCCAAAAGGTATTTCTGGTTCGTTGCTGTCCTTAAAGTTACACTTTATTATTTAATTTAAACATATAAAGATAACCATGCTACTAAAGAGTAATTAGTTTAGGCTAGAAATTATTACTGTATTTCAATTCTGTTAATTGATTTATTATTTAATAGTTATTTCCTTCAAGATTTGTCGATAAACCGGTTGATAAGAGTAGATTAGTTTTAATTATAATGTAATTTATTTCTCTTATTACATTTTATGCTATTATTTTTTTGAAAAAATTATATAAAAATAGAAGATTTTAAATTAACTAGAGCCTAATTAAATTTAAGTGGTCAATATATCATTAAATTTTGCAAAAGAAAATATTGCGTCGTATGAAATATACGATCAAAATACATCTAACAATACTAAATAAAATGAAAGATGAGACTTTTCTCAAAAGCAATGTTTACTTTACATTAAGATACTTGGTATTTTAGTATTTATCATCAATTTATTTCCACAGCAGAAACATGTAGCAGGAATAAAGGTTATGTTGCAGTCGAATCATTCTTAGGTGTAGGTACTTATTTGCTAAGCCTATGTTCCTGCATCTGTCCTCAAAGGACTACGGATTTTTTATACCTTTTGTCCTTTTTAAATGTAGAACTCCTTGGTTTATGAAGTTTAAAGATGTAATTAAAAGGGGTTCTATTTATTAATGTATTTGGAACTCGTAAACATATTTCTATGATAGAACCTAACTAGATCTTATCTAAAACATAAATATTTAATTTTAACAAGTGGAAATAACATCACTAAAACGTTATTTGAGATTCAGAAGAATGGGAGAACAGATGACCACATAGCTGCCAGTTCTTGACAGTAATCCACACTCACCTCTCACAGGAAAAGAAGATGGTAGGGAAAACTTAGTGCGCTGAGAAAAGTGGCAACCCTGGAAACCCCAGTTGCCATGGAAACTGCCAGGTCCAAATTGGACAAAAATTAGGACGACACCTAATGCCTCTTCGAACTTGGGTAGAAATCACTTTCTATTTTTAATTGTACAGAAACAAATTACATACATTCTTTCAAAGTGTTCTGCCTAAATCTGTCTAACGAATTTTATTCAAACTCCCCCTTTTTTCTTCACCTGCTGTAACCCGACAAATCGTTCATTTATTTTAGCCTTCTATTACTATCTGATAACGTCTTCTTTTAGCCAGCATCTTTCTTCTGTTCTCCTAATGTTTAACGAACAGTTGATTTTAGTACGATACTCTAGCTCCATTAGTGTGTTTATTTTTCCTTCTCCACCTAAATATCAACATTCCGTACATTTCAATTATTCGTTTAGAACTTGTATTATAATCATATATACCAAAAAAAGGTCATGGAAAACATCTTTTTAATCATAATAAATCTCAAGCAAACTATCTTACCTATAAATCCAATGATTTCCTCCACACTCACTCCCCGTGCAACCTAACCTTGAAGAACTAACCTTTAATGCTAACTTCATCCCACCAACAATCGCACTTGAATCTCTATACCTCTGCGATTCTGCACGTGCTAGTAATATTTCTCTTCAATACGAGGTGAATAGACTCATTTTCCTATCTCAGTCTTGTTCCCGATACTAAGGCGACGTACATACCAAAGCCGACCTGAGCCGAGCCAAGCCGGAGGGGCGATGCAATGCGATGCCAGACTGAGGAAGATTTGCTGTGAGTTCGCACTGAAGCCGATTCGCACGTAGTAAGTTTCCTAGCCTTGTAGTGAGAAATGATATTTTCCTGTCAGTCTCAGTTGCAACATAGTTTAATAATAACGTCATTAACTTTGATGATGATGATGATGATGATGACGATGATGTTATTGAATAGTTCTTCACTTGATGATGAATGTGTGGGAGAAAGAAGACGATACAGGACACACAATATCAATAAAGACAAAGTGGACAGTTCGTAACTCTTACTAGAAACTCCGAATTTTTAATTTACTCTGTAAGCTGTCCCTCAAAGGTTTCCATTTTTCTTGCAATATATGAATTCTTTGCTACAAGAAACGAAAAACGTGCTATCGGTACGGTCTGGCGTTGTATTTGAAAGCTCCCATCTAAGTGACCAGGCGATTATCGCACTGCTCGGGATCATCCTGTCCGGCTTTGGTGTGAAACACCACTAACTTTGCACGTATGGATAGGTTTTAATACTTTTAATGATGCAATTTCTCTATGAAATCGATAGAGACTCCGTCCACGTCAAAGATTCGATGCTGCAAGATGGTTTCTCCCTATAAATTAAGCAAGCGATATATTTAACATCATCCTAAAACAGTTCTCCAAATGTCCCCAAAATCCAGGAGCTGCTATTATATATTAATAGATTCCGTCTTCTGGTGAGCAACTAGTTAGTTTTTGGTTTGCAATAAAAAAATAAACTAATTTTAAACTACTGTGGTAGTTTAATATATTTCCCTGTCTGTTTAAAAATATATTAAACGACCCACACACTTTGAAGCCAATAGCCTTTTCCAATACATCACACAAGACGCCGACACCTCACCCACTGTCATAAATCCAACCCTGTCATACCGTTTGTAAACAGCCAAAAGCCGCCAGTAGAGGGTTAGCTTCGTAAAAGGAACGATCGTTTTGAAACGCGTCAGCAAGTAAGTAATTCACTTAGTTACGTAGTTTAAAATTAGTTTAATCAGTAAATTCAAGATGATTACATCAAGAAACTTCAAAAAAATAAAATTGGAATAAAATTAATAGCTTAAACAAATATTTAAAACATGGCGCAGCGTAGCTCAACAATCTCTCATAATGAATGATACCACGTGACGTATGTATCTGCAATACGTCAGTGTTCATTTAAAAACTATGTTAAACGAAATCGATTGGCACGCTTTGTCTGCGACGAACAGTATGTTGAATAAAAGCCAACGTAGTCTGATCGCAACTAACTGCTACAAGTGTCCCAGACTCTCAAACAATTCTCATGCCACTTACTTTGCTATTACAGTAGTGCCACTCTTTCCTCGCTGTAATCAATCTCACTCGTACAATAAAAAAACGATTTGTTCTAGTCGTTCGTTCATCTCTCTTGGGGGAAACCATGTTCAATTTAAGTCGATGGCTGGAAACTGTTGTCGGCCCTTTAATGACACTGCAATCTCTGTCATAAAAGTAGTTCTAATGTTCAAAATATAACAGTGGCTGCCTGGATGTAATTTTGATTTTTTAGTTCTAAATATCTAAAAAAATTTGATAATCTAGATTTTACATAAATATTTTATTCGATTTGAAATTACAATAAATTGTCAATAGGTGTATAAAGCAAAAAACCGCGACTGGATGTTAAACTGGTCTAATTCAATGCAAAGGGAAAAAATTATGGATAGCCAGTGAAAGTGACAACTTAAGAGCTTTTAATCATTCTTTTGTGTTTCAGTTCCTTTAAATCAGGAGTTCTTGTTTGAATAATCGCTTATATGACTTATTAAATTAATAAAAATGATGAACAAAATCATAAAAAACAATTGTTTTTGTTACCAATCAATTCAATGAATTAATAATAAATTAGTAGCAATTATTTAATATCTAGTATTAATTATAACTTTATATAATATTGTTACTAATATTTAGTTAATATAATATTACGGGAAGAACTTAGCAAGTTTATTTAGCTAGGATGTGGTAGGCTATATATTATATGTGGAATTAAGCTTATGACAAACCTCCCTTAATGAAAGGAGGGTAAAATAATTGTTCGCTCAGGCAGGTAGGTGTAACAAAAGCGAGACAATAAAGTGTCTAACCTCTACTTCCCCCTACCGTACAGGGTATTAATAATAGTGGTACCAAGTTACAAATAGGACTAATGGAGATAATATATTAGGTTCCTACTGTAGTAGGTAAAGCGGAAATCATGTTTCGCGTGGAAAGAGTCGGGTTCTAATCTTAGCAGCCAATAAAGAGGTCTAACTAGCTCAAGATGAATCCATTAACTCAGCAAAATCCAAACAAGTACCTCTATTATCGTAATTGATCCCTGTCTTTCATTAATTTGACAAAATGTCACGTTTCAAAGGATGTTGTCTTTAAACGGATTTCCTTTAGGGATTAAATTATCAAAAGTGTAACAAACAACTCCAAACTTTATTTATTCCAATTATTTCCTGAGAACATTATCACTAAATTTCTGAACTAGTTTCTATAGTTCCTCTGTAATCAACTTCCTAACAAGTCCAACAAAAGTTTTCTGTTTCTCCAGTTAAGATCATTTTCTTTGTCTTTACATGATCAAAGTAATGAACACGCGCGGTTGAACGGTTACATAAATGTCTTCATATTGTGCATTAGTTTTGTAGCTAAAAGATGAATTTTATTTTTCCCATTAACCGAGACCTATCATAGAAACAAAACGTAATATTGTTAAGGTGTTTGCAATTAGAGTAGAGGCTTGGAAGAAAATATGAGGCAAAACCAAAACTAGTACTGTTTCTCTTAACAGCACTTTGTTAACGGAACTTTCAGTTTAAGCCTGTACAGTATCACTTTCTCTGAATACTCTCGGGGATGTAAGATTCTGGTTCAATTCTAGTAAAATCAAACAAATCTGTTACTTTGAGCCAACGTCTAACATTGAATATACCTTGTAAAAATGATTAAAATAGTTTTGCACACCATATCTTCTATATTGTTAAAATTTTATAGTGCGAGTGCGTGTGCGGCTCATGAGTCAGACATATATGTCATCCCTTGAGGATAAGCATTACTTGGTAATCATGAGAGTTAACATGAGTATGGAAAAATAGTAACTTGTGAACTTTGGATAATATAAATATATGTAAAAAAAGTTCCCATATTAATACAAAAAAGGAGAAACTAATCGCTCGCGTAGCTTTACCGGTGTCAATCTTTTCTGCTATCTGTTTTACATACAGTCTAGTTTACCTGTGGTCTATCTTGCTGCTATCTAGTTTACATACACCCAAGTTTATCTGTAAGCTGTCTTGCCAGCTTTCTAGTTTACATACACCCTACCTTACCTGTGGTCTATATTGTCTATCTAGTTTACATACACCTAAGTTTACCTGTGGTCTATATTGTCTGCTATCTAGTTTACATACACCCAAGTTTACCTGTGATCTGCCATGCCAGCTATCTAATTTACATAAAACCTAGTTTACCTGTGGTCTATCTTACCAGTCATCTAGTTAACTGTGGCTTTTCTTCCCAGCTATCAAGTTCACAGCCTAGTTTGCTTGTGATCTATCTTATCTGCTATCTAGTTTACATACACCCTAGTTTACCTGTGATCTATCTTGTCTGCTATCTAGTTTACATACACCCAAGTTTACCTGTGATCTATCTTGTCTGCTATCTAGTTTACATACATCCCAGTTTAACTGTGGTCTACCTTGTCTGCTATCTAGTTAACATACATCCTAATTTACCTGTGGTCTATCTTGTCTGCTATCTAGTTTGCATACAGCCTAGTTTACCTGTGGTCTATCTTGTCTGCTATCTAGCTTACATACAGCCTAGTTTACCTGTGGTCTTCCTTGTTTGCTATCTAGTTTACATAACCCAAGTTTACCTGTGATCTGCTATGCCAGCTGACTAGTTTGCATATAACCTTATTTAGCTGTGGTCTATGTTGCCAGCCATCTAGTTTACATACAGCCTAGTTTATCTATGGTCTACTTCGTCTGCTATCTAGTTAACATACATCCTAGTTTACCTGTGGCGTATCTTGTCTGCTATCTAGTTAACATACATCCTAGTTTACCTGTGGTCTATCTTGTCTGCTATCTAGGTTAAATACAGCCTAGTTTACCCGTGATCTATCTTGTCTGCTATCTAGTTTACATACACCCAGGTTTACCTGTGATCTATCTTGTCTGCTATCTAGTTTACATATACACTAGTTTACCTGTGGTCTGTCTTGTCTGCTATCTAGTTTACATACATCCTAGTTTACCTGTGGTCTATCTTGTCTACAGTCTTGTTTGCATACAGCTTAGTTGCCAGCTACATAGTTTGCCTGCTGTCTATCTTCCCTTCTGGCTTTCTTATATACAGTTTAGTTGGCTGCTATATGGTTTACATACAGCCTAGTTTACCTGCTGTCTAGTTTGCCTGTAGTCTGGTTTGCCTGCTGTTTATCTTCCCTTCTGGCTTTCTTATATACAGTTTAGTTGGCTGCTGTCTAGCTTGCGCGCTGATTATCTTACCTGCTGTCTTTTTTACATACAGCTTAGTTTCCTGCCGTCTAGTTTCTCGCTAACTATCTTTCCTGCTATCCGGTTTTCATGAATCCTAGTTTGCTGGCTGCCTAGTTTGTCAGATATGTAGTTTACCTGTAGTCTAGTTTACCTGATGACTAGCTTGTTTGCAGTCTTGTATATCTAGTTTTGCCGTTGTCTTGATTATTACCTACAGTCTATTATAGTTATTCTTTATTTTTCCCGCTGCCATGACTATCTAGCTGCAGTACTGCTTAGCTTTTGTCTAGATTTACCGATGTCTTGATTACCTGCTCTTATGTTTGCCCACTCTCTTGGTTATCCGCTGTCTAGTTTATATGCAGTCTGGTTTACCCGCAGTCTAGTTTACCTTTTGTTTAGATTTACCGATGTCTTCATTACCTGCTGTTATTTTTGTTCACTGTCTTGATTATCCGCTGTCTAGTTTATATGCAGTCTAGTTTACCCGCAGTCTGGTTTATCTTTTGCTTAGATTTACCGATGCCTTCATTACCTGCTGTTATTTTTGTCCACTGTCTTGATTATCCGCTGCCTTGTATACCCGCTGTCTATTCTCCCAGTAGTCTATTTCACTACGCTTTCTAGTTTAGCTGGCTGTCTATAATTAAGAAACTATACATGTATATTTTTAAATAAAAACCTAATACATTAGTCTTTCTCACGAATAACATTTCTTCTACGCACCATATTATCTTGCATACTTATTTTCATTAGATTTTTGTTTCCATTGGTTATTATCGTGCACCATCTTAGTCCAGACTACATTAAAATCGAATCTGTACTTCAAAGTCTGTCGTAAAGGGATCACGCGCTTCAAAAATTTTTTGAGTTGGAATTAGAATCGTCTGTATTACAGAAAGACGTCGAGACGCACGCTTCGCTGAGTCATCATGATTTGGCGCGAGCTCGGCTGAACTTTGACGATATTTTCATGACAAATGAACGAAAGTGTCAAGAAAGGAGTCTCTTTAAGTCATTCAACGTGAACTTGGTGTTACATTTAATTCTGCTTGTAATGTCACATGACATTAGGTTGTAAAGCACTGCTCTAGAATACACATAAACGTTTATGAATGTATTATTTTAAATTGTAATAATAAATGTGAATAACTATAGACCTATATATTTCAAACGATATAAGTATGTTTAGCAACTAATATATCATAATGGTATTTTCAATACTCTAATCAATTTAAAGTTTAGCGTAAAAGCAAATTCTTGCCGTTAAAAATAGCTATCACAATACGAATACTGTTTCTGTAGTATGTTTACAGTATAGCTTATACCTTTGAACTAGGAATAACGTAGTTAAAGTTTTGAAGTAAAACTTCTTACGGCCCTGATATTAAAAAAAAAACAACTTATAACAGTAAATAGGTAGAATTTCTACGAAAATCTAAACAATACGGAAAGCAACGAATGTCCCGAAGATTTCCGAAAGTCAAACATGTTAGTTAATGCTTTGCAAATATATCTGCCAACTTACAGCTCTATGAGTTGTTACTGTATGACAGTGTCATGCCTCCTTGTAGAATCGGAAGTCTAAACATTGTTGTAGTGCTGTAAACATTCTACCGGTCCTGAAAAGTTTCACAAAAGAGGTTGCAAAGCAGACTCTGTTTGTCATAAGCTGGGGCTGTCTATGCCAATGTAAGGATTTCGGGCTCTTACATACTGGTACCACGGGATTTTGCAACCTCCCCCGTTTAGGACTGGTGAATTCATGCGATTCGGGAATTACCCATCGTTGGATTCGTGAGAGCATGGGTTTCTTATGCTGGATTTTGGATGTCGCATCTGTATTTGTATTCTATTGTACGGAGGAACAAGAGCTCTTTATAGTTCAATTTTTGTTTTTGGGGGGTGATGTTGATCGCCTGCACGTGGTGCCCCCTGCCTGAAATAACTGAACGATCAACACGAGGCTCGCCTTCAGCACGCTGACCATAAAATGAGAGGCCTTCAACAAAAAAAAAAGAGTTTTAAACGGTCCTTCTCAGGACCTGGACGCGAGCCTCCGCATTCTGTATTGGAATGCTGGAGGCCTCAACAGCAGTAAATTTGTAGAATTTAAACGAAACGTCATCAATTTCGACGTAGATATATATTTTATAGCCGAAGCCGGAGCGGCAACGGACAATATCCAATACTACAACATAGCTAACTACATGACTTACACGCTGAATCGATCTCGACAAATAGCATCAGGAATTATTGCCGGAATAAAAAGTGACCTGCGTGCCAAGTTTAAGACACTCCATGAGATGCGGGAGGGGGATAAGGCCGAAATTGTTCTTGTCGAAGTCTGGAAGTATAAAAAATGTTTCAGCATTGTAAGCCTTTACAACCCACCGGGAAATTTACTGCCAACTTTATACGTGGAAGCTACGCTTCAACCAAACAGCATTATAGTTGGAGACTTCAACAGCCCGTCCACAAGATGGGGTTACTCCGCGACGACCCGAGCCGGTGAAAGGGTAGAAGATATGGTTGACGACAATTTATTGGAAGTCGTTGAAACACCCCCAACATTCCTGTCGTACTCTGGCAGTACTACTAGACCGGACCTGGTGATCCTGGATCCGCAACTGTCTCAAAAAACTAAAGTTAGGCTTCTGGATGACGCAGCAGGGTGCGGACACCGAGCGATACTGATACATACAAGCCTATTCAAAACGCTCAAACCTCCATCTAGAGCTCCCCGATGGAATTTTGTGAAGGCGAACTGGACGGCGTATAGCGCACTTACGGACGACATCATAGCAGAAAGCATTGACTGGAGTTCGCTGGAGAAGGCTGTCGAGAGCTTTAATAAAACAATCCTAGAATGCAGCACGTCCTGCATACCAAGGGGTCAGGTCAAAGCCTACCGGCCCTTCTGGAGTGACAAACTGGATGAGCTGAAAAATATAAGGAATGCAGCAAGAAGGGAAGCAGAAAGAACAAATGATATCCTCGACTGTTCGGCCTTACGCAGGGCACAAGCACAACTTCAAAAAGAAATAAAACAGTCTAAAAGAGAATCCTTTCGAAAATTTCTAGGCACCCTTGACTTTCGGAGGGATGGGGCAAAAGCACACAAATTTATATCGCGACTCAATAGTGACTCACCGCCTGCAGAGCAAGAACCCTTCACGAAGGGAACAAGATGCTATACTGAACCAAGAGATATCGCTAACCTACTGTGTAAGCACTATGCGAACATCAGTCGTGTAAACCAGCCTAAAAGTGCATACAAAAAGCTGTTAAAGCACCCCAAAAGCTCATGCCCAACTAGAGAAGACAGCAGAATATGCTCAGAGGATTTCACGTTGGCCGAGTTGGAACAAGCACTCCAGGAAACAAAAACAGGGAAAGCTCCAGGTGTGGATCACATTTTCTCGGAATTCCTTATTAACTTGGGCCAAAAGGCAAAATTGCTCTTCTTGGAGATAGTGAACCTATCCTGGGCTAGCCATGTACCTCATCAATGGCGAAAAGGTGAAATAGTGCCAATCCATAAGAAAGGCAAACCTATCAGTGAAGCAGGAAGCTACAGACCAGTTGCTCTAACGAGTGCATGTAGTAAAGTAATGGAAAGAATGGTTGCCCGCCGACTGAGCCAATTCTTCGATTTACACAACACCATCGATGATGACCAAGCAGGATTCAGACCGAGACGAAGTACGATGGATCAAGTAGTATACTTCTCACAGTGTGTCAAAGACGGCTTCCAAAGGAAAATGTCCACCTTGTCTGTACTAATAGACCTAAAAAATGCCTACGACACCGTTTGGAGAGAAATGCTCATACACAAGCTAGCCCAAAGTGAAGTTAGGGACAATTTATTTAAGTGGATCAAATCCTTTCTGTCGCAACGACTTATTAGAGTAAGATATACAGGAGGAATGTCCAAATATCGTATCCAAAGACAGGGATTAGCACAAGGAGCCGTAATCAGTTGTATACTCTTTAATTTGATGATCAATGACGTACTCACGGCAGTTCAAGCAGTGCCTGGAGTACAAGGCCTACTCTATGCAGATGATCTAATTCTCTGGGCTAGTGGTAGCAACATCAAATCACTAGAAGAAGCAATAAACAAGGCACTGACTAACCTGCTGCTTTGGACGGAGACTAACGCGATGTGTGTGAATGCGAATAAATCAATTTACCAACTTTTTACACTTTCAACAAGGCGACCTGAAATCTCTCTGCGATACGGGAATAGCGAACTCATGGAGAGCAATATCTGCAAGTACCTGGGAGTTTCAATAGATTCCAAAATGACCTGGAAACCACACATCAAAGAAAGCGCCAACAGAGCCATTAAAAGAGCAAGACTGCTGAAACGCCTAACTGCCACAACATGGGGAGCAAATCAGGATGTACTGAACACAGCGTACAAAACATATATACGCCCCATACTCGAGTACGGAGCTGAAGCAACAATCACAGCGTCAAACACCACATCCCAAATCTTGGATAGAACCCAAAATGCAGTCCTCCGAGTCATCACCGGTGCACCAAAATCGACCCCGATAGCAGCAATGGAGGCACAGTTGGAAACAGAGCCAATGCAGTTTAGAAGAGAAAAACTCAGCCTCGGGTTTTGGGAGAGAAACAAAAGGACGTACAGCCACCGATGGGCAAACTTTAAAGAAGCCACAACGAGGCTAAAAACACAAAAAACTCCGATAACCACATATAAAGAGTTGATTAAGAAATACAACATCAACATTGGCACTCATACAACAGATATCAGGAAACATGAAGTGTTCAATTCACTGCCCAAGGGAATCCTAAATCTTCTTGACCACAACATCCCAAAGAAAGATTGTAACCCACTAGAACTAAAGGCTGCAGCCCTCAGAACCATCAACACAGTCTATCCAGAGACACAGTGGCTACATGTATATACCGATGGATCGTGCCTCCCAGACAAAGGACAGACTGGAGCTGGTTATTACTGTAATCTTTTCGAAGGATCGCTAGCAGTTGGCAACAACCAAAGTAACTTTGACGGTGAAATAACCGCCATACTAGCGGCATCAAACGAAATGAAGAAAATAAAGACACCGGCACAAGCAGTCTTTCTTGTAGATTCAATGGCTGCAATAATGGCCGTAACAAATAACAAGAAGACCGATTGCAGATCCACTCTAGCCTGCCGTCAAAATTTGTCAAAACTAATGAATAGGGGATGGAAAATTGAATTACAATGGATCCCCAGCCACGTGGATATAAGAGGAAATGAATTAGCTGACTCATTGGCAAAAAAAGGAACAACGCTCCCACAGCCGAGCGTAGCAACTTCGCTCCCCTCCATAAAAATACAAATAAATGCTGCAATAAAGAGGAGCACTCAGGCCTACTTACGAGAAGCATCTTTTAATAAACGTTGGGCTACTCTTGTCGAAAACGGGCCAATTAACAACATGTTACCCCGACGGGACGGGGTTGCACTTTTTAGACTCACAACTGGACACGATTACCTAGCTGCACACCTAAACAAGATACACGTCTTCTCGTCTCCCAGGTGCACCCTATGTGACAGCGGGGAGGACATGACAGCTGAGCACCTCCAGTCATGTACAGCTCTGGACCATGGACCCCTGAACGACACGAAGGAAGAAGAGATCTCTCGCCTCTACTGGTCAGCGCGCCACCAAATGGCCCAACAGCCAAGAGTGGGCGTTGGCTAGTAAGTAAGTAAGTAAGTCAATTTTTGTGTGAGCAAAAAGTTCAATGTGGTTTTGTAAGCAGTGGCCAAATATACCTGCAATTCAATCACGTAACGTGCTGATGTTAGCATACAGGGTAGTAGCACGATTCACACCCTTAACGCGCTACCTGCGCCGGCGGCTTCTTAACAAAATAATTCGTCTATGCCAATATGAGCATTCCTTCAACCTCTTTTTTTTTAATTTCAGTAGTTTACTCAGCGTTTATTACAAGTACACTGCCAAACGTTCTTTAAACACTGTACAACATAATATCAAAATATTCAAAAATCAAAAAAACTTCATATAAAAAATGAGGTATAGATTGATATTAACGTCTTTTTTCAAGAAAGACAGAAAGTCCACGATGTAGGGGCTTGCGGTGATTTTTTCAAGACACTAGTTTCACCGTGACTAACTTTTTTCTTTCGTACAGAACTCAACAAGTAAGTCAAAACAACTACCGGAATATATTGCAAGGCTTCTACTTAATTACTTCAGAACGATTAATTTCATTCGAATTAAAGAGACGGCGAATGAATTTTCGTCTGCGCCATTTAAACGTAGACTACATGTATCGCAGACTAAACAACGTAAATAGTCGATTCATTAAACCTAAACTGAAAGTCGTTATCGGAATGGGGAAAGTGAAAATATGGACAAAACGTTTGCTTTGTGTGCTCAAGCTGGAATGAAAAATGCGGAGTTTAATTATACTTTCCCGGATGAAAACTGAGATTTTAATTTTATTGGATTTATAACCGAAACAAATTTATAAGGTTGAGATTGCCCGTCAATTTAAATTATGTAAGATGAAGCGAAAGATTTTAAACGCAAATTAGACAGGTGTTTTTTATTTAGCTATGAACAGCGAAAGTTATTATTAGGTACAAATTTGCATGACCAAAGCCAATAACTTTAGTCAATTTTAATTTATTCAATAAAAAGGGAAATCTTTTAATTACTTTCACGTAAACCAGGGTAACAGTACGTAAACAGGCGATGTAGGCAAAAGCATCTCACCTAGGCTTAAGGACAGGAGTGGTGAGAAGTAAAGAGGATTAAGGTATGTACAAGATCTCTCTCAGTAAAGTAGCAGGGGATCATGGCTTAAATAGGCCTCTTCGACAACAGACCCAGATCTCTTCTCGCTTATAATCAGAAAAAAGCGTGATCAATTTTTTAATGTTCAGTAAATTCTTTAAACCCACAAAAGCTTATCAATCATAAATTTTTTTTAATATTGAATTTTCTAAAATTATATAGGAAATTGTGTATTCTACATCCAAGTTCTGTACAGTAACGGAACATCTGGTCCGGTAGCTGTGAACAAGAGAAACGAAATATATCGAATTCAAATTAAAAAGAACTTTGTCACGAATGCACAACGTCAGCATGACGGCAGTGTTTGCGAAACGAAGCACTTCCGTGTTCTGGTTTACAAAAGAATGGAAAGCCTTTCGATAGCATGCGTAATTCGATAGTTGATTGAAATCAATGTAGCCGTGGATTTTTTAAAATACTGTTAGCCTATTCATCAAAGAATGTTCTAACAATGTAAATGTCAAACTGTGTACTTTGCTTTTGTGCATATGTGCGTCTGCGCGTGATGTGACGAAAAGTATAATAGATTAATATTATAATCAGCTATAATCGGCTAACGGGTAAGAATTAGGAGCGATGCATTACAAGATTAAGCGAAGTAGGGATACGCCTGTTATTGAGCGGTGATGGTGGAAGATGATAGGGCAGGTTGGGTTATCTGAAGTACAGGAGTTGCTTAACCAATAATCGTTCCGGAGCTCTGTCTCCACTTTAAAAGTAAAATGAAATACCAATTTATTCAATCATAAATAAATATACAATAAACCAATTATTATTTTATAAGACTATCCTATAAAAAAGTCTCGGTTAGTTTCACTAAGATATTTATTTGTCTAAATTTTGTTTACAATAAGGATTTCTGTAAACATCGTGAGGCCTTTTATGTTTAAACTTGGTAAAATTTCCTCATAAGGAACTTAAAATTACAGAAAAGATTGATGAACACCCACGAGACCTGTTTTCGATCTTCATTAGTACCTAGGATAACCAGTAGGAAGCGTTGTTAAACTAGAAGCTTGCGTTTTTAGCTTACGTCTTTTATGTCATCAAGAAGTGCACACCACTTAAAACCGTAAAGTTAAAACTGTTAGGCCATAGAAACTTCAGTTAAAATTTTATTAAACTTATTTACATTTAACTAATAAAAATTCATCCGTTTAAAAAAATATATAATTTTAATTTATTGGTAGTGAATAATACAGAAAGCACATGACTTGTGATAACAAAAACATCTGTATTACGTTATGACATAATTTATCAAATATAGGATGTTTCAGAATATAAGAAACATTTTTTTTAATGATTTAAATATAACGTCTAGATAACCTCAAAGTGAAGAACAGCTGTTAAGGTTAATTTACTCCCATGTTTGGTTTTCGGAAATATTCCTGACAAGTCGTCCCTATAAAAATGTAGAGAGAGGGAAGTGGCTTCGCGTTCCTAAGTGATGACTTCACACTACTGATCCAATTCCAAAAAGTGTTTTGTACGTTGCCAATAAAACGTTACATTTAAAAATAACATACGACTGACTAAGGAGAATATCTTTCTACTGTCTCGTGATAATAGTTTGGATTAGTAACGAAGGTTTAGGCGACCGAAACTATGTCTGAGCAAAAAAGAATAGAATCTGAATGTGAGTCGCGCAAATATGTACGAAACTGGCTACGCCATTGTGGAGCAAATCTTTCAAAATTAAAATAGAAGTACACGGGAAAGAGTTTAAAGTGCAAGGACGAAGAGAAATCAAATGTTTTATAGGTTTAAGATTAAAACTTGAATATATGTTAAACTCTTGAATAACGTGGCCCTTCCTATTAAATATATCTATGTTTGTGAGATTAAATACATGAATTCCGGACGCTAAACAACAATAAAAACTTGATACTTATCATCGCTAAATAACTGTGCAATATCTTGATCATTTTATGCAAAAGACACTACTGTGGAAACATTCTACCATTGAAGAGATCGGCATCAGCATAAACAAGAGATCGTACATTATGGTTTGAAAAAGTAAGAGAGTTAATCAGCAGTTTAGAGTATAATGAGCTGTAACCAGAACTGGCTTGAAGTTGATATCCACCACATCCATTAAGGATAAAACGAGGGACGAGTTTGTTTTCCGCGTAGTATTTTAAGATATACAGAGTATATATATATATATATATATATATATATATATATATATATATATATATATATATATATTTAATAAATTTAAAATATTTCAAAAACAAGAATACTTTTAATGAATATATTTATTCAAAGCTTTTCGCCGATAAAATAGTACCAGCATCTTCAGGAAAATAATTATCTAATAAAATATTTTTACAAAATTAAATCATTTTAGATTTAAAGATATGATTTAATTTTGTAAAAATAAAAATATTTTATTACATAATTATTTTCCTGAAGATGCTGGTACTATTTTATCGGCGAAAAGCTTTGAATAAATATATTCATTAAAAGTATTCTTGTTTTTGAAATATTTTTAATTTATTAACTATATTACAAGAAAACATATTACCATATTTAATATGTATATATATATATATATATATATATATATATATATATATATATCGCAATATGTATTCTTGTGTATTAATAAAGAACTAAGTCAAAATACAAATACAAGAGTTATAATTGAATTTACAATTCAAAGCTTTTCGTTGGTTAACAGTGCCAACATCATCAGGAATATTAAACAATTCATTCAATTGTTTAATATTCCTGATGATGTTTGTACTGTTAGCCAACGAAAAGCTTTGAATTGTAAATTCAATTATAATTCTTGTATTTGTATTTTGACTTAGTTCTTTATATATATATATATATATATATATATGTCACATATAATATGTGTGTGTGTGAAAAATGTCACGAAGTACTCCTGATCTAGCATACAGGGAAAATTTCCTTGTGAATTTTAATCCGTAAGTCAGTTTGAATCACCTAAGAAGGATAGGATACTGTTGTAAATAAGGTAGGGACATAAAATCTCCTGTTAAAGAAGATAAACATGATCATGCCATTACGTGTGCCGGATTGCGAATCGAAGCAGACTACTATTTAAGGGATTCAAAAAGGTTAGTACTTAGTTACACTCGCAGTTGTACGAAGAAGGTCAAGGAAGGGTAGATTGATTTGAGGGACGGATTTTTCTAGTACTGACGGAATGGGGAAATCTTGATAGAGGAAAATTATATCGCGTGGGTAGGCGATACACCTGAAGTAACCCTGCTATCAATTTGATTAGGAAAATTCACGACTTACTTGCGCATAGCAATATCTCCATATGGAGTATTATGTAGATACATTGACTTACCTAAAGAATCATAAAAATGTAATCACTCAGTGGATTCTATTGTAATTCCAAATGTTATTTCAACTGTTTGATAATTTTAATTGTAAATTAATAAACGTGCACTTTTATAAAATTCCTGAAGTTTCTAACAACTGTTCATTCCTTTTTTCTCAGAAAGGCCTCATCCTTGGATGACGTCATACTGCATACTTAGCTTTACCAACAGAGTAATGGATTAATTTACTATATCAACAAATTTATTTGTTTCGTGCTCAGGATTGTAGCGCTTAAGCTTGTTACTATCGGCGCCTTGTCGCCATAAAGGATCGTTATATGGCTCATTATTATTATTATTATTCATAATCTGTCACTCGGATGAAACTTGTTTGTGGTAAAAGAATGCTGTTGATTTTTTCAAGTAAAAATTATCCTGTATTAAACTAATTAACAACATTTCGACAACCAAATGGCTTTTCTTTTAAGTCTGTAAAAGCAATATAATTTAATCCAAAAATGTTTATTGTATAGTCTATTATGTTGTAACCAAGGTGGTTTGTATTCTTTGTATATTATAATTTATAATATCTTTACAGACTTGAAAAGACAACCATTTAATTGTCGAAACAACGTTAGTTAGTTGAATAAAGGATAATTTTGAGCCGAAATAAATCAACAGCATTCTTTTATCTTAAACAAAAGTCATTATTAACACGGTGTTACAGTGATTATAGTTCGTATTGTTGCCAGTACTATCGCCGTATTACAGTGATTATAGTTCGTATTGTTGCCAGTACTATCGCCGTATTACAGTGATTATAGTTCGTATTGTTGCCAGTACTATCGCCGTATTACAGTGATTATAGTTCGTATTGTTGCCAGTACTATCGCCGTATTACAGTGATTATAGTTCGTATTGTTGCCAGTACTATCGCCGTATTACAGTAATTATAGTTCGTATTGTTGCCAGTAATATCGCCGTATTACAGTGATTATAGTTCGTATTGTTGCCAGTACTATCGCCGTATTACAGTGATTATAGTTCGTATTGTTGCCAGTACTATCGCCGTATTACAGTGATTATAGTTCGTATTGTTGCCAGTACTATCGCCGTATTACAGTGATTATAGTTAGTATTGTTGCCAGTACTATCGCCGTATTACAGTGATTATAGTTCGTATTGTTGCCAGTACTATCGCCGTATTACAGTGATTATAGTTCGTATTGTTGCCAGTACTATCGCCGTATTACAGTGATTATAGTTCGTATTGTTGCCAGTACTATCGCCGTATTACAGTGATTATAGTTCGTATTGTTGCCAGTACTATCGCCGTATTACAGTGATTATAGTTCGTGTTGTTGCCAGTACTATCGCCGTATTACAGTGATTATAATTCGTATTGTTGTTACGCGTTTATTAGAATACACCAAAGATGCGTACAACGAAATATGGGTACACCAGGAATATTGCGAAAGATGCGTACAGGATCAAGTTTTGACAGATGACGAGGGTAAGCTATGACGTCAAAACATTGTGGCAGGCGAAATTTGCGTCCAACCTTTAGGCGAACAAGGATCTTTTAAAATCATTGAGCTACATAAATGAGTTTACCTCAGAGCTAAACATAGGTGCCTTTTAGTTTCTCGGGACTGGAAATCCTTTATAACTTTATTATACCTGATTTACATCACACTTTTCCAAGCTTTGGACCGACAAAAATGATAGAAATATCTTGCGCCATCAATTTGGCGTGATTAAAATCAGCTGATAGCCTCGGTAATTTTGTTGTTTTATTTTTTAATTTGTTTTCGTTTAACTTAATATACTTCGTTTTTCTTCTTTTTCCTCCAGTCTCATGTGCATAGGAGTTCAGGTTTCAGCCTCTTTTGATAACTCTCTTTCGATTAAATCGAACTTATCACCTTGACAGTTGAAATCAAAGTGACAATTGACAATGTAGAAATCCAAAAGGGTAATCCTAGCTTATCACATTGCATTATGAAAAGTAATCCTAGCTTATCACATGGCATTATGAAAAGTAATCCTAGCTTATCACGTGGGATTATGAGACGGAATCAGAGCTTATCACATAGAATTATGAAAAGTAAACCTAGCTTATTACATGAAATATGAAAAGTAATCCTAGCTTATCATGTGGAATTATAAGACGGAATCAGAGCATATCACATGGAATTATGAAAAGTAATCCTAGCTTATCACACTGCATTATGAAAAGTAATCCTAGCTTATCACATTGCATTACGAAAAGTAATCCTAGCTTATCACATTGCATTATGAAAAGTAATCCTAGCTTATCACATTGCATTATGAAAAGTAATCCTAGCTTATCACGTGGGATTATGAGACGGAATCAGAGCTTATCACACGGAATTATGAAAAGTAAACCTAGCTTATCACGTGGGATTATGAGACGGAATCAGAGCTTATCACATGGAATTATGAAAAGTAATCCTAGCTTATCACACTGCATTATGAAAAGTAATCCTAGCTTATCACATTGCATTATAAAAAGTAATCCTAGCTTATCACATTGCATTATGAAAAGTAATCCTAGCTTATCACATGGCATTATGAAACGTTATCTGAGCTTATCAAAAGGCATTATGAAAAGTAAACCCTTTTTGAACAATTTTGACTAGTAGAATCCAAAACCTTAAAAGCTATTAGCAAATAGTTTAGGGGTAGATGACCTGGGTTGACAACTGGAATTTGGTATGTACGCTTGTCAAATATACGACTCACCCTCGTCAGTTGCTCTTGTTTCCTCTTGTACGCATATTTCGCTGAACGTATCTTTCGCTGTTCGCATTTTTCGTCCCACCGTCCACTAAACGACACCACTATATAACCTTTAGCCTTACATCTTTAACCTTTGTTTTTTTACAAAAATTACTTTTAATGTAAGTCAGGTTCTTTTGTTCAAGATAAAATTAGTAATTCTTAAAAAGCAAATGCAAAAATCAACATTCAACAAAGGTACGTAAATATCCAGTATGATATGAATTTTAAGTTGAACGTGATTACGGTTCTCGCCGAACTTACCCGATCTCTACAACTGTCATTCGTCGTGTCTTTCTTGATCTAATTGGCTTAGAACACAGTCAAGTCATGTACCGATCTTGTCAAGATATTTAACTGACAGATAAGTAATAACTCCGACCTCTTTGACAGGTTTAAGTGTAGCGGATGTCGATATAAGCCAATCTCTCTCAAATCATCCTTAGACGCAATTTTCTAAAACGCAGCTAAATATTTGTATCGCACTTTTGGACAATTTTTTTTTTTTTTGGAATGCCCCTAAAATATAGCATTTTTGAAAGTATATTCTTTCTATGTATTTCACTTACGAAAACCAGACGAAATTTAAACACTGTCAAAATTAACGATTGTTTAGCGGATTAAATTCCAACTCTCTATCCAACATAAAATTGTTGACTATCATCTACACGCAGATTATAGCCCTGCATTACCTTATCATATAATCTAAGCAAACCAATCAATACCTGAGCTATATTTGAGATTAGCTGGTGAATAAAACTCATAATTAAAGTAAACTAACACCAACTCACAATCATTAACGTAATTAATCTCACGTATTTCAAAGATAAAGTCATCATTATCAATGAGTATAACTATAGAAATTGTATATAAAACCCTCATACTTTTGTTATGCTCATTAATGATGACGACTTTACCATTGAAACGCATATGCGGAAATAAATGTTTAGTTGTGAATTGGCGTTATTATTTTTTTTAAATCGTGGATTAACGATTAATGATTCTTATTTATTTCAAGGAAAAGTTATCAATACGGCTATCGTTGTCTAGGAGGGTTGTGAGAAATCATAACTAATTACAGGTAGAAGTGAGATGGTAACATTAGAGTCTGTACGATGTAACCAGTCTTGTGGATATCTGGGCTGGCCAGGATGTGACTGATCACTTGCAGCCGCCGGCAACTCTTTCCTTAATAAATCACGTACTAGCATCCGCACTAAGTAAGTAATTTTCTTACCCTAATTACAATTTTCAAATTGATATCGAATATTTGGAAAGTAAGAAAAAATATAAAGAGAACAATATCAAACACTACATTTTTGTTAAAAAGGAGACGAATAATAAAGGTACCGCACCCTTTTTATGTGTGGTAACAATCATAAATTGAACAATCATATCAATCCCTACGTACGCATTAATGAGTACGTGAATCATTAAGGAAACAGTTGCGAAAGATAAAGCACATCAGACCAGAACAGGTAGCCGGGCGGTCCACAAGATAGGTCAAACATACCGACTATAATACCTCCTGGTCAGAAATATTAAAAAAAAAACATGGCTCTAATGTTTGATGACCTATGCGCTATCTTGATCATAAAATCTGGGAATGCATTTTCCAAGCAGTTGCCTGTCTAAGATCCTATCCCTCTTACAGCTTTTTATCTCCCTGATTCGTTCGGTAAGTTATCTATTAAAGAATTAATTTATATAAACAGTTACATTAAGGCACATACCTGTCTGTGCACGTATATACCAAGTAATTAATCCTGTTGGGAAAGTTTTTGCCATTTTTAGTATTGTCAAGTTTCTTTTTTACACGTTTCAGAGTATCTCCATCATCAGATTTTCCACGTATTGAAAGGTCATAAATCAAAGTGTACAGTTCACATACATGAAAAGTTTTGAATCATAGAGATTCTTCAACACGCGTCATTGGAAACGACGACAGGTACAGCAGAAACCTGTGATACTTAACAGACTCATGCAAGGCAACCATAGCTATTTTTACCTTTCTACTTCTATCTTATCTTGTACCATCCACGCGAAAATATACTATTTATCAAGACATGCATCACCAAGCACTATCCAACTATCCTGTCTAAGCACATAGGTATACTATCTGACTCAACCCGTATCGAAATAGGTACTTATCTGTATAATGTCTAAGCATTGATTATCTATGCGTGGCTGTGTAATCAACGTGGCATCTTTCCACGGACGAACGTCCAATTGTATAACATTATAAAGCCTAACGAACATCAGTTGGGTATTTTTATTTTAATCCTAAAAGCTAATCAAAAGCTGTTAAAAACAAACAAAACTGTTTAAGTAAAGCTACGTTGCAAAGGTGTATATTGCAGCACAAGATTGAGAAACATAAAATAAAAAAGTTATACAAGAGAAAGAGAGAGTGGCACAGCGGGGCTGCAGTATTTATGTACGTTGCGCCGTACATAACATTAGCAATGTCTACGGACTCGTATTTCTCCTCATATTCGCCGTAAAATTAGAGCAGAAAACTTTATTTTTCGTTTCTAGCTCAGGGGAAATTCCGGCAGTAGTTTTATGTTTAAAGCTTTAGTGAGTTACTGTTCGTGCTATGTTGGTAGGAGGTCAAACAGTAGGTAAACTATCCATTTGAAAATAATCGTGATATTATTTCCTAAACTCTTAAGAAATATTGTATTCCGAGATCTTTTATTTCATTAAACAATATACAATAAAAAATGTTCGTAATAAACATTTTACTCTAAGATTTCGGAGTATGTTGACAATTACCTTTTTTATGGGTTTTACAGCGAGATGACTTATCGCCTTTAAAGATATGAAAATGGTGTGAAAGCGACAGTATTAAGGGTAGAGCATAAAACACCCCTTTATAGCGAGCATAAAACAAGAACTTTTTACCAAGGTGCGCTAACATCGAACAATCATTGTCAGCAATATTATCGAAAGGCTAATTACCATGATGTGTGACAAGAAAACAGCTGTACATCGTTAATTGCATATTTCTGTCTACAACGTTCTCCGATGGCCTCCGGCTCTTGGGTCACCCATGTCTACATTCCAATCTTAGGGAGACCCATAATAGCTTAGGTCGTTCTCTTTTTCTTTGGTTTAGACGCATCTAAACCATTATTCACGTTGGAATCCTACCATTAGAACACCTGCGGAATAGATTTTTTCTTTCATACGTTCTATTTACTTTTCTTCACCTTCATTCTTTCAACTACTTGTTCTTTCCATATCCTGTCAAAGCGAGAAATTCAGGCTTCTCCTCCCCATTAACCCATTTCAATGTAATAAAATGGCATTGTATGTAGTTTTCAGAAATAAAAACGTTTTTTAATAATATTAGTTAGTTTTTGTAATACAGCCGTCAAATCAGGGAGTCTATTATGCCACACCCTGTATAAAGAAGGCTTAGAAAAGGAAGATGGTCTAAAGATAAGGCTTGGGTAAAGAAGGAACCTCTGGTCCTGGGATGAGGGACAGACATGTGAGCAGGATCGCTGGACCTCATCAAACGCGTATTAACTTCACTTCGGTCTTGGATGTTAAAGTATGGTTTTCTCTGGTAAGAAAATAACACGCCATAATACATCCTTAATAATTAACAAATCATTTAATGACGATTTACTGCACACATTCTGGAAAATTTCGTTCAATTACGTTAATAGAGTTTTTATTTTATTAATTAAAATGTATATTTTAATGTATATAATGTATATTATTAATGTATATAATTAACTTTACCTTACTAGAGGTCCAAAACTAGTTATCTCCTTACCTGGAAAAAAATAACAATTAATTAACAATGATATAAATAATAGAACACAAAATATTTTAAAAACTTGTATTCAGCTCTATTTGTAAAAGAGAAAGTAGATAAATATCATTTCCTGCCGGGCAGAGTTGTAGCAGAGATAAGGAGAATTATTAGTATGATTAAGGTAGAACTGGCTTGGAAGAGAAAATGTTACACTTTGGGTTATGAATTAGAATAATGTACTTTGCAATTTACGAGCAATTAGGTTGTAATTGCACGATCGAAAGAAGATATGAGAACATACTATACATAAATTATTCGACGAATATAGCAATTAAGACCACATTTAAAACGCCGAAAAGTGAATATTTATCGTGGTTTATGTCGATAACCATACGAAGGCACTAAAATACAAAATTAAAAAATTTTAAATACATGAGCGTCACCTGTAATTCCGATAGAGAAGATAGGAAAGCAGGTACTAAATACTTCCACACAAATCTGGATTTTAATAGAACCAATAAATGGCACGTTCTGGTATAAAAATGTTACAAATACGAGGAGAAAATTTAAAAAAATGTCAAAACATAAAATAAATTATTTTACATTACATAAAATGTAGGCCATCCAGACTCGGAAGCGGACTAGAGGATTAGGCAACCCTTACACTTTAAAACGCACACACTGGAACGCGCGCTGACCTGCCTACGTGCCGTCGATAGTTTACCTTTAGTCAGCTACAGTGCCGCCTACGGTAACAGAGGCTAAATACGAAGTAATTGTGTCGATATTAATTGAATATTTAATAGAATTTAATTAATATTCTAAGTATATATTAAATTATTCTTATCTTTTCTATTATCTTTAAGAGTGACATAATTAAGTCGTATTTGGCCTCTATTTCCCAGGAATAATATTTATAATAAAAAATGGCAACAAAAATTATCTAGTGGTACAATTGAAAACACTTAGTTTTGTGGCAAATAGTAAGGTAGATCGAATATGCTACAAGTACACACAGTACCCCCAGTGACACTTGCGCCCATGGTGAAATGTTCGACAGTTGCGCCAAAGTTACCCCTAATGTTTGGGAGGCCCACGTTATGCGTGGCTCTAAGATTTCTATCACGTTTTACCTAGGTGTTGGACTGGCTAGGTGATAAAAAATAGTTTTTTCATCAGTTTGGAAAACTAATTTTCTTTCATTTAGGCGTTTATAACCCTCTAAAAAAGTAATCACTTATATATTTTTTACGATTTAAAATCACACTATATCATCTTATTTCTTTTCTTTCAATTTAATGTTATTATTATTTTTTTATAAACTTAGTTATATTTACAAATATTACAAAAGTTTTAGCGGTCTTCAGTTTGAACCTAGTCTGTTTTGTAAGCAGAACAGAGGGCAAAGACACGTCCTTATGTCACTAATTTCTTCGGGCTTCTTGATAGTTTTATTAATTCTCTCGGCCAGTTCCATATACGTGCATCTTCTCCTCTTCCCTATAAGATTTAATTGTATCTTTATGTATGTGCAGGCCGTATTTTCCGCTTCAGTTTTGAAACAACTAATCAATTCTTTGACTCTAGGATTAGGTTTCAAAGGGTGGAGTTCAGCATGTTGTCCCATCCTCAACAGGATTAAGGTGGTGCAAGTTTCACAGGGCGCAACTAACGTAACACCAGGTAGGCCGCCGTAAGTGAATGTGTGAGGGTCGTCTAATCCTCTAGGGCGCTTCAGAGACTGGGTGCAATATAACATACTGTAACACTCTTAAAAATAAGGTGTTACATATAAATTCATTTATATATTTAATTTTTATTTAATAATTATATCGACCCAATATAAAAGAAATTTTTTGTTTTATTGGTGCACATTGTGAAGCTAGCGTAGGTGGTGAGCGCTCCTAGTGGGCGAAATAGAAAAATATCGTACGAGTTAGTAACTTAAGGTAATAAGCACATCACGCCATGTGACGTAAACATGGTCTGATATCGCCTGATCCGAAGCACCAATCAAAAAATTCAAAATAATAAGTAAGAGTGGGAAATTCCGTTGGCGTGCCCTTGCAAAAGCCCCACTTCTCCAGAGGTTCCCGAACGGAATGGCATTTTCGGACAGAACTGAGAAATTTGTAAGCTTCCAGTATTCAAAATTTAAGATGTCAAGGCCGGTACCAAATTTTATTAACGCAACTAAAGAAGAAGTCAGAAGCAATTATTTATGTGTTTCAAATAAGTAAAAGTTTTATATCATTTTGGTTTAAGAGCGCTGATTTGTAAGAGCGATATGTTAAGTGTTAAGTGTACAAAAGCCATGTGCAGTGTTTGTGTTATAGTGTTTTACAAATAATGTGCACAACCAGGTACGTTTTAGATAATAATAAAGAAAATGTGTTTTAATGTTAATTAGCTTGAATTTTAAATGATAAACGATCAACACATGAACGGTAGAAATTGCCTTTGAATATTCACTTCTAAAATTAAATTGGAAAATTTAAGTTACTATTTTCTCGATATATATAAATTTTAAAAGTTAATACGTAATTAAAATGTATGGAATAGTTAGCAGTAATTAAAAGTGAATTACTCGACACATTGGTCATTTGTTCTTTTGTAATTTGTCATTGATTAAGAAATTGTATAACTTTGTATTTTAAAGCTTTAAATTATCATTTCAAGTAACCTAGTTCTACCTTCAAGATAAGAAGACCGCCATAGACAGACAGTATCTGCCTGAGCTATGACGGAGAACTAGAGACCATGGTAAGTAATTAATTATGTTGGTAATAAGCAATTAACAATTAATAATATCACATTTCAAATAAAGTAAAACTCCCCCGAGGTAAAAATGGCTAGTCCGTTACAATACATGTGCCAGAAGCATGGCAAATTACACAAAAGAGGCAAAAAGTCGGTAAATATGCAGCCTATTATCATTATACTAGTGATAATACGAATCACTATAAATACAAATTAAATAATAAATAAATATAGGCTACAGAGTGGCAACGGGTATATTCCCTTCAAATACACCCGTTTTTCGTACTCACTAATAACGTATAATATTTTAAACTGCTTCCATTATCTATCTTCTCTTGTGTTTTCAGTTTATTATCATTTAATGTTTCACCACAACCCCTTACCCCCTCTGTCCATCCAGGCGCAATTGAGGACCAAAATGATTCCAAAACGGAGTTATTGATGTAATTATTAACTACCACAATCTATGTAATTTTTAATTATATTTTAAATATATTTAAATATATTTAATATTTGTTTTAATATAATGTAATATATAAATAATATAATATATTATCACCTAATCGATCTATACATTTCATAATAAATTTTGTGTTATAAAATATATATTTTTATTTAGTTAGTTTCCAGGCGACCAGCCAGTATGTTAGCTGGTCACCTCCGAAGGATGAAAAAGGATTTTGAATACATATTGGATTGAAGTACTGTAGAAACTTGAACCTCATGGTAGAGGAAGTAGGGGAGATCATTCCTTGCCTTGAGAATTAAATAAGCCTATCCTTTATCAGGTCATAGAGAGATGATTATACCTTTTAATTAAAAAATTGGTAACGAAAGTGAGAAATAATAGGTTTAATCAGATAGAAATAAAAAAATAAAATTATTATCTAGAAATGGTTATGGCACCGTCTGGATCCCTTTAGTCCTACTCTTAACCCTAATTTTCTTTATAAACTACTTCTTTATTCATTTATTTCCGATTGCTTTTTACGTATAATAAATTTAACAATGAAAATATACTCTAAGATATACGTTTAGCTTTCTTTCACAAGCGAGCTGTTATTGTGAAAGCAGGTTTGTATAAAATATAATTAGTATTGAGTTGAAAGAAAGAGCTGGAAGAGAGTAAAAAATCTACGTGAACTGTTTATTTGTATTCCGATATCCAGGAATTAATATTATAAAATTAATATTACAGGGTAAAAAGTGCAATTAAAATTTTAAATACAAAAACCAGGCTAAATTTAATAAAACGTTACTGCGAGCAAGATTTCAGAAAAAAAAAATTTAAACCCCTTTCTCTTCACGACGCTTTCCCATAGGGCCTACGTGTCAATAGATCCAAGACAAGTCACGTATCCGGTTTATGTCTTCAGTTTAACTGACACTTTTATTTCGGTTGTTTCTCGAAATTCCTTACAAAAAGGGAGAATATCTGAGCTTATCGCTGGAATAAACTCGACAGCAGTCAATGATTTCGTTGGTCGGAACACTTTAGGGAGAAGTTTTTCTAAAAGTACTCTGATCTGGTATTGATTTTCTTAAATCTACGACACCAATATGCCTGTCCGCTTGGCCACATAGTTTGAACTGCAAAGGTTTAGTTTTTGTTTAAAAGTTGTTTTACTGTTTATTAAAAACAGATAGTGAACAAAAATATTAAATATGCATTTAACATTCAGTAAAAATAATAAGTTTTTTATTTTATAATCAAATATTTTTCTAAATCCAGATAATTAACCTATACAGGTTTATTTGCACATTCAAACTATCTTAATATTTTAATATGCTAAGAATCGCGAGAATTATTTACCGCTAAGAAAACTTGACCAACAGTACTTTCAATTGAGCAGCCGATAATATCTTTTGATGAGACACTTTAGGAAAATATATTAAAAAACCGTAATGATAATGATTTTCTTAAACTGTGGCTGAACGTTTCGTTTTAATATAAAGGTTGTTTGTTTTCACTAATAAAAATAGTTATTTATATATTTTTTCCGTGATACATACAGATATATATTCCCTCGCATTATTCCATTATTTTAATAATCAATAAATTATAACTAACCAATATTTAATTGCAAAATTAAAATAAACAGATGGTTTTAATTATATACATTTGATATATATATATATATATATATATATATATATATATATATATATATATAGAATATCAAATGTGTTTTCCTGTTAGAATATTTTTAAGATCAAATAATACACACAAATACAGGAATATTTAATTTATTGAACAATAAACTCAAAGCTTTTCGTTGGCTTACATTACCAACATCTTCAGGAGTTACAATATTAAGAATCATATTAAGATTCTTAATATTGTAACTCCTGAAGATGTTGGTAATGTAAGCCAACGAAAAGCTTTGAGTTTATTGTTCAATAAATTAAATATTCCTGTATTTGTGTGTATTATTTGATCTTAAAAAAAAAAAAAATATATATATATATATATATATATATATATATATATATATATATATATAATACTCATTACGGAAAAACGGATGAGTAATCTGGCATTACTATTTATTGAGAAGGAGCTCTTGGAAGAAAAGGAAAGCCGGAAAATCAAAGATGGAGGACATTTATAACACTATGATCCATAGTTCGTTTTGAAAAATCGAAGAAAAATCTAGTTAATATACAAATGAGGTATATAAATTATGTTATATTACTTATTATTTTACTATGTATAAATTAATTATTTTTTAAAAATATAATTAAAAATTAAAAAGCCTACTGCAATTAAATATAGTTTACAATGAATTTCAATTTTAAACTTAGTTAAACACATATTACTAGCAATCAATAATTTTGCACGGTAGAATGTTCAAAACATTTATTTTGTTAAATATGACTAGGCAAGTAGAATAATATTTAATAATAATATTATTATTGCTATTATAATATAATCTATAAGTATAATAGTAATAATCTGTGTGGTATTTTGTACCTGCATAGATCTGGGCAAAATTATTTTATACTTCTTAGATCTTTAAAAATCTCGTTTGTTAAAAAAGATTTTATTTCAATAATTATTTTGTGTTTCTTACTCTTGAGTGATAATCAAATAAAAAATCGGTAATATCTTTACATATTCACCTTTCACTAGCCCAATAGCGAAATATTATTGCATTGGCAGCGAGTCCTAAGCCTTGTTTAACGTTTCATGTCTCTATGACATCAAAAAATTGTTTAAATTCAATTACAATTCCACAAAATCAGAGCTTGTAAAAAGTGTTGCATGCTTTCCATTTGGGTAAACTTTTAACCGCATGCTTTCATACTTCCAATGACTTCCATTTCTTCCTGCAAGACTACTCGCATTTTCTTATTAATTAAAAAAGCGATTATATTGCGTACGATCTTATGAAGGTCTTGGAAAATTCACTTCAAACATGTTTAATTGGTAGAGACTTTTGCCTAACTACTTCGAAATCCGTTACACTTATTAAAAAATTGCACACATTTATTAATACTTATTTTCATTATTATTTCTGCGTATATTACTAATTTGTATATACAGTATTTTAAAGAATTGTATAATCTTTATTTAAAACAAAACTAATTCAGTTAACTCTATTTTATTTTATTTCCACTCTAAATATCCCCACAGCAGCGGAGAAATTTACGTCGAGTAAATGTAATTTTTCTCTAATTAAAGCTCCAAAACGAACCGAGTTTATCACGTTTACGATGCAGTATTTTACCTCTGAAACCATATTGCAGTTATTTTCTTTTCCTATTTTATGGATGACGGTGTTTTAACTGCCTGCAACTGTTCTACACTGTTTAATTGTTGCAACAAGTATTTTATTCTTGTTTGCAATTAACAGCCAGTTCATTGTTTCCATAGTTTATGCTAGAGCAGCAATACGTATATTAGTTCAGCTACAGCAACTACAGAATGCGCATTTTCATTTGCAATTTGTTTGGAAACAATTGCTGCAATCTGTGGCCATTGTGATAGCTTGAATGCAAAGATGGGTTTATTGAAATAATGCTGCAGAGTGGTATCCTTTGTATTGTTGTGTAATGAAGTGTATTTAGAAGAATGGAAGCAGGTTGTAGTTTTCCAAGTTTTTGCTTCTAAGGACAGTTGATATAAAAACATCAGTAAATTTATTATCTTTTCCCCACGTGACAAAATATAAATACCACCCATTAACAGGAGCTAATGCAGACTATAATTATCATAACTAGGTGCAATAATAATATAACTGCAGTAAGTTTATCTCAAAACAACTTATCTATTTACGGTATGTCTGAGTAGTTACATATTTAGCTGACGGCAAAGAGTAAGGAAGAAGCTTTACTAACTCCTGCCGAATTTTTAAATGTCTCAACATGAATTCTTTGAAGTTGCAAAGAAATTAGTAAATTAGTTTGTTTGACTAACATCCCCTTTGAATAATAAACAAATCATCTTGAATGACAGACATGTTTGAAGTAGGAAGAAAAATCTACTGTTCTGGGACATAAGAAAGACTCTTGTAGAGAGGTTTCCATCAGGTTCAACGTAGTCTAAGAAGAAGGAAGGAAACGTCTGGTGAAAAAAGACAGGATAAAGGAAGGGACAAAATGGTATTGGGACTAGAGGTGCTTACATGAAGCAGATAATGTAAGCTCTTACCAAGGTCATAGATGTGTCTATCAGTTACTCTGAACGAGTTCAACGTGGTAGGCAAGAAATGTACTGGTGTAAACATAATGCTTGAATAAGGAGTTGACACAATGCAGTTGTCACTGTGGGCCTAAAAAAGGTTTATATCTTTCTGACTTAGTAGACAATAGTGAAATTATCGAAAAAAATTGATTGACATTTTTATAGATTAGTGGCTTTTATTACCTCAAACGTATGTAATTGGTTTTTCATAGTATATACGAGTTGAGCGACAGTAACCATTTGATTGGTATCAGTCATTATGTGCTACTCTAATCTGCGAACTGGTGATTTGTTTCCATATTTCCTAATCTGTAATACACATGTTCTTATACGTTACTATTATATAAACAATAATACAATGGCAACCGTGTCCTGAAAAACAGAATACGTTGTAATATCTTGAGGTTAATAAAATTGTATTAACATATTAAATTGTTAACTTAGAATAAGGAAAAAGCAGTATTTGATAAAGTTTTAATCTCAATTAAAACCAAATTCAATAAGCTCAAGGAGGCGGGATAAAAGGGGAACCCCATTAACATTGTTCCTAAGGTTTATAATTTCAATATGGCCGGCACAGCATAAGCTTTGTATCGCAAAGCGCTCCCAACGCCAAGCAAGTAAACAACCGCTACCCGCAAAGCTTATTAAACCACGGCGATTGATGGCGGACTGCAAACCACAAACCCACCGACAATCCGTCAGCCCTACTGCCGTCTCAGTCAGGCTGTTTCAGTGAAGGATTAGACGAGTCCACTCATCATTCCTTCTGTGTCTATGGGAGATGTATACGATTCTGCCAACGTTTGTTTTGTTTTTTCTGTAATTCAGACACTTTTTACTTCAATATTTTTCTAAACAAACTATGAATACAATCTCTACCTTTTTCCCCGTTTTGAGTTTTCGTCGCTGTTGGTCAGTCGATTTTTTGTTCGATACTCTCCAAAGCCTCACTTAATCTGAGTCCTGAAGGTCACATTTAACTTGTGTTTTTCATTTACTTTATTTGCACCCTTCTCGTTCTCCTCCGTTTCTTTGTATTGTGTTATCGTTTAACAGACGAGAGTTATCGTCGTTGTTATTCTACTTTAATTTAGCAACTCTAATCTCTGCAATGCACAACCACTCAGAATAGATTTTTTAGGTGAATGTACGATACCTCATTGTCAGATATTTTATATCAAGCGTTCTATAATTCAGATAACTCATTCTCATTATGCACATAATCAATACCATGAATAAAGATCGTGTACGCTATAACATTTGATGACACAATCCATAAATTGTAAACATGTAATTCATACAGCTATTCTTTGAGCTTAGCTTGTGAGTTTATGTTAAAACAAAAAAAAGAACTATACAAATTAATCATTTATAGACTCATACGCGTTTCAATGACATAGTTATCATTATCAGCGACTGTTGCTACTACAAACTCTAACTTACAGCTCACAAGATGTAAGTTAGAGTTTATAGTAGTAACACTCACTGATAATGATGACTTTGTCATTAAAACGCTCATGAGTCAATAAATGATTAATTTGTGAGTTTTGTGTATGTCATGTAATTCATACCTTATTATGTAATTCTTACCGTTCAGGTAATTCATGTTATGTTTTCTAATCACTAAATCCATATAATGATTATGAACAAGTAATCCATACTTCTTGATCAAGTAGTTCATATCATGTCTAACATGAAATCCATGTAATGAGTTCTGATAGTATAATCCATACTTTCTGGGCAGGTAATCTATTCCATGCTAATTGATCAGGTATCCTTACCGTTAGTTAGATTACTTGTCAGGTAATCAAACTCATTTTTAATAATATGAAAATGTTAATAAATTAACAATAAATTGTTAATATTATAGAACTTTATTTTAGCAACGGTCTTGTTTCGTGACTTTAGCTTTAATATGAATAGCGCGCATTAACGTGCAACACTTCATAGGAAATTTGTGAAAACAATAAGATAGATTAAAGGTAGGGTTCAAATTAGGAACGCGATCGCCTCATGGCTTTTGAAGTGATCCTTATAGCTACCTTATGGAGTTGTTTTGTAGGTAATGCTTATGAAAGAGTGTGTGGTTATCAATATTAAATAAAAAGTCATAGGCATGACAAGTGACACTATAGACGGAAATGAAACTAAGAAATAGATTACTACTTTCCGTTCAGACCATTTACAATATTTTTAGAAGATATACATTTGAGTATATTTTTCTCCCTTTCCCAATATAATTATTTTTTTTGTTGACGCGTTCCAGAATAACTCCATTCTCAAGACTTTAGGGTATTATTACATTTTTGAGATTAGGGTCACTCTATTCCGAAACGCGTCAACAAAGAAAAATATTATAATGTAAGAAAAAGCAGGGAAATGTACTCTAATGTATACCTATGCTGCTAACTGAAGTGAAGATGAGTATAATAGTCAGAGAAGTATAAATTTAATACTCAGAAGACTTGCGGAGTAACTGTTATAAGAATTAGGAATACTAGGGGGGAAATAAATCAAATACGAGCTGCTAATTATAATACATTGTTGAAAGAATACATTCTTGAGTACAATTCGTGAGGACAACATAGTAAAAACTAATATAACGCAAGCAAGGCCACTATTAACTAACAACAGTAGGGAAATTGAAAATATATATTAAGAAAACTGAAAATGTATATTTAGAAAACTGAAAATGTATATTAAGAAAACTGAAAATGTATAATAAGAAAACTGAAAATGTATATTGAGAAAACTGAAAATGTATATTGAAAAAACTGAAAATGTATATTAAGAAAACTGAAAATGTATATTAAGAAAATTTCAAATGTATATTAAGACAACTGAAAATCTATATTAAGACTGCCACATTTTAAATAGAGGGAAAACTCAGGCACCGAGGAAGGGCTGAGGAGGTCAAGAGCTGTTGTCCGCAAAAAAGATTTAAGGCGTGGTAATAAATAAAGTTCTCATAAAATATGTCATATTTTCCATCAAATAATGTAAAAATATAGAAACGGTCGAGATCTTTCTGTAAATAAAAATATTTTATAGAGCTAGAATAATAAAATGGAGTTATTTAATAATGGTTTTAAAAACGCGTAAAAAACGTTTCATGAAATGCGTGATAAAAATGAGGAATTATGCATTGTGTGTGTTTGCGTGCTGTGTTCGTTATATATATATATATATATATATATATATATATATCAAAAAATACAATCAAAAAACCAATCAAAAAGAGTAACGGTAGCTGAGAAAAACAGTTTGTTATGAACATACGTACAAAAAAAAAATATATGATAGACGACAGTAAACATAGTAAAATAAAAAGTTCATTAATTGATACAATAAAAAAACAACAGAAAAGAAAAGAATTTGGTGTAATTGGGATGGGAGCAAAGGGAAAAGTGACAAATAATAAAAACAGGCAGGATAATAAAAGCAGTATATATAGGTGACAAATGAAAAAATATTACATTAAGTTATATTATTTCCAATAACAAACAACTGTGTTATTGTGTTAGATTTTACGACTCCATTATTTTCCTTTGGCCCTCGTGGCTTTGAGCTATATGGCGAGCTTTAAGTGTGAACATAGCCCGCTTCGCTCCAATGCGTCAATACGTCCGAAACGCACGTAGTGCGGTCACGTAGCCAATGCATGACATCGTTGCGAAGCAGGCATTGTTATTTGGGCCGACCTTTGGAACGCTCTTTCTTACTAGTACGCGCTTTACAATATAAAATTGAAAATGATTGTCAAAATGGAAATGACATTTCATGAAAATAGTATTACATTTATACTTCGATAATTTGTCACAAACACACACTAAGAAGTACAGCGGATTTTAATAATAATAATAATCGTATTGTTAGACGGGTATTTATATAGACAAAAAACTTAATCGATTTTTAGTAACATTTCTGCCTCTATACGCTTCTACTTAAAACCTACGCAACTGTCTCTACCTTTTTATAGATATCTTACCTTGGAAAATATTATTTTTCTTTCTTAACCCTCCACTTTATAATCAAAACTGTACAGTCGTTCTGAGTATTGTAATGTTTTTAAAATCATAAACATATTATAAATCATTGTTCGTTATAAACTGGATAATAATATAATAAAAAAAAGGTTGAACATATCTTTGTACAAACGCCTTTTATATATGAAGAAAAAATCACTTCAACCTAATTTATAGCTCTTAATTCTTAAGACTTAGAAATGTTTAGTGTATAAAACCTACATTTATTTACTGGGATTTAAAAAAAAAGTCAATGTACATGAAGCGACTGGCGCTTAGCTAAAATGAGAAGAAAACGAGGTTCGAGAAAGATCGGCAATAATATAATTGAAATGTGAGTAACAATAGTAAGCTGCGGCAAAGTGCCTTACTTCAATCGCTGAGCACGCAATTACGAAAGTTAGAAAGCCATAATGGGCTCCGTACAAGCACATTTAATTACAGAACAATTCGCACTGAAATTACACATAAATGAATTATTAGTACTTAAGCTTATGCAGCACTTACCCTCGTGGAGCAAGAAAGGGCAAAATTGAAGTGGTCGTAGATCTCGTAGCTGCAGAAGTCCTGGGTACCCAGTTCGTAGGAATCCTGGCCAGGCGAAGTCACACTAAAACTTAAACGAGAAGTCAATAAGCTGCATTTAAAAATCCTAGTCATTTAAGAACTATGGCGCGGAACGACACAAAGGAACTTACAAACGGCGATTGTAATTAAAGTCAATAATCCGCAAATAACTTATATAATAACGCGGTCACACTAACACACATTAAGACGAACAGTTTTAATGCTTGTACGAGGTTTTCACGGTCGAAAGCGGCACTCTGCACAAGTTGTGCAACTTTACGTAACGAGGTATTTTAACGAGGCTGTTAACTGTACGACAGTTCCGAGACAACAGGGACGACTAACTTTGCGGAAAATGCGAGCTAAGGGAGTGGGGATCAAGCCACAGAAAATCAATACTTCAAATCATACATCGATTGGCAGATCGGACGTCACGTGACCATCACTGCACAGTCCAGCTGAGCGTTTGAATGTAGGCCGCGAAACTTCGAGCGCTGACTCGAACATACCGCCCACCAAAACGAATGTTTTTAATCCGCCAGGTGGGTAGAGGGCGAAGAACTAATTAAGCACCGGAAACCGAGGGTGCCGAAGAAATAGCAGGGGGAAGCGAAGGAAAGAGAAGAAAACCAAAAGGGGGGCAAGAGTGCCGAAGAAACCAAAGGTGAAACTCAATGCTGCAGCGGGAAGCCAACAAGCTTGTGGACAGGTCGCTTCAGCTGGCCGTGCGAGGTTTTGACAGTAGCTACGCGGGATACTTGGTCGTGTCCAGGATGTAGATGTATGATCCGACCCATAGGCCAATGAAGGGGGCTCGGATGCTCTCCAGTGATGAAGACGAGTTGATCCTCCTGAAGCGGTGAGGAGTTCTTGTGCCACTTGCGGCGTTGAATCTGCGAATGCAGGTACTGAGTAGACCAAGTCTTCCAGAAACGGTTGGTCATTTGCTGAATCATGGACCAACGAGATTTAAGAGGCGGTTCGGGGTAACATCTCTCCGGAAGTGCAAGGAGCGGTCGTCCAATAAGAAAATGTCCGGGAGTGAGGAAAGACGATCCTTCGCTGGGGTCAGGCGAAACCTCGAAAATAGGGCGACTGTTAAGAATAGCCTCTATCCGGGTAAACAACGTAGACAACTCTTCAGGGTTTAATACCGTATTACCGATCGTGCGGTGCATAAGTCCTTTAGCGGATTTGACGGCAGCCTCCCAGAGTCCGCCGAAATGTGGTGCGGCTGGAGGGTTGAAGTGCCATTCAATGCGTTGGTCGGCGAGTTTGCGCTTGATAAGCGATTTCGAGTGGTCAATCAGTTGATAGACCTCACTCAGGCGGTTCGCGGTTCCAACAAAATTCGTGCCGTTGTCAGAATAAATATCAGAGGGTAGCCCTCGTCTTGACGTGAAACGGTGTAAAGCTGCGAGAAAGGCATCGGTGGATAGGTCGGACACCATCTCCAAGTGCACAGCCTTAGTAGCCATGCAGACAAATAGGCAAAGATAAGATTTTAAAAGCTTCGAGGTACGCAAATGATTTGCCTTTGTGTCAAAGGGTCCAGCGAAATCAATTCCCACCCTGCAGAAAGGCGGCGATGGAGTGACTCTAGATGATGGTAAAGCAGCCATCATAGGTGGACGAGGCTTAGATTGCATACGGAAGCACCGCATGCACGCATGAATGCGTTGTCGAAGTAAGGAGCGTAACGCAATAATCCAAAATTCGCCGTTAATCAGCGCTTGAGTGGTGCGCGGTCCGGCATGTAAGGCTAACTTGTGGTAATGATCGCAGATCAAGTTGACGTACTGATGATGTTTAGGAAGCAGAAGGGGGTGCTTAGATTCGTACGACATCTCAGAATGATTAAGTCTTCCGCCCACCCTGAGTAAGCCCTGGGCGTCGACAAATGGCGTTAAGCTGCGGAGCGGATCGATGATTTGAGCGCCACGACGGAGCCGTTGCAATGTTTCGCTGAAGGCCAGCTCTTGTATGAGCTTGACGCAGAGATCTCTGGCGTTACTTAACTCCTGCACCGAAGGCGTAGTAAATGAAGTTTTACTCAAGGCGACTTTGGCCTTGTAGCGGGTGTTATGACCGTGGTTAGTAGTCTGGCCTTTACGACGGCAATTATTCACAAACCGCAGGACGTAAGCGAAAACATGGTGAAGAGTAATTAAGTTCGAATGTCGTTCTATAGTTGTCAATAGTCGATTAGGCTCTTGAACGGCCGTACATAGCAGTCTAGGTTCAGATTTATGTTCGGTCTGGTCCGGGTTAAGGCCGGTCGGCTTAGACAAATGCCACGCAGTAGGACATTGTAGCGCCCATGGTGGGCCGTGCCACCACAGCGGATGTTCAGCAAGCTGGTTAGGTAGACACCCACGGGAAGCAACGTCCGCGGGGTTATCAGCAGTCGAGACATGGAACCAACGGTCCATGGAGGTATTTGAAACGATTTCAGTGACGCGGTTGGCAGTAAAAGTCTTCAATAAATAAGGCGGGGTGTTGATCCAATACAACACAATTTCCGAATCGGTGAAGAAAAACGTCTCGTCGTCAGACACAAAATTCAAAACGGGCTGAACGGACTTGTAGAGTTTGGCCAGCAAGACTGCGCCACAAAGCTCCATGCGAGGTATGGTGATCGGTTTAACTGGAGCTACCCTGCTCTTAGCCTTCAGAATGCTAACGGTAACGACTCCATTCCATTCGGTTCTCAAATATATAGCTGCTGCGTATCCAGCTTCGGAAGCATCGCAAAACCCTAACAGGTGATGCTTGGCAACTCGTGTGCCAACGTGTCGAGGTATTTGGATAGAAGACAAACTGGCGAATTGAACAATGAAGCTGTCCCATTGATTTAGAAGCGCGGTTGGCAAAGGTTCATCCCATGATAACCTTTCGAGCCACAAACGTTTGAGAAAGCATTTGATCCAGAAAGTAATAGGCGTTAAGAAGCCAAGCGGGTCGAAAGTCCGAGCGACATAAGATAGTATGGTGCGTTTCGTAGGCACCGAAACGAAATTCTGACTCTGGTAGGAGAACGAGTCCGAGGTAGGACTCCATTGCAGTCCCAGTATTTTGATGGCGGTAGAATCGTCCTGGAACAGTAGCGGGTTCTCCAGATGAGTGGAAGGTAGTGTTGACAATAGTGCAGGATCACTTGATGACCATTTCCTGAGTTCCAGGCCGGCGAGTGCGAAAATGTTAATGAGCTGCTGTATCAATTCCTTGGCATCTTCGGGCGTATCGGCGCCAGTGACAACATCATCAACATAAGTCTGCTGAAGTATTGCTTGCGACGCGGCAGGGTATCGGCTACCTTCGTCCTTTACGAGTTGTTCAAGCGTCCGCAACGCTAAATACGCAGACGGGGTTAGTCCGTACGTGACAGTAGCTAACTCGTATTCCACAAGCGGAGATTGAGGCGTCGGTCGGTATAGTATGTGCTGATGACAGCGATCAGCTGGGCGCACGGCAATTTGTCGGTACATCATTTTAAGATCAGCACAGACGGCGTGAACATACAGGCGAAAGGAAATGATGACGTTAGACAGGTCCTTCTGAAGTTTAGGACCGGAAAGCAATTGCTGATTTAAAGAATTCGCGTTACAATCAGGCGAGGATGCGTTGAATACTACTCGTAACTTAGTAGTAGAACTGGTGGTCTTAAAAACACAATGATGCGGGATCAAATAGTTAGAAGTATTAAGCGCGGGGTACATATGACCCAGAGTCATATATTCTGTCATGAATTGATGATATTGCCGAGCTACCTCCGGCTGACGACTTAAACGTCGTTCTAAAGCATGATAACTAGCGAGGACAACGTTGCGGTTTGACTTAAGTGTTACAGCGTCAGGTTTGAAGGGGAGGGCGACAACATATCTCCCGACTTCATCGCGTTCAGTAGTTGTAGTAAACAGGTATTCACAAAGCTGTTCGTCAGGGCTCAAAGATTTAGCCTCAGTCACTTCTTCGACTTCCCAAAACCGTCGAATATTGTCATCAATAGACTGTAGCGAGGTAATGAACACTCTAGGTTGATGGGGCATACTATACGGTATGGATCCCATAATGACCCAACCTAAACGAGTGTTAAGCGCGGAGGGCTGGCCATGAATGATAGTGCAAGGCCCATTAGTGAGTATTTGGGTGAAAACATCTGCCCCCAGTATAATGTCAACACCGGCAGGCGAGTCGAAATGAGGGTCAGCTAAAGGTAGGTGCTGGTATTGAGCACTTATTTGAGAGGCTAACCTAGTAGCCGGCAGCGGGTCAGTAATGTGGTTAAGCACGGCGGCTTCAGTAGTTAGCATTACACCAGGGTCATGCCTCGAGAATAAAATCAACGTAACGTACTCGTGAATACGTGTGGTCTTGGCGGCGACACCAATCAAAGACATATTTGAACTCCGAGTAGGTAGGCTCAACAGGACGCTTGCTTTCTTAGTAATGGCAGATATCTGACTGCCGGGGTCGATAATAGCTCTTAGAAAACGAGGTTGACCATAATGGTCCTGTAAGACGACTTGCGCGGTACCCAACAGGGCGAGAGATTCCTGAATATTACATGACAAAGAATGAGGTTGAGCTTGAGTATCGGTTGCGCGTCTAGTTGCTGGCCTCGGGTGTCGCGGTGTGACTAGTCATTGTTGTGACGGCGGGTTGTTATGTAACAAAGTATGATGTGCCTCGTTGCACTGCTTGCAGCGTTGGCTGGACTTACATTTAGCTTGGAAATGTGAGCCAAGACAATTGAAGCACCGTTGTAGTTTCATGATGGCGTCCTGGCGTTCCACAGAAGTCAGTTCGAGAAAGGATTGACAGTCAATGATGCGATGTCCTTCTCCGCAATAATAACACATGCCTGCGTGTGTCGTAGAAACATGGGATTGATTCATGTGAAGCGGTGGTAATCGGTGACGGAATACTGACATCCTAGGAGTGTTCATAACAGGAGGTATATTTACGGGGCGCGGTCCGTTGAATGGCCGTGTAGGGCCTGACGCAGCACGTCTAGGCTCGTATACATATTGCGTAGCCTTAGGTGTACTAGAATTGTCGGGCGAAACCGAAGGCTGGACTATTGTACTATGTGCCGTGTTAAGGTTAGGTTCCAGTTGGTCAAAATTTAAATCACGGGCCCCTTGCGAATTCGACTCATTTACTGACGACACCAGTATACGGGGTTGTTGAGCAGCTCTCGCGTTCGTAGAAGCTGCGGCAGGCGGTTGATCCAACAACTCTAGAGCCCGGGCCTGTTCCGTTATAAAATCATTCAAAAGTTTGTACGTAGGCATACGATTTGTGCCTAGCCTCGTTTCAAAATTTAATCTAGTCTGGGGGTCCAAGTTATTAATGGACATCTGAAAAAGCAGAAAATCAGCCAAATCATCTAGCTGGATAACCTTCAACGCACACACAGCGTTTGAATGCGCGGTCAAGAAGCGGTTCAATTCAGTTTGCGAAGCATTCTTAATTGGTTTAAAGTCTTGAATCATTTTAAAATAGTGGTCAGCCAAACGGCGTGGGTTAGCGTACCGATTGCGCAAAGCTTGATATGCAATGCTGTAATTTTGTTCAGATATTACCAAGCCTGTGACAATTGCTAAAGCGTCGCCTTTAAGTACCGATTTCAAATATTGGAATTTCTGTATATCACTAAGACTGTCGTTGCAATGGACTATTGAATCGTACATCGTTATAAAGTCCGTCCAGTCACTGTTGTTTCCTGAAAAAACAGGCAACGCAAGACTAGGGAGGTTAGGTGAACCTACAGCTGATTTGACGGGCGAGGTTGAGGTCACCTCTGCCTTTATAAGGTTAGGGTATTTTGCTAACATGGGCAAATACACGTCCTGAAATTGTCTTTTGATATTAAACGCACTTTCAGCTAAACTTGCCACCTGGGTGGCGAACGTTTGTTCTAATATCTCATAAGTATCCACGAAATTGGCCTGAATGCGTCTTATTTCCCGAGCGATGCCTTCCGGCATCCCTTTGTCATCAAGAAGGGTTTGTACTTGTTCCAAATCATTTAATATATTTTTTAATTTAGCGAGGTAATATTCAGTATTAATTGCCATTATAAATAATTTAATAAAGTTCACAAATAAACACAACACAAATTAATTTCACAAAATTTTTTAAACAGCGGTAAGTGGACTGTATAGTTTAATAAACGTAAAGTATTTCCTCATCACAAAGCAAATCAAAATCAAGTGACGTATACCTATGACGTCACGTTTCCCGCGCGTGTAACTCGCACAAAGGAAATCAGAAATCAAATGTTGCGCAACACTTAGTAAGATTGCATGAATCATATAAATCAAATGAATTTAAATTCAAGTCTATCCGGCTCGAATAGGACCAAATGAAGCGACTGGCGCTTAGCTAAAATGAGAAGAAAACGAGGTTCGAGAAAGATCGGCAATAATATAATTGAAATGTGAGTAACAATAGTAAGCTGCGGCAAAGTGCCTTACTTCAATCGCTGAGCACGCAATTACGAAAGTTAGAAAGCCATAATGGGCTCCGTACAAGCACATTTAATTACAGAACAATTCGCACTGAAATTACACATAAATGAATTATTAGTACTTAAGCTTATGCAGCACTTACCCTCGTGGAGCAAGAAAGGGCAAAATTGAAGTGGTCGTAGATCTCGTAGCTGCAGAAGTCCTGGGTACCCAGTTCGTAGGAATCCTGGCCAGGCGAAGTCACACTAAAACTTAAACGAGAAGTCAATAAGCTGCATTTAAAAATCCTAGTCATTTAAGAACTATGGCGCGGAACGACACAAAGGAACTTACAAACGGCGATTGTAATTAAAGTCAATAATCCGCAAATAACTTATATAATAACGCGGTCACACTAACACACATTAAGACGAACAGTTTTAATGCTTGTACGAGGTTTTCACGGTCGAAAGCGGCACTCTGCACAAGTTGTGCAACTTTACGTAACGAGGTATTTTAACGAGGCTGTTAACTGTACGACAGTTCCGAGACAACAGGGACGACTAACTTTGCGGAAAATGCGAGCTAAGGGAGTGGGGATCAAGCCACAGAAAATCAATACTTCAAATCATACATCGATTGGCAGATCGGACGTCACGTGACCATCACTGCACAGTCCAGCTGAGCGTTTGAATGTAGGCCGCGAAACTTCGAGCGCTGACTCGAACAGTACAACATGTATTAGATCAAATGGAAAATAAAGTCAATGTACAACATGTATTAGATCAAATGGAAAATAAAGTCAATGTACAACATGTATTAGATCATATGGAAAATAAAGTCAATGTACAACATGTATTAGATCAAATGGAAAATAAAGTCAATGTACAACATGTATTAGATCAAATGGAAAATAAAGTCAATGTACAACATGTATTAGATCAAATGGAAAATAAAGTCAATGTACAACATGTATTAGATCAAATGGAAAATAAAGTCAATGTACAACATGTATTAGATCAAATGGAAAATAAAGTCAATGTACAACAAGTATTAGATCAAATGGAAAATAAAGTCAATGTACAACATGTATTAGGTCAAATGGAAAATAAAGTCAATGTACAACATGTATTAGATCAAATGGAAAATAACAACGTTATATGTAAAACCCGCGACTACACAAGTTTTAGAAGCATAAAAATTATTCTATAATTTATAATATTTGTTCGTTATAAACTAGATAATAATATATTAAAATAGTAATTGACACATATTTCATCCAAAACCCTATTTTTTAATTTGTCCAAAAATTTTAATATAGTATTGTTATTTTACTTTAATTGTTTGTAGGTCCTAAACTGTGCGGCTTGGCGTTGAATGTTAATATGTTCACTAAATTCACTGGGATAAACAATTTACAAATATATACATGTATATAATGAAATTAAAAACAAAAATTTAAATAAACAAACAAATGGTTTACTGTAGACCAGCGGTTCTCAACCTGGGGGGCGCGCCTCCCTGGGGGGGGGCGTAGAAGAATTCCAGGGGAGGCGTCAACAAATTTTAAAAAAAATTGAATTTGATGTTGGACACAAACACACAATCATTGAAATTTCTTTATAGCCTAATAGAGCTATAAAGCTCTATTTCTTTACTCAACGAACTTTTCTTCCTTTCCAAAATCTCGTCGATGATACCCAAAGTCTTCCAAAAGACCTAGTAAATGAAATGAAGGACCTAATATCTGAGCATTCGTTGTCTCTGAAGAACAAAATTGGAGCCTATTTCCCAGATATAAGCTCGGAAAACTGGGAATTCAAGTTAACAAGAGACCCCTTTCAAATCAACATTGATATACCTCCTGATCACATTCAAGAACAAACAATTGACTTGCAATGTGATTCCAAAGCTAAATTGGATTTCCCAAACATGGATCTCGAAGATTTCTGGCTACTATATCTTCCTGTTTACCCAGAAGTAGCAATGGAGGCAGTCAAATTGCTTGTACAATTTTCATCAACTCATCTATGCGAGACAGGTTTTTTAGCCCTGGCTAATATAAAATCTAAATATCGAGCCAGACTAGATGTGGAAAGTGACCTGCGGTGTTCTTTGTCAAAATTTCATCCAAACATACAAAAAATAGTTAACGAGAAACAGTGCCAGCCCTCACACTAGCACTACAAAAGTAGCGAACATTTTTCTGGTTATTACTTAAACATAATGTAAGTAAATTTATCCGTGTAAGTAAATTAATTAACTTAATCCGTGAAGGGAGGCGTGACCTCACACCAAAGTGTGAAGGGGGGCTCAGAGCCTAAAAGGTTGAGAACCCCCGCTGTAGACCATGTCAGCCAGAGGCGTAGTTCTCGAATAGTACAGTATGTGATGACTTTTAATTTCCAAGACATGGCAAGAAACTTGGTCAGTCGTTGCACAGTCGCTTACATAGCATTTTCAGTTAAAAACTAGTAGCTCCAGAGAAGATAAAATCAAATAATATAAATAAAGAAATAATAGAATAAAAGTAGTAAACAAAATGTCATTGGAAGATACACAAAACTCACAAATTAATCATTTATTTACTCATACGCGTTTCAATGACCAAGTCATCATCATCAGTGATTGTTACTACTACAAACTCTAACTTACAACTAGGGTGAAAGTAAGGTTACACTTCCGTGTTTATACAGTAGGCGTTGCCACGCCCACTTGTCAAAACAACAGTTACTAACCCTACTTTAAACATGATACAACAAATAGAAATTTTGTACTTAACTCAATAATTACAATAAAATTTGTAACATACAACATAATCACATATAAACAAAATAGATAATTAATATTACACCTACTTAAACTTAGATAGTTACTAACCCTACTTTAAACATGATACAACAAATAGAAATTTTGTACTTAACTCAATAATTACAATAAAATTTGTAACATACAACATAATCACATATAAACAAAATAGATAATTAATATTACACATTATTATTATGTCAAAATATTTAACCTAAAAGTTAAAATATATTTTATTATTTGTTTCCCTTTTTGTTACGCTAATTACAATAATATAGAATTTGGAATAGGGCCTGACTCGTTGTTTACAATATTATTTTTATTCCTATTAATATACAAAGTTTCCCATGCATCCAATTCAAAGGAACGATTAACGGAAGAAAGGAACAGATTAGGTGACGGAGATCATTATGATAAAGACGTCTAATCTTGGGTTGAAGTGGAGAGTAAAGGAGAAGAATTATGACTAAAAAAATCCGTCATAAATGATAGTAAGATATCCGGAATCAAAATGGAAGGAGCCAGGTTAGACGCCGAAGAGGGAGAAACCCGTTATGATTAATAATATAATGGGACACGTGTAGTGTCAAAGGACTTGGCAAAAATATAGATAATTGGAAAACCATAAATGGACGATTTTTTCAAAGTGATATATTAAATAAAGGGGAAAATTGTAAAAAGCATTAAAAATAATTTCTAAAACCCTTTTGAAAAACTTTATAATTTTAAGTTGATTTATTTAAATATATTTTACAAGTAATAAATTCCGCGTGTGCTTTTACGAAAATTACGGTAAATGGCAAAAACACGAATTCAGGTTAATGTAAAATCCGCAAAATTCCTAAAGTTTAATTTGACTATATTTTACAAGACAGTCGCCAATTCTCCTTTCCCACCCCATCTTTATCCTCGGGCGTATCCAACAGGACGAATGAGAATTGAGGTTGCAATTTTCAGGATCATTGATTTCACAGTGTGAAACGGATAGGGTCTACCCGCAGAGAAGAAGGGTCTAAAATTGATTTAAGTTAGAGTCGTACGTCAGAGTTACAAGTCTCGGTTGTACACAAAAGTACTTGAATATTTTCAGTTAAAATGAGGTCGTATTTTTATTGTGAGAAGCTCTTCAACTGTTGCATGACAAATGAAATTATTTAAAATGAACTAGAATCGATACTCGTTAACAGAACATCTAACTGAAAGGACACAGAATACCTAGGGAATTCCAGAAATTCCGCTGTAGGTTTTAATAATTTTTGTTTCATAATTTTTCTGCAAAATTTAATTCCATTACACTTGAAATAACCATGTAATTGTTAATAACTAAAGAAAAAAATAACGAACATTTTATAAACTTTGTAAAGAAAGATTGCAAAAGAAACAACAGATTATAAAAGAGTTGTAATAAATAATCGATAGATATTAGTAACTGCAATATTGAACTGTGAAATATCTAATGAGGACAAATTATCCCAAATATTTGAATATTATCCACTAAAAAGGACAAAATGCAGCCTGCACAGCCTACATAGAGCTCTTTACATAAATAATTTTAAACTATCTAATGATGACAAAATAACCTGTCGAAATCAGTAATAAATAATAAGAGATTGTAATAAAAAACTGGTAATTTATTGGGAGTGTTTAATAGAGTTATAATCGAAATAACGTTTATGAAACGAACAAATTCAGAAATCCAATTATTCACTAAAACAAAAAGTTATTGCAATAAATAATTAAAATTGCTTGTTGTAATCATCTTGAATTCACTGATTAAACTATAATTAAATAATACTTAACTAAGTGAATACGTAAGGGCTTACTTGTTGACGCGTTTCGAAACAATCGTTCCTTTTACGTTGCTTCGTAAAAAGAACGATATTTTCGAAACGCGTTAGCAAGTAAGTCCTTACGTATTCACTTAGTTAAGTATTATTTAATTATAGAATAAAATATTTATAAATAATAATAGCTACAACAACATGCAAGCATTCATAAGATCTTTTTAGAATGCTTCAGGTGATGAAATACATTTTGAAATTATACAGCCTAATATTAAGCGACATGTTACGAAAATAGTTATGAACTAACATTAGTTAAGGTTTCTAGTCAGCACTTAAACTGTAATTAGTAATAGCCAAAATACAGATTTTGATGTTTTAAGTGATTAAATTAATTCAAAATTTAAATGTAGAATCTATTTATATGTAGTCTTGAGGTTTTCAAATGCAATTTCAACGGTTTAAAGATGCCTGAATAATGTTGTTAAGAAAGGGTTTCCTCTAAAATAGATGAAAAATTTGTAATGTACAACTGTTATTTAGTAATAAATACATGAATCATAATTCTTACATCTTTAAGGTTCTTTAAGCACCTTAAAAACCCTGCTCACGTCACGCCCCCGAATTTTAATCAAACCCCTTGGAGAATCGATAACGAAAAACCATTGTTTTACGCGCGTTGTAATATCTATTCAAATACTAAACCGCTTACTGGATACAATCTGGATTCTATCATAGCGTCTGCATCCCGAGCGTCCCTAGGGAAATTATGCTCATTATTATTCAGCGGATCACGGACAGATGAAATTTCGGCAGAATTCCTGATCTTGAATGGTTTGGCTTAATCGTGAGACAACTCTGAAGCTGGCACACTACGGAATACGATAAACAGCTTATTGTAACGTAATCAACTTTAACTCATTCCACTTACCCAGCAGTTATAATTATTAAAAGCATTTTTTTATTTCAAAATTACATCAATTTCAGTAACTTTATAATAAATTAATTTTTTTTAAGGTTTTTTTACATTCTCAATACTGCACAAATATATATGACTGGATGAAATGGTTTTAAGGTTTTAATGAGATATTCCTAATTGCCCTGCATTTTTATAACAGTTTAAATCTAGTTCTTAATACATTGAGTACTAAGGGCGTTCAAGAAAAAAAGACCAATAATGACTCAAGGTTCAGCGCAAATTGAATAATTAATACCAACTAGTTTCGGTGTCGAATTCATCAGTGATTGACCGACTCTGTCAATATTTACCGTTATGATTGTTCTCACTATATAAACTCTAATTATGTAATAGGTGCCTAGTCATTTCATAACCACCAATATTTCTAATGATTGCATGTTTTGTTTCTGAAACCTTTTGCCTAACTGAAACTTGTCTAATTAAATAAAACTTCTTAATCACAAATATTTTTCTTTTACTTAAATTTTATGTACATTTGAAATTCAAAACAATCATCTTCAGAGGAAATTATTACAAAAATATTATTTGCAATAATTTACACTGAAGAGGATACTTTTGCAATTTAAATGTGCAATAGAAGGTTTTATTTATTTAAATTAAAAATCAAAACAAATGTTGTTAGTTAACTGATCATTGTTTCCGGAAACATTTACAAAATATGTCAATATTACATTATTTATAGCCTTTATTGCTACTAAAATCTACATAATAACTATCAAACAATTATTATTTTACATTTTTTTACTCATGAAATTTATTCAAATAAAAAGAAAGGAAACATAGTTGTTTTATAGTTTCCTAATTGCTTCCTAGATTAGATATATTGTAGAGAATAATTCTTAATGCGGAAGGAAGCTGATATATTGGCTGAAGGCTTCAATTCCTAAAGCCATATATTGCATATATCTAAAACCCTTTTGCCTCCTAGATTAGATATATTGTAGAGAATAATTCTTAATGCGGAAGGAAGCTGATATATTGGATGAAGGATTCAATTTCTAAGGCCATATATTGCATATATCTTAAACCCTTTTGCCTCCTAGATTAGATATATTGTAGAGAATAATTCTTAATGCGGAAGGAAGCTGATATATTGGATGAAGGATTCAATTCCTAAAGCCATATATTGCATATATCTAAAACTCTTTTGCCTCATAGATTAGATATATTGTAGAGAATAATTCTTAATGCGGAAGGAAGCTGATATATTGGATGAAAGGCTTCAATTCCTAAAGCCATATATTTCATATATCTTAAACCCTTTTGCCTCCTAGATTAGATATATTGTAGAGAATAATTCTTAATGCGGAAGGAAGCTGATATATTGGATGAAGGATTCAATTTCTAAGCCCATATATTGCATATATCTTAAACCCTTTTGCCTCCTAGATTAGATATATTGTAGACAATAATTCTTAATGCGGAAGGAAGCCGATATATTGGATGAAAGGCTTCAATTCTTAAAGCCATATATTGCATATATCTTAAACCCTTTTGCCTTCTTGATTAGATATATTGTAAATAGTTCTTAATGAGGAAGAAAGAAGATGGAATGCTTTTTTAAGACTTCAATTCCTAAAGTTATATATTTAATATTTTTCAAACCCTTTTGCCTCCTAGATTAGATAAGTTATGGAGAATAATTTTTAATGCGGAAGGAAGCCGATATATTGATTGGAAGACTTCAATTCCTAAATCCATTTGTTGGGTTTTACTCTTTTCTTAATAGATTCTTTCCTGGGATTATTTTCTTTAAGAATTCTATATAAAACTTGTATTTTGATATATTTTAATGACACTTCGCTAGTATTTCTATTACTGGTTATATATGACGGATAGTACAGGGCTGTGAACATATGTAGGGGATTATGCTACGGACAAAAAAACTATCTGGTGGAGTAAATTTATATACGTGATAATCACGTGACCAAGGTTGTCTACCTAAAGTAGACCTACTCTCTCTAATGGAGTCGTTAAGAGTTGGCTTACCGCTTCACTTCCTTGTGAATAAAAGGAAAAGGAAATGTTGTGAAGCATAGGAAGTGCTAAAGAAAGGACATAATGAACCAATGGTACTGAGACTCCGGAAAATTATGACAAACGTGATCAGGGTGGCTACTCACTACCAGGATACCTGGTGTACCGAACGTTAATTCAAATGAATGATTCGATCATGATCGATTTATGGTGTATAGTTGCCTTAAAGTATTGTTGTTTTAGCAAAGGAAGTACCAGTTAAACTCAATGTTTTCATAAAAGTGTACAAACCTTTATCAAACATTTTGTGAAAACACATTACGAAATAAAACTAAGAATATATAATACAAATCTAGCCATAATAACAATTGCAACAGGAAAATTTCAGATGATATTACAACTAGTATATTAGAAATCGTAAGGAATATGCTTTTCCACCTGCCCCACGCGCACATCGTTTCGCGCACGGCCATTCTGTATATCTCGTCTTCTAGTGCAGGGCTATGCAGTACATTTTGTAGTAGCCTAATTTTTTTTTACAATCTGAATAATACACATTTATAATGTTTAGTTTCGTGGTTAGGCGACATGCCTTCTCCACTCGTAATATATTAGTATGATATAGTGGTAAAATGTTATTTGGAAATGATAATTTTAAAAATATGTGTCAATTTTAATTTCAGAGATCGATTCTGTGTACATTAAGAAAACTATTTCATTTAATATTTTAGGAAAGAACTGTGGTAACATGCGTTTTTTTTAAACAACGTTTTTGTGTAAATTTTACGACAAAAAGATTTGATCGAAATTTTCACCTAAAACAACATTTAAAATATGTACCCAAAGTTGAAACCGAAGCGGAAGCTGAAGGCAATTTTTGTAGTGTGTCAAAATCATTTTAAAAAAATACAGTGAATTTTTTAAAGATACAGAAGACATTATAGTAAAATCTGAGCAACTTAGAGGTTTTTCGTCATGGGAAAGTGGAATTGAAAGGATTCATAAACCATGTTTTGTTAAAATAACCTTCTCACTGCACGACTGTAATAGCTATGCCGACTTATTACAAAATTAAACTCAATAGATTAAAGGCCTATACCATTGTACTCTAAAAACAAACTGTAGGTTATTACAAAATATACACAATAAGGATGCGGGAGCCGATGTGCGCATTGGAGAAGTACATAGGTATTTTCCCAAACTCTAGGCTAATACATGAGCAAGCAGAAAATTCACATTTATTGGTCTGATATTAGTTAATTATTATTAGGCATTTAGTTCACACATAAACGTTTTTTAGATTTGTAAAACAAATTCTACTCCCACAAATTTCCTTAAATTTAAGGTACAACCTGCTATGTACAATTATAGTACGTGTTTAACGCTTTTATTTGTTCATAAGTTTTTATTTGAAGAACCGAGTATAAACTATTAACTAACTTGCTGACGCCTAACCTGATACTGTCATTTTTATTTGTTGCTAGAGAACGGAAAAGTCTTTATCATAGATCATTTTATCCATTGCTGAAATTATTCAATTCGTCACTGAATTCCAGGATGTATCAAACACAGATAAAATCTATGCTTTAATTTTAAAATTATCCTAAAATGAAATTGTTTTATTTTGGTACTAGTCTAATCTGTGTCCTTTGCAGGTAGTTTTTTTCAGTATTTATCTTTTGATTCAGATTGATTAAACGAAGGAAAATACAAAATTAGAATAAAGAAAACAAAACTACTGTAATGAAGAAAACTATTATCCTTTACATAAATATGAATAAAAGAAACGTATTTATCACGTATTTCTGACAACCATGACCTTCTCCGATATTACAATAAAATATTTTACCTGATCATCTAGGAAGTCCTAAAAACGTGAGAAAATAATAAAAATACTTACGCGCACATTTAGACTCATATTATAATACTCATGATACTTTATTTAGTAAGAGTTTCCACCATTCTTACCCTATATTACAATAATGTAGTATCGCTACAAAAGATTCGGTTCGGTTAGGTTGAGTAAACCTGTTGATGCGTGATGTGTAAGATGAAGGTAATTCCACACGTCAACAGCTTAGTTTACGTTATTAAACGTTATTTTCTGTTTTAATAACCAAATCTATCCTAACTGTAAGCTATACTTTGCTATTTCATATTGCTAAGATTTATAAAATAACCTTGGTTTTATAAAATGTTAATATTGTAAAGGGAGGACTTTTTCAAAACACTTTTTCAGCTCAAGAACAAAATTTTATTATTTTTTTCATTTTTCTGAAGTTGTTTTTCATTGACAAATATAATTTTGTTTTTGCAATAACGATGATGACTTCAATCGTTAAAAATCCTATTTACTAATAATAATTTAATTTCAGGTAAAAATATTTGGACTATCAACATTTTCAATAAAATTATATATATATATATATCGAAAATTACAAAATCCCTAATGCTGAAGGGAAATCCAAAAAGCCTGAAAATTAATTTACCAATTAAAATTAAATTTATTATGTACCACTCTAAGATTATTACCGGTTTGTGTGTATAGCGAAAGTATATTGAATTATAGATTTAAGTATCAAACCAATTTGGTCTGGTAGACAAGGAGGGTTACAGCAGCATTTAAATCCACTGTACGCTTCCGAGCGTTGTGATTGTGGATGAAATAAAGACATTGCAACTCCCAAGCGGCGGCTGACAAGGGCAGACGTCTTTCCCATTTAAACAAACAACCAAGTTTACAGGCAAGCTGACGCTGTAGTGGGAGGCGGCGGATTACGGAATTACAAAAGATCAATCCTCAAGTTGTGTCTAGTTGCTCAGTTGCTGCGTTACGTGCTTTGAATTCTCTCGGCGTTCATGATCTGATTGCGCTGTCTAACTTTTGTCACCGGATACAGTTTTCCACCTTTTCTTTTATGTGATTTCTATTCTGTTTTAAAGCGAACATCAAAGTAAACTTTTATCGCCAGTGACGGATGCAAGTAGAATTGTGACTCGCATGAGTAGATTGCTGTAGGGGAAATACCCCTTGATGTCGGTAATGAGAGAATCATAGAGTCACGTACTAAGTGTTGTAAGCATGGAATCAAATCGTTGCTAATAGTATGGGCACGTAATTCATACGTCAGCGCACAGGTACCCAACAATAAAGTTAGAATGAACACAGCATAGACAAAGAAGACAAATACACGACCGCCATTGGAATTAGAAATCTATATAGAAGTAGCATTGATAAATGGAGGGAAGAAGAAAGAAGTAATAGAAGAGAGACTGGAGTACATGTGAGATGAAAGAATCTTTAAAACCTGGAGCTACATGTTAGCTTATCATGGATGTGTGTAAATTATCTTATAAAGGGTAACAAAAATGATTTCAATATTTCACAGAAAAACAGATTTTATGAAGAAAAATTTAGTTTTTACAAGTAATTCGAACCTAAAACTTATTTTGAAAGTCGTGTCTTTATTTCTATAAAACATGAAATTCTTGAGAACTATGTTTTCCTGTAGTTCTTCTTGTTTTTTTTTTAATTAAACCTGTTGTGATATTCTAATTTTGGACAGCAAAATAATATGTGCATTTATAATTCGAATAACAAGTACAAGAACAAACGTAACAAGGTAATTAATTCAATTCAAATGAATGTTGTCTTTGTTTTGCCATTCTTGGCTGCCCTATACCCACCATCCAGTCTAAAGTGGCTGGATATTATTATATAAAACATAATAAAACAATATAAACAATATATGACGTAATAAAAATTAGAATGTACTACGAATAAAACGTTCAACTGCTAAAAAACAGAAATATTTCTGTCAGATAATATTAGGTTCAAGTCGTCACGTTGCAGCATAATATCGTATTTAAAGTTCACTATCGATACTTCTAAATCGATTCAGACTTTAACGGTGTACCCACATTTAAGCAGCACGTAGTAATAAAATTCCCGGTTAACTAAATCATCTACGATAATCGAAACAAGCAGCGATAGAGGCAGCAGTGTATATTGTGTGCGACAATGTGAAAGCTTTTCCCCTTGAAACCTAACCTCGAAGAGAGCGATTTCAGAACGTGAGGTATCATCACTTATATCAAACAGAGAAAAGAGAACAAAGGGTTTTTTACTTTGCTCAACACGTGTTGGAAATATAAAACGGGCCACAACCTGCCGTTTTGAGCTGCATAAAAAGCCTTTACAATCTAGCTAAAGTTTACTATAACCATTGAAATATACGTCTTGAAATTTTATATTTCTTTTACAGTCAGAGCTTTAAAACACACATATTTAAAGTGTAATGGGAGACACCTTTTTATGGCCCCAATAGAGAGTAGGCAATCCAGCCCATGAGATACTATTATGTTCTCCTACTCTCAATACCAAGGGATTCGTATTTATACCTAATCCATTTACCTTTCCTTCTCCATATTCTTACAAGGAGATAACTCCATAAAACCCCAATAGAGAGTAGGCAATCCAGCCCACGAGATACTATTATGTTCTCCTACTCTCAATACCAAGGGATTCGTATTTATACCTAATCGATTTATCTTTCCTTCTCCATATTCTTACAAGGAGATAGCTCCATATAACCCCAATAGAGAGTAGGCAATCCAGCCCACGAGATACTATTATGTTCTCCTACTCTCAATACCAAGGGATTCGTATTTATACCTAATCCATTTATCTTTCCTTCTCCATATTCTTACAAGGAGATAGCTCCATATAACCCCAATAGAGAGTAGGCAATCCAGCCCATGAGATACTATTATGTTCTCCTACTCTCAATACCAAGGGATTCGTATTTATACCTAATCCATTTATCTTTCCTTCTCCATATTCTTACAAGGAGATAGCTCCATATAATCCCAATAGAGAGTAGGCAATCCAGCCCACGAGATGCTATTATGTTCTCCTACTCTCAATACCAAGGGATTCGTATTTATGCCTAATCCATTTATCTTTCCTTCTCCATATTCTTACAAGGAGATAGCTCCATATAATCCCAATAGAGAGTAGGCAATCCAGCCCACGAGATACTATTATGTTCTCCTACTCTCAATACCAAGGGATTCGTATTTATGCCTAATCCATTTATCTTTCCTTCTCCATATTCTTACAAGGAGATAGCTCCATATAATCCCAATAGAGAGTAGGCAATCCAGCCCACGAGATACTATTATGTTCTCCTACTCTCAATACCAAGGGATTCGTATTTATACCTAATCCATTTATCTTTCCTTCTCCATATTCTTACAAGGAGATAGCTCCATATAATCCCAATAGAGAGTAGGCAATCCAGCCCACGAGATACTATTATGTTCTCCTACTCTCAATACCAAGGGATTCGTATTTATGCCTAATCCATTTATCTTTCCTTCTCCATATTCTTACAAGGAGATAGCTCCATATAACCCCAATAGAGAGTAGGCAATCCAGCCCACGAGATACTATTATGTTCTCCTACTCTCAATACCATGGGATTCGTATTTATGCCTAATCCATTTATCTTTCCTTCTCCATATTCTTACAAGGAGATAGCTCCATATAACCCCAATAGAGACAAGGTTTACTCCAAGTAAGCGATGTAATATCAGTTTACTTATTGTTAGTTATAATATATTATACATTACACAAAGTTTCACTTTAGGTATCACCGTGAAAGTTTTTTATACTTTTAACGTTGAACGTTTACCCAGTACTTGTCCTGGAAAGTTAGTGAAATTATAAAAATTAACTATACTTGAAAAAGCAAGCCTAGTCAGTTACGATCAATATTTCGATCGCTGACCTAAATTTTACTTCTCAATCCCATACATTTCAAGGTTGCCAAATGTTAAAATTACAAATTGACTGTCGAGGGAATACGAAAGGCAAGAATTTGTTCAGAAAAGCCTTCTAGTTATGTTTCAAGATATTTCACGGTAACGAATAGACCTGGACAGAGAGCGGGTTCACTTCATGGAAGACAAGCCTCCCCACATCCCATTGCTACTGAGTACGTGCTCCATGTATTTGCCATACAGCTTAACGCATTTAGACAAACAAATATCATAAAATACCGAACTGAAAACCAAGAACTTGGACCAATACGAACAGAAAAAGGCAAAGTTTAATGAATATGAAAATGTCCTAAATATATTTAAAATGTTGCTATAAAAGAACTGCGACTTTCTCAAAGTAGCTGTTAAATTCTACGGAAGATGTGTTTGTATTTAAATGTTAAAAATTGCTGAAATTATTAGCACTGTAAATTAAAGGATTCTGAAAAATGACTTGGCTCTTTAATGGTAAGTGAGATGTTACGTCACTTGCCAGCGTAGTATATTTCGCTGCCATAGTAACGATGCCCACTATTATTGGTTGCAATAGTAACGAGTCATTAGCTTGCTTTTCACGTTACTATCAAAGGTAAAGTTACTAACGGTAGAACGTAAAAACATTTATTACACCGCGACGTTCGATAAAAGATTTTCCTAAAGATTTCGCTGTCACGCAGAGCTACTTCTATAGTGAATAGAGAATGAATTTACAACAATAATTAACTATTTAATTACTTAAAATTAATTAAATAATGGTTTACAACTGTAATGGGGGAAGTGAAAAAGTGCCCAAATTCAGCTATGAAAATATAACAGTAATAAGAGCTAAAAAAGAAGTCGGGGTCTAAAATATCAATTTTTACATTTTAATCGTTATTGTTCTGTAATTGTTATTTTAGAAGGTACTATCGATTTTAAAATGGGTTTCATTATGTTTATCTTACATATCTACAACAAAAAGGTCATTATAACTGAAAGTTCTAAAGTATTTCCTAAGAAACCACAGTTTGTTTTCATATTCCCATTACTTCCCCTAGTTTATAAGGAAACATTGTTATAGTGGAATTACTTTGTCCAGGAATTCAAGCTCTTTAAACAATAATAAACTCATATAAAAAATTTGACACTTAGAGTACTTTTATTCTTTCCACATAACAAATATTGCTTTTACTTATCTAAGTAAAAATTGAAACAATTCAAGTGGAAATAGAGGTTTACGTAAGACTTCGTTAAAGCAGTAGAACCTAGAACCAAGAAATTGTGTAAATATGAAATTTAATGTAAATCAGACATTCAATTATTGATTTTACGTTTAATTAGTATGATTTGTCTTACCGTATAACGCCAAAATGAAAAATCACATTACCTGCAACAAAATAATTCACATTTATTCAAATTGTTAAATTGAATCTGGTTAAAATAAAAACTAAAACAATATCCATAACTAAATTGATTTATAACGCAATCAAGTCTTTACTCTTCAGATGTTGAAGTTAGAAAATAATTTCTGTTACTATAAACTATATAACATGACCGACAACTAAACCATAGATTTTAAATACATTTGACATGAAAAAAAACAAGTAATATTTAAAACAAATTAAGCCAATTCCTACTAAGGACAACAAAGAAAAATGTTATTTTAGTTTCTTTTGGTTTTATAATTACAATTATTATAAATATTAAAAATATGACAGAATTACAATATTAGGTGCAAAACAGAAAGCTAATTTCCATTTCCCTCTCTATACAATATGGTGTTGGACTATTATTATTGTTTGTTACTATTTAAGTGCTTTTTTTCGTTTCCGATTTATGAAGCGGATGGTGGTCTTTAATTTCTCTTTCTATCCATCTCTTGTATTGCTCCATTATTGCAAAGAACCATTCTCTTATTATTTCAGATACTGTATATCTTTAATGAATAGATTTCTAGCAGTGGAGAAGTTGGCTCAGATTCAAAACATTTAGTCATTCAGTTCGAATCCTACCGAGATGTTAGCCATTTTTTAATTTTAATTAATTAATAAATATTTGGAAAACAATTGTAATAACATCAATTGTCATCCTTTACAGGTTAAAAAAATGTATTTTAACTTGAATGAATGAATGAAAACGTATTTTATTTACGATTAAATGAAAACAATTGTACTAACATCAATTGTCATCCTTTAGAGGTTAAAATAATGTATTTTAACTTGAATGAATGAATGAAATAGTCTGAGCTAATAGAATGAATTGAAAAAGAGCCATCATAGTATATAGTATGTATTGATTCTCGTAAAACTCCAATAGAACAACACGTAGAGTAAAACTCGTTCTATAAGCACATAGACCCAACAACCTACACGTAGCACTTTCGTCAGGTGTTCCCCGTATAATGACTACCCGCAAGCTGACGTCTTTCTTCAACTGTTGATGGCTCAGACCCCTTTTTATGTTTACTTGTTTAGCCTTCAGTAACATAGACATGTCAAATTGAGATGTATGTTTGATTTTAATTCTTTAGTATTCCTGACGGTTTTAGTATTGTTTGCCAACGAAAAGCTTTGAATTGTTCATTCAATAAATTATTTTTGTATTTGTATTTTGTCTTATTTCTTTATCAATACACAAGAATACATATTCTAGTATATATATATATATATATATATATATATATATATATATATATATATATATATATATTGTACTAAACTTTCAATCGCTAATAAAATACGTTTTTGTTCATTCAATCAGGTTCAAATACATTTTGTAACCTATAGTGAATGCATTTGATGTTAATTACATGTTTGGAAATCCAGCACTTTGCCACTGAGACATCTTTCTCACAGCTAGAAATCAATTACTTAAACATGTATATCAAATTATAAGAGAATGGCTCCTTACAAGAGTGAAACATTACAAGAGGTGGATAAAATGAGAAGTTATAGACCACCATCAGCTTCATAAATTAGAAACGAAAAAAATAAAGCGAATAAATAGTAACAAACAAAAATAATAGACCTACCCCCTACCCTATACTACTGTATAAAAAAAATGGAAAATTTCAAGAAAATTCGTCACTTAATATTGTGATTATGTCATATTTATATTATTTGTATTTATGAAATTTTAAAAAAATCTATAATAAAATTTTCTTTGTCGACCTCAGTAGGAATTGACTTTAAAATTTGTTTCAACATTACTTGTTAATACTCATATTGATTACCCAGTTTGACTATTATTGCCTAAGTTTGGAATACAGGTAAGATTAAAGTAGGATCATAAAGATCCCTGATAGAGAATAGAGAAAGAGTTGTGTGTGTAGGGTAACGGACTGACGTAATCTTACTCTTTATCGGGTCATGAAGAGTTGTCGACCGTTATACCTCCCTCCGAGAAGAAAAGGATAAGAATAGTAGAGTAATTAGATAGCTATGTAGAAAGAACATTCGGAAGCCTGGATTGGTAAACATTATACCGCATGCGCAGTATCACTTACTTGAAGCAGAGGGACTCTCAACCGAGATGAAGGCAGAGTTTACATGCTACTTTATCGGGTCATGAAGAGTTGTCGACCGTTATACCTCCCTCCGAGAAGAAAAGGATAAGAATAGTAGAGTAATTAGATAGCTATGTAGAAAGAACATTCGGAAGCCTGGATTGGTAAACATTATACCGCATGCGCAGTATCACTTACTTGAAGCAGAGGGACTCCCAACCGAGGTGAAGGCAGAGTTTACATGCTACTTTATCGGGTCATGAAGAGTTGTCGACCGTTATACCTCCCTCCGAGAAGAAAAGGATAAGAATAGTAGAGTAATTAGATAGCTATGTAGAAAGAACATTCGGAAGCCTGGATTGGTAAACATTATACCGCATGCGCAGTATCACTTACTTGAAGCAGAGGGACTCTCAACCGAGATGAAGACAGAGTTTACATGCTACTTTATCGGGTCATGAAGAGTTGTCGACCGTTATACCTCCCTCCGAGAAGAAAAGGATAAGAATAGTAGAGTAATTAGATAGCTATGTAGAAAGAACATTCGGAAGCCTGGATTGGTAAACATTATACAGCATGCGCAGTATAACTTACTTGAAGCAGAGGGACTCCCAACCGAGGTGAAGGCAGAGTTTACATGCTACTTTATCGGGTCATGAAGAGTTGTCGACCGTTATACCTCCCTCCGAGAAGAAAAGGATAAGAATAGTAGAGTAATTAGATAGCTATGTAGAAAGAACATTCGGAAGCCTGGATTGGTAAACATTATACAGCATGCGCAGTATAACTTACTTGAAGCAGAGGGACTCTCAACCGAGATGAAGACAGAGTTTACATGCTACTTTATCGGGTCATGAAGAGTTGTCGACCGTTATACTTCCCTCCGAGAAGAAAAGGATAAGAATAGTAGAGTAATTAAATAGCTATGTAGAAAGAACATTCGGAAGCCTGGATTGGTAAACATTATACAGCATGCGCAGTATAACTTACTTGAAGCAGAGGGACTCCCAACCGAAGTGAAGGCAGAGTTTACATGCTACTTTATCGGGTCATGAATGGTTGTCGACCGTTATACCTCCCTCCGAGAAGAAAAGGTTAAGAATAGTAGAGGAATTAGATAGCTATGTAGAAAGAACATTCGGAAGCCTGGATTGGTAAACATTATACCGCATGCGCAGTATCACTTACTTGAAGCAGAGGGACTCTCAACCGAGATGAAGGCAGAGTTTACATGCTACTTTATCGGGTCATGAATGGTTGTCGACCGTTATACCTCCCTCCGAGAAGAAAAGGTTAAGAATAGTAGAGGAATTAGATAGCTATGTAGAAAGAACATTCGGAAGCCTGGATTGGTAAACATTATACCGCATGCGCAGTATCACTTACTTGAAGCAGAGGGACTCCCAACCGAAGTGAAGGCAGAGTTTACATGCTACTTTATCGGGTCATGAATGGTTGTCGACCGTTATACCTCCCTCCGAGAAGAAAAGGTTAAGAATAGTAGAGGAATTAGATAGCTATGTAGAAAGAACATTCGGAAGCCTGGATTGGTAAACATTATACCGCATGCGCAGTATCACTTACTTGAAGCAGAGGGACTCTCAACCGAGATGAAGGCAGAGTTTACATGCTACTTTATCGGGTCATGAATGGTTGTCGACCGTTATACCTCCCTCCGAGAAGAAAAGGTTAAGAATAGTAGAGGAATTAGATAGCTATGTAGAAAGAACATTCGGAAGCCTGGATTGGTAAACATTATACCGCATGCGCAGTATCACTTACTTGAAGCAGAGGGACTCCCAACCGAGATGAAGGCAGAGTTTACATGCTTCTTTATCGGGTCATGAATGGTTGTCGACCGTTTTACCTCCCTCCGAGAAGAAAAGGTTAAGAATAGTAGAGGAATTAGATAGCTATGTAGAAAGAACATTCGGAAGCCTGGATTGGTAAACATTATACCGCATGCGCAGTATCACTTACTTGAAGCAGAGGGACTCTCAACCGAGGTGAATTCAGAGTTTACATGCTTCTTTATCGGGTCATGAATGGTTGTCGACCGTTTTACCTCCCTCCGAGAAGAAAAGGTTAAGAATAGTAGAGGAATTAGATAGCTATGTAGAAAGAACATTCGGAAGCCTGGATTGGTAAACATTATACAGCATGCGCAGTATAACTTACTTGAAGCAGAGGGACTCCCAACCGAGGTGAAGGCAGAGTTTACATGCTACTTTATCGGGTCATGAAGAGTTGTCGACCGTTATACCTCCCTCCGAGAAGAAAAGGATAAGAATAGTAGAGTAATTAGATAGCTATGTAGAAAGAACATTCGGAAGCCTGGATTGGTAAACATTATACAGCATGCGCAGTATAACTTACTTGAAGCAGAGGGACTCTCAACCGAGATGAAGACAGAGTTTACATGCTACTTTATCGGGTCATGAAGAGTTGTCGACCGTTATACTTCCCTCCGAGAAGAAAAGGATAAGAATAGTAGAGTAATTAAATAGCTATGTAGAAAGAACATTCGGAAGCCTGGATTGGTAAACATTATACAGCATGCGCAGTATAACTTACTTGAAGCAGAGGGACTCCCAACCGAAGTGAAGGCAGAGTTTACATGCTACTTTATCGGGTCATGAATGGTTGTCGACCGTTATACCTCCCTCCGAGAAGAAAAGGTTAAGAATAGTAGAGGAATTAGATAGCTATGTAGAAAGAACATTCGGAAGCCTGGATTGGTAAACATTATACCGCATGCGCAGTATCACTTACTTGAAGCAGAGGGACTCTCAACCGAGATGAAGGCAGAGTTTACATGCTACTTTATCGGGTCATGAATGGTTGTCGACCGTTATACCTCCCTCCGAGAAGAAAAGGTTAAGAATAGTAGAGGAATTAGATAGCTATGTAGAAAGAACATTCGGAAGCCTGGATTGGTAAACATTATACCGCATGCGCAGTATCACTTACTTGAAGCAGAGGGACTCCCAACCGAAGTGAAGGCAGAGTTTACATGCTACTTTATCGGGTCATGAATGGTTGTCGACCGTTATACCTCCCTCCGAGAAGAAAAGGTTAAGAATAGTAGAGGAATTAGATAGCTATGTAGAAAGAACATTCGGAAGCCTGGATTGGTAAACATTATACCGCATGCGCAGTATCACTTACTTGAAGCAGAGGGACTCTCAACCGAGATGAAGGCAGAGTTTACATGCTACTTTATCGGGTCATGAATGGTTGTCGACCGTTATACCTCCCTCCGAGAAGAAAAGGTTAAGAATAGTAGAGGAATTAGATAGCTATGTAGAAAGAACATTCGGAAGCCTGGATTGGTAAACATTATACCGCATGCGCAGTATCACTTACTTGAAGCAGAGGGACTCCCAACCGAGATGAAGGCAGAGTTTACATGCTTCTTTATCGGGTCATGAATGGTTGTCGACCGTTTTACCTCCCTCCGAGAAGAAAAGGTTAAGAATAGTAGAGGAATTAGATAGCTATGTAGAAAGAACATTCGGAAGCCTGGATTGGTAAACATTATACCGCATGCGCAGTATCACTTACTTGAAGCAGAGGGACTCCCAACCGAGGTGAATTCAGAGTTTACATGCTACTTTATCGGGTCATGAATGGTTGTCGACCGTTATACCTCCCTCCGAGAAGAAAAGGATAAGAATAGTGCAACATTGTTTTTACGTAATGTTACATATTAAAAACAGTTTCAGAAAACAAACGTGATATTAATTTTAAAATGTAAAATACAATTTTAAAAAATTGTAAATTATAATTTAGAGGTTCCGGCTGAGACAGACATCCTTGTACGAAAACCTGAATTTGCGAGATGCGCAGCTAGGGTGTGCGGAAGTTAAAATACTCACGTGGTAGCCTCGTGTAGTTCTCTTTCGTTGCCAAGATGTGAACCAGTACTGACGTTATTAAGATACCAAGAGCGAGTAACGCCTTTATTTTAAAATGTATTATATGTAACAGTTTACCTAAAATTTATTTTTTTCGTTAGAAGAAATGTTGCTACGTTAAGATACAACGCCAGGCCAGATTCAAAATCAAGATAGAGCCAACATAGCATGCAGAATGGCGAGATCAGTTCCGGAACCATGTTTGCTACACCAGTTTCGTTAAAACACAGCTAAGTAATAACTTTAAGACATAAAGTGATCAAAAAGGAAAATTTTAACTTTTAAACTTTAACTGTTCACGGCATGATAATGCTAGTTTTCTTTGTTAAAATAGGGAAAATATAAATTCATTAGTGTAATGTAGTAACAAAATTTTAAAGTCGAATAGACAAATTGAAATGTATTCTAAATACGCAAAGCCATCTCGAATGGATGTCATATGCCATGCCATAGATTTTCTTTAACATATATAGGTCTGATGAGTTAAATATGTAAAGCATTGTAAAATCATAAAGTAGCGTAACATTTCAAATGTAATTTTATTTTCATTTTATATTTCTTTTTTGTGCAGTAAAGTTTGATTTATTTAAATTAAATTTGTCGTTTCAATTAGTTGTTGAACGCATCATTATTATTATCAATTAAACTCTTGACATTGCAGGTGAAATAATTAATTGTGTAACAAATATCATATAATTCCTTAAGAATTAATGTGAAAAATCACGTTACAATAGTAGAGTAATTAGATAACTATGTAGAAAGAACATTAGGAGGCCTGGATTGGTAAACATTGTAGTACCGCATGCGCAGTGTAACTTACTTGAAGCAGAGGTACTCCCAACCGAGGTGAAGACAGAGTCTACATGCTACTCGGCACTTAAAACGAATTAAAACCATGCTGACAAAGTACGCATCGTGAGAAATCTGATTCGGATATGAGAAATTTAGCGACTAAAAAAGAAACCGCATTTTCTATAACTATTTATGTAGTTCATCTTGCACTAGTTAGAAACTCCGTTACGACAGAAATCTGTAAAATTGGATAAATATATTTATAGTTCATTTAAAATATATTAAATTACTATGTACAATTACACTTAAAATTAATATAAACGAAATACATAACAAGGCTATTAAGATATACTGCACCTTAATGTATATCTTCTCAAACTTTCATTTATATATCAACAATACAGAAACTAACATGAACTGTGCGTAATAAAAACAACTGTTGTGTGAAATCAATTTGTTAAAACTAATTAAATTTATGAGTTTTATGAATATCGCATTAGAAGAAAATAGCACTTTTTGATTTTATCATAACCTTAAAATGAGGAGAAAACAGCTGTTGTATGAAATCAGCTGTTTGGCTTTCAATATGCTTTTCGAAAATCTAAATAAAAAAGTGACGTCACAATCTACCGTTTTGCTCTTGTAGGGTGTCTACAGAAGTTCATTTGTCAATAATATTGTCCAATTTAGTTATATTGGTTATTAATAAATGTTACTAATCACTCATCCGGTAAATGTAACTTCATACAATAAGAATAATTTCTTTATTTGTTCGTGGAAATTTATAATTTATAATTTTAAAAAATTAAGGTATATTTATTTTACTTTTTATTCACTCTGTGTTAGATATAATATTATAAATTTCATAAGTTCTGCTTACTCACTTATTACCTTATACAAGTCATAAACCTTATGAAAATACTTTAAAATATTTTACATTTCTCTAACCTAAAAAAAACATTTTTGGATACTTATTTCACGTACATAAATTCTCAAGTTCATATAACATGAAATTCTATAGTCTTTAGATTTAAGTTTTATTTTATTCCGAGACACTTTAGACAATAACTTTTTTTTAAATTTAAATATAATACTTTTTAAATAAGGGCATTTAATTGTTATTTTTAGACATTAAAATCATTACATTAGTTTTCATTTCCCCTGGAATTACGAAACCTAACCGTCGATTTTTCAGCAAATTTTATTCCCCACTGGTTACTAAACTAGCCATTTGCAGCAAACACACGTAAAAACGTTGCAACCCAATCCGGCAATTAACTCAAAGGAGTCATTTAACAAGTTACAGATTGACAGTTCGAACTGTAAACTCTACGTTCATTGAATTAAAAATGAGAAAAAACATACTTACTTTAACCTCAGTCAGGGCTCCGTTTATTGTTAGTTAATATTTTAGCAACTTCGAGCGCTACTGTCCCCTTTATTTGAAAAGCAATTAACGGACGCAGCCATGCAAATCATACGACGTATTTACCTTAAAGAGTTTCAATTTGTTACAAAAGTCTCTGGTTTCCTCTTCTATTCATAAAAAGTAGAGGATGGTGATTACTGGGGTGAGGTGAGTGTTTTAAATTTAATTTAATTTAAAATAAACCAAAGATTCTAAACCATAGTCGTATAAAATATTTTGTTACCGTGTTTAAATTCTTTCCTGACAATTTAACAAACGTTTAGACTTTAAACTGGTTTTCAATTAAAATTACGGTGTGAAACTATTGTTACTGTATATGTGTGTGTGTGTGTGTGTGTGTGTGTGTGTGTGTGTGTGTGTGTGTGTGTGTGTGTGTGTGTGTGTGTGTGTGTGTGTGTGTGTGTGTGTGTGTGTGTGTGTTGTTCGTGTGTGTGTGTGTGTGTGTGTGTGTGCGAGCGCGTGCGCGTGCGCGTGTGCGTGCGCGTGTGCGTGAGCGTGCGCGTGCGTGCGTGCGTGCGTGTGTGTGTACAACATCTAGCTCAGCCACGCCATTGGACTTCCAATACCGGGCTCTAATAAAAATATAATTAAATTGTAAAATTGGTATAAACATGTTAAAATATAATAATTGGTTAACAGACAAAAACAACATACTTCATTTTTAGATTAGAATATTCTTAAAGTCTGTAAAATCTGGAAGAGAGCTCTGCTCTCAAGGTACCAGCATACGTACCATTACAATTTATGTTAACCGTACTGGTAGCGCTTGGCCTGACGATTGATACTTCAAAAATGAAAACCTATTATATATTATTGATTATAATATGATTATATATATATATATATATATATATATATATATATATATATATATATATATATATATATACATAATATTTTGTTACATAATTATTTTCCTAAAGATGCTGGTACTGTTTTATCGGCGAAAAGCTTTAAATAAATGTATTGAAACTATTCTTATTTTTGTAATATTTTTAATTTATTAATTATTATATATACACATATTTGTTTGTTTACCTATAAACTTTAGTGTACTTAAAAGAATTACATAGATTGTTGACAGTAGAAAACATTTTTAAAAAGAAACATTGCAACATCATGAATAAATTATCTCTTCTATTTGTTTACACTTGTAAATCAGTTTGCCGTACTGCAACTATAAGACTATTATAATTATAATAAATAAGCTAGCATAAAGAAAACGTCGCTAAATTTATTGTAATACGTTCTTTGAAAAATACGTTTGGTAAAAATTTGTCTTACCAACCTGTAACTATAAATATTATTCTTGTTCTTATTTTAAAGAAACTATAATATTGATTTATTATTATTTTTTTTTTTTTTGCTAAGGAAAGAAATAAGTTTTTATTTTGACGTACGCAATGGGTAACGAACTACCAAGCCAAGCGTAGTAAGAACTTTTGATACTTTGGCCAAGGTTCGGTGTATCAGCAACCTGAGGGTACGATCTCCCGAAACTGTACAAAGTATCATAGTAATTCCAGCGAACACAGAAACAAGGAGGTTGTTTCTGTGCTCGCTGGGTAATTGTGGTATCACAACATAATTTAATGAACAAAATTTCATTTAAAAACGATTTAAATTCAATACACAATCCTTTCTCATTTATTTTCACATTATTTTGTCTAAATTCAATAAAGATATTATTCAGTAGTAAAAATATGGGATATTGAATATATATATATATAATACGTTTTCTTGTTTAATAATTTAAAACAACATAGGTTATTCAAATACAAGAATATTTATTAATTTATATTCAAAGCTTTTCGTTGGTAAACAGTACCAACATAATCAGGAATGAAAATTTATCCTGATGAATTGATTTTCATTCCTGATGATGTTGGTACTGTTTACCAACGAAAAGCTCTGAATATAAATTAATAAATATTCTTGTATTTGAATAACCTATGTTGTTTTAAAATATATATATATATATATATATATATATATATATATATGTATATATATATGATAAATAGTTATTATCCGGAGTACATCCGTTCATTCTGCAGTACATAAATTCGCAGCTCTGCTCTCTCTCTCTCTCTCTCTCTCTCTCTCTCTCTCTATATATATATATATATATATATATATATATATATATATATATATATATATATATATAAGTTATCTGTAGGGGTAATTCCATTCCCTCAATGTGTCTATTTCTCTACCATTACCGTTTACTATAAAATACTGTATATTATCAAATTGTACAGTTAAAAAAAATACCAGCACGTCTTTTTCCATCAGCTAAATAATATTTACAATTATATAAAAGTACTGCAGCAATGCGTAGTATTTCCAATCTGCAATGGTGTGGGTTGAGTAAACGAACTTGGCTAGAATTTCTCTTGAATGCTTTATTCAAAAAACATTTTTTTTTTAACGAGAATAAAACAAACAGGCATTTTCGTCTCATAACTGACTTACTGCTAATTAGTTTAGGTACTGTAAAATTAAATTATAATTAAATCAATCAATGTATCGCTTTGTGTGTGTGTGTGTGTGTGTGTGCGCGCGCGCGCGCGCGCGCGTAAAATTCTGATTCTTTATTTATAAATTGGTTTTTATAGAAAGTTTTAGTTAACCTAAAATAATGGAATCAGTTACAAGTTCGTTTCTCTAGGAAAACAACGTCAACTCACCCTAATGAACAACTTTACTATTCATGCAGATGTGATAAGTACAGTTTTCAGGGCTGACTCTAGCGCTGCACACTCCATGTGGTTCGGCTACAGTCAATACATCTAATTCTCAATCTATCGTCTCTGCTAAATCCCCACAAACGAAAGAAAATTCTGTATAATTATTGCGCCTATAATGTTGTCGTCACAAATTTCTCATATATAGATTTAGAGCATTCACTATCACTTTCATCTACAACTTATTGTTTCATAGATTTTGTTATAAACACATTTATGCCAAAGCTTAGGCGTAAAAAATCCATTAACCCTATTAGTTTCTTACGAATCTACTTCTTCAACTTTTGTGACAATTTCAGCACCGTAATAACTTTTATTTTATGAGCAATAGTTTTTTTTCTTTTTTTATAGAAGTAGATGTTGAAATTGAATTGTACAAACTTCGACATTTTGTGCCTACTTTCATTTTTCCAATCTTTTACAAAGGCGATACATTTTGCACTTAAACTGGTTTTGGTTGGACCAATGTGGACTCTCAGCCATTTTGCTGTACATGCAGTAACAGTACATTTTTTTGTCAAAGGATTAGCTAACTGTTCCTCTTGAAGAATTGATTTCATCTGATCCTGATAATTACTGTAACCTCTCTACGCTCGACTTCATCAATGTCTTCTTCTATTTGAACAGACTGAAAATGCTCCGCTTCTTATTTGAGTTGTATGGTCAAATATCGAAGGTCCTGATCATGCACTTCCTTTTGCTCCTGCTTTTGTAAGAATTCTGCCCAGCTCATATAGGGAAATTCTCTCACCAGAGTGTGACTTTAGATAGTTCGCGTTCACTGTTAAAAGCTTCTTTTATGGGCCCAAAAAATTTAACTCCAAAGGTTGTATCTTATTGGACATATCTGGTGGTAAGTTTAAAATAACTATACCATTTCTTCGACATTAGTAAATTTCTACCGAGATATGATTGTTGTAATTGGTTAGAACTAATAAAACGGAATCCCAAGTACCTAGTTTTGGATGACTAGTAAATTGCTTTATTTTTGTCCTGTAGCTTCATGTAGTCCAAAATGTCAACTTATTTCTTTAATTTTCCTACCTGACTTGACAGCAGCAATCGCTTGATTCATTGTTTCTTACGTTAACTTGCGTCTTTCTGTTTTTATTTGATAATCTCTTGGGATCTACAATGAAAACCATTGTATGTAAATTTCAATAAAAAACGAATACTCGAAATAAAAGTACAATAGAGTCGATTATCTGAAAAAATTGAGACCGGAGGCTGTTCGAGTAATCTAAGAAATATATATATTTAATAATATATATATATATATATATATATATATATATATATATATAAAGAATTAATAAATATTCTTGTATTTGAATAACCTATGTTATTTTAAATTAGTATACAAGAAAACGTATTTTATATATATATATATATATATATATATATATATATATATATATATATATCGCAATATGTATTCTTGTGTATTAATAAAGAACTAAGTCAAAATACAAATACAAGAATTATAATTGAATTTACAATTCAAAACTTTTCGTTGGCTAACAGTACCAACATCTTATGATGTTGATACTGTTAGCCAACGAAAAGCTTTGAATTATAAATTCAATTATAATTCTTATATTTGTATTTTGACTTAGTTCTTTATATATATATATATATATATATATATATATATATATATATATATATATATATATATATATCATTACATATAAAGCTACAGCGTAAGTTTAATAAAACATTTATAGTATACTATTGAGCTGCATGTACAGTACTGAAGTAAGCTACTCAGTAAGCTGTACAGTACTCAGTAGGGAGCTGCTGTACACTGCATCTTACTACTGTAATACAAACACCATTTAGTTATTAGATAAGGAATAGGCTATTCTTAGTAAAATTAATAATAAAGGCATACTAATTTCAAAAAAACATGACAAATACACATTTTACCATATAATCACATTGACCTACATATAATAATGTGAGTACTGTAGTATATTTAGAATGTATACAATAAAATTAATATTTACATATACAGTACATGAACTCAGTATTTACCCCTATGTACAGTTTTACTGCCATTGCAAACAAAATAACATGAAATAATTGTTAACACATAATTTGGAAATGTTTCACGCACCACGTCTGTACCCTGCATCGCGCGCTCCGCTATACAAATATTTTCTTTCCGAGTATTTTTCATGTTCGGATAATTGTCATTTCGGATAATTTACGCCCGGAAAAAAGACGCTCGAATAATCGTTTCATGTACCTTCTTAAAATAACCGATAAAAATTTACAATAAAACCAGTGAACAAATATAAACGTCATGTACCGTCCACAAATAAACTTTATAATGGAATGAGCTCAATACCAAATAATTTGGCTGTGATAGTTCAGTAGCACTTTCAGTCATCTATTGATGAGTATTAAAAGCAGAAAATAGTAATGCGTGTTATTACCAGCACCTTGGAATTACCAATCTCTCCCCTAAATTTAGGCCTAATTTAGAAAATTAAACTTTATAGGTTAGTTGTTGTTAAACATATATAACTGTTTAAAAAGTATTGCTTTAAAATGGAATAGACAGGGCAAACAGTTCGGACCTAATGATGCCCGCGGAGAAGTTAGTAATCTATTCAATGTTGCCCAGCACTCCGTGCATTAAACCATTACACGTTTTCGCAATAACGTCTGTCTCCCTAATGTCTATGTGAAACAAGTTCTCGGCCTTGAGAACTTTCACATACGCGGGAAAGTTTCTGCTAGCGGTTAATGTTGTATTTCCTTTACTACAGATAACTACTGTAATTTACGTGCGCATATTTACATTCAAAGAGATTTTACTTCCTCTGGAGATGCGAAGACATACAAAGTTTGTAGTAGAAGATATGGCAAAACACGTTCAAGTGAAAATACACGACATACGATATACAATCAATGGGTAATCATTATTTCTCCTGCTTGTACCTTTTCCCTTACGTATTCCTTCTTTGCATTTTTTTGTGTTCTTCCTTTTTGTGACTTTGTGTTTTGCATTTATTTTTTCGATCTTCGCTTCTTGCGTTTTTTATTTTGTGTCTATATTACTTGTCTTTTTCTTCTGTATTTAATTTTACGCCTATTATTTCTTGACCGTTAACTTCTTGCGTCTTATATTTTTATAAATTCACTTCTTTTGTCTCTACTTTTATTGTTATTTTTTTAACCTTTAGTCAATTAATTTCTTGTCATGTAGGCCTATTTATACCCCCTTAAAACTCTTGTTGTGCGATTATATCTTGCGTCCATATTTTTTTTATTTGTATCCTTTTTATATTTTTCGTATTATAAATTTACTTGCGATGTTTTTTAGCGCATTCAATTTTACACCTGTAGGCCACCTTTCTGACTTTTATTTCTTTTAACATTACTTATTGGATCTTAACATCTTGTGTTTTTCCCTCATAAATCTATTTATTTTTCTGTCTTCATTTTTCAGCCGTAACGTTTTAGTTTGTTTCCTTTATAAGTCTTTAATACTTATTCTTGCAACGTTCTAATGAAATCTTTATAAACAGCAACATTAGTTTTTAGTCAAGTTCGATTATATAAAGAATAGGCCTATAGAAGTATATACTATATAAGTATATATATAATATTCTTTTCCTTCGAAGTTCGTTAGCGAAAAACCTATACATCCTTGGTTAGGAAGTAGCCACCTTTCCAAAGTAGACACAGACAATCGTTAATAAGAGGACCAAAATAAATCACGGTTTCCGCAAATCCTTACAATACCCTGGCTTCTGATTGGCCGGCCACAGTTATTTGCCGACTATAAATCAACTGATTTTATTATATAGAGTTCCGCCGGAAGTGGCGCTCTTTAGAACCCGTTCTACCTTGTAATCTCGTCCCTAGCCATCGCCGGACTAATTTCCGGTCAAGAAATCGTACAATTCATTCGGTAGTGATTTATCTCTTCAGTATAAATATTTGATTTTGTGCGAACAATTTTGTTTTTAGGAAGCTGACGAAATGTACTATTTTGAATATTTGTTTAAAAGATTTGTATTTTACGTTTTGTATAGGCTACATTTTAATTTAAGAAATTAGGCATCGTTTGAAGAATACCAAAAAGTATATTTTACAACAAATAATCTTAAGAAAAACAGTTTTACTAAATATATTTTAAAACAAATAGTCCTAGTAAGAAAAGGGTTTACTAAATATATTTTACAACAAATAATCCTACTAAAAAAAGGTTTAATAAATACATTTTACAACAAATAATTCTAGTAGAAAAAGGTTTACTAAATATATTTTAAAACAAATAGTCCTAGTAAGAAAAGGGTTTACTAAATATATTTTACAACAAATAATCCTACTAAAAAGAGGTTTAATAAATACATTTTATAACAAATAATTCTAGTAGAAAAAGGTTTACTAAATATATTTTACAACAAATAATCCTACTGAAAAAAGGTTTAATAAATACATTTTACAACAAATAATTCTAGTAGAAAAAGGATTACTAAATATATTTTACAACAAATAATCCTAGAAAAAAGTTTTACTAAATAAATAATCCTATTAAAAATTTTTCGAAGTACATTTTTTTAACAAATAATTCTAATAAAAAAATGTGTAATAAATAATCTTTACAACAAATAATCCTAGTAAAAAAAATTTACTAAAAATATATTTTACAACAAATAATCTCATTAAGAAAAACAGTTTTTCTAAATAGGTTTTACAACAAATAATCGTAGTAAGAAAAGGGTTTACTAAATATGTTTTACAATAAATAATCCTAGTAAAAAATTGTTTATAAACTACATTTTACTCAAGTTATTACAGTAGAAACGATTATATTATGACATACGGCCACTACATTTAATATAATTCTGAATTACCTTTAAAAATAAAACAAATTTCTCCTGGAATATAAATTAACTGAATTAAAACCTTGTTAATGTTGCTCACGTTGATCCAGTTTATCGATTATTCGACGCCTCAAAAATTAGTGTTCGGTTAATTCCGAGTATTTGAATTAAGCTTTCAGGTTAATATCCACTTATTTTAAGATCGTTCTGGAAATGAAGCCTCTACAGCTTTGTATGGATTTCAAATTATTCTCATGTAACCAATTTTCGGATAATCGGGTAAATATACAAACTATTTCTAGTCATATGGAGTCAATAAACTAGTCTTATAATTAGGATTTATTGTTAAACTCCTTCCGTCGCGCTAAGATTGTCGAATAATTCCACCCTCCTTCAATCCTTATTTTCGAGTTATCAGATCTTTACATTTCAGACAGATTCCACTTAATCCGGACAGAGGCTAACCTCTGTATAAAGAATAGTTGATGTTTGTAGGTATTTCTGGTGTAATCTCTGATGTTAAGCCCTTGATACTTTATAACGCAATGGTTACTATGTACAAAAAAATATATTTTTTTTACAAGATTCGTCACAATAGCTCTGAATATATTCCGAGAGAAATTACAATTAGAAGAACATTATAAAATAAACGTCTTAATTGTTTGTCGCTTATAACGTTCTAAAAGGAATTGTAGTTTATAGTCATCCACTGGTTTTAGTCTTCTTTTTACTGAGAAAAACCGATCCTGGATTAATGAACTAATTAGTAGACTTTAATGATGGAACTTTTATTCCACAAAGTGAAAGCCTCATAGTCAATGTTTCTTTTACTTGAAGTTTTAAAACAGTTTCTACACAGCGGGTTTCTGAACGTAAAAAAAATTCTTCACACTTAACTAGTAGAGCATTATGAAAATTGGAAATGTTTAACAGGAAAACATCAAGGACTTTCCGCTAGTGATAATATGTTGTAGAAACAAGACGACAATAATACCCAATACACACGTTCAACAAATATTCTCCTAGACGTCAATCTTGGCGATTATAGATGAACTAGCGGCTTGTAGGGGCAAATGCTACTATTCATATTGAAACAAATTTTAAACTTTTGTATAATTGTCTTTTTTAATAAAAATTAAATTTAACATAATTCAAGTTTTTCGTAACAAAAATTTCCTTATAAACTATATTTTTTGAGAACGCGTTTTCATTTTGATTTTTTTGACTAATCGTATTTTCAGTATATATCTTTAATCAATATTGAGATTTTACTCTACTTAATGCAACATAAAAGTGACCACGTATAAAAACCGGTTTGGTCAATTGCAGCCCTGTTCTTAAGAATGTTTGCCCCTGCGCCTTATTTATAGTAAATGCAAAAAGAGGCAAAATGCATGGCACTGTTGTACTGTCTAATGCGTTTAAACAGCTGCAAATCATTTTTAAACAAACGTCTAAATCCTGCATGAGTTTCTGGCTGTAGTAGGTAAACAAAGCCATTGTGACAACATTACTTGAAATGATGGTTTGTGCATTCGGCGTGAAAATTAAGTGCTTCAAAATGCTTGCATTCTTCATTTATCAAGTCTACATTATGTGAATCATTCTCTAGCACTAACATTCTTCTGAGGGGTGGGCTATTTTCAGTGTCATTTTATCGAGCAATGTTATTGGTTTCACAAACAGCTCTTCTTCTGTCTGCATTGTTTCTGAAGACCACCCCTCTCCTACATGCCCCCCTTACGCTCATAATAAAACTACACAATAACATAAATAATGTAAACGAACAAACTATAAAGTCTACTAGTAAAAACCTATACACATAACCTTTAGTACTGTTTAATCACAAAAACTATAAAAGTTAACTAAGACCTACACACATAACCTTTAGTACTGTTTAATCACAATAACTATAAAAGTTAGCTAAAACCTACACACATAACCTTTAGTACTGTTTAATCACAAAAACTATAAAAGTTAGCTAAAACCTATACACATAACCTTTAGTACTGTTTAATCACAAAAACTATAAAAGTTAGCTAAAACCTATAAACATAATTTTTTAAACTGTTTAAACACAAAAACTTTAAAAACACGTATACACATAACCTTTAATACTGTTTAAACCGAAAAACTGCAAAGGCTATTAGCAAACAAATATACACACAACCTTTAAAACTGTTTAAACACAAAAACTTTAAAAACACTTAACACATAACCTTTAATACTGTTTAAACCGAAAAACTACAAAGGCTATTAGCAAACAAATATACTCATAACCTTTAAAACTGTTTAAACACAAAAACTTTAAAAACACTTATACACATAACCTTTAATACTGTTTAAACCGAAAAACTACAAAGGCTATTAGCAAACAAATATACACATAACCTTTAAAACTGTTTATACACAAGAACTATATAGGCTATTTGGAAAATCTTATACAAATAACCTTTAATATTGTTTAAACATAAAAACTATAAATGCTCTGACAAAAATCTATACACATAACCTTTAATAATGTTAAAATATTTGGTAAATGTTTAGATTCGCAAACCAGGCTAGTTATTAGTATGTAACCATACCTAAACATGCCTTATGGCTATTTTCATTAATATTTTTTTGTGTATTTAGATTACTGAAACAATTACAGCTGTGATGCCACTGTATCACTCCGCGGAAGTAGCCAGAATCTGCACAACTTAATACTGCGCACTGAAATTAGTACCCAACTAAAATTTGATAAAAAGCCATTTTCGGAGACACAAAAGAAACAAATATGAATGCAAATAGCCTTAGGACATGTTTAGGCATTCCTATAATAGTATCTAGCCGGGTTTGCCAATCCAAACAAATTTGTTTGTTTACAAATCATACTCAGCTGTTTTTCATTGCAATATATCTGTTATGGAGATTTTGGTATTTCAAGTTCCTCAAAACCCTATAAATGTTGTAAATTGAGAAAAACCTATATTTTTCCCCGCTCCTTCGTGTCAATACCTTTAATTTGAGCCAATTCCCAGCTCTGTACAACCTTCCAAGCTCCTACTATTTTTCTCTCAAAATTTGGCTTACGGAATTATTTATATGGAAGATATTATACAGGTGATTGTTAGTGAGACATTGTGAAATATCCAGAACTATAGTAGGTAACGAATTACTCTTGATTTAAGAGATAAATCTAGAATCCCAACCTGATAAAGATGTAGGAACTGCGAAGTGAAATAGCGACTAGAAGGCCTTATTGCCCCCTTGTAAATGTAGAGAGGAATCACTGCTCTTGGAAACAGGAAGCTTTCGTTTTAGTAGACTTACTCTTAAACGGAGTCATAGATAGGGATGTATTTTTTTTTTAAGTCGAGAAAGAGCAAACAGTGTATCTAGTTATTTAAGTAGTAAATTTCATTTAAGTAGGTGAACATAAATAACAATGGTAATTGGTGTGAAGTTACACAACACAGTGTATACTGTGACATGAAGATTCTATTTCTGTGAACAGTATAAAAAGATAAATCAGCGTGTCTATTATGGCAACAAGATATATAAGTGTGAGACTAAAGAATGATTTAAAAAAATAATTATGTACAATAAAGCATAACGATGAGTACATCTAACAAGTGTGAACAATGTGAGATAACTGATAACTGTGAACGTTATAGATGAATGGAAAAATTCTAACTAGTAAGGCATGAAGAAAAATAAATGTAGTACCTACTATAGAACAAATATTTGAAAAAAAATTATAAACAATATGGCGTGAAAACAAAAAATAATAACTCTGACCAGTATAGAATGAACACGAAAAGCGTAGAGTATTGAATGAAGGTAGGGAGAAAATAGATAACATTTCTGAGCACTATGAGAAGAAAATAATAACAATAGCTGTAAGCTATAGAAGATTCGAATGAATAATGTTAATTAGGAGATGAAGAAAAAAATAACATTAAGTATTAGAAGTTGTAGTTCAATAGCATCGGTAACAATATGAGATGAAGGAAATTAATATCTATAAGCAATAGGAAATAAAAGATAGCTGCAAGCACTTAAGGGCGAAGAAAAGTAACAACATTGAGCATTATAAGTGAAGTTAATAAAACATTGAGCACAATCAGATAAAGGTATTAATATCTTTGTGAGACGAAGTTAAACATTTGTGGACAGAAAGAGATAAAAATATTACAACACGACGCCACTAAGAAATGAAACTAATGGCAAGCATGAGTAATAGAAAGTGAAAATGAATGGTCATGTTGTGCTACATAAAATAGCAAGAATTGTAGTAGGAAATATTAAATAGGACTCGTATTGTGTCGTAGGAAGACTAATAGAAAAAAACTGCAGAATGAAATAATCAGAACGTTGCATGAAGTAAATAAAAATGAATAATCGCACATAAATTGGAAGGGATATTGAGTCAGCTCGCCAGAAGGTTTGGGCGCTTCCGTATTTTACGTAACAATCAGTGCATGATGGTCATAACAAGGAAAATTAGTACTCGTAAACCGAACAAAAAATATGCTCTTTAGCAGAATTAGTGAAGCAACAATGAAAAATCACATATTTAAAACCTAATGATGAGGTAAAACGGAAGAAACAAGTTTCATAAAGATGAAATATGTCAAGGTTTCCAAAATAAATACCCAAATTTAATTTCATATAACTAATAAATACAATGTAAATAATTCAAACAAGCTCCTGTCCATGAGCATTGTTTAAAACCAAGTGATCATTTGGTGTGACTAATTGGCTTGGCATTCGTTCCAACGAGGTTAAAACAAAATTAATAATACACAAGTGAAATAAAAATAGAACAATTAATTATATGAAACTTCTGTGTATACGATGAATATATTTTATATATTTTCGAATGCAGAACAGTATTCTTAAAAATTGCATCCAGAATTTTACAGAGTTTTCAATACTGTGTTTGGAACAATTTCTGAACATTAATATGTGATGTATTCTACACTACACAAAATGTGTTTCTTAGTCTATATGACCTAATTAACAAGGTCTTTACTTATTAAATTTATCTCTGTTTTTGGTTATTTTTATGTGGTGTTTTTATTTTGTATAAACAATCTTCCATCTAGTAATTTTTAAAAATACTTCAATATCTACAAAATACCATAAATAAAACATAAAAAAGTAAAATTGAAACGTGCACATTGACAATATTAGAATTTTATTTAGAATCGAAAACACAGGCCTTGAAGAGGATGAGCTAGTTATAGAGGATTGTATACGGGGAAGATTGAGGGTAGGCATAAGTACCCCTTGGGTGCAGTGAGTAAACACCATCAACGTCACCGATATTACCTCGGATCTAATTAATGGGAGCAATCTGCACACTTAAGCCATGATTAACTCCCTCCTCTCTGTGTAAAGACAGATGCACTTCCGTACCTAATCCTTTAATACACTTCCTCAAACTCTACGAGACGATAATCTTAAATGTCTTCTTAAAACTCAAATATGAAAACAAATTTTCGCCAGGTATTCGGAAGTGTTCATGAACCATCACTCCCACGGACAGCGTCTCTTTCTGAACTAGACTACTCTTTTTGAACATACAATAGGAACAGCACAGACTACCAACACAATAAAATGTTTTTTACTCTAGTTTAATCACTAAATTCCCAGGTCGCTTCTATTAACTCGTTGTTGAATCACTAAACGTACTCACTACACACTACTGGGCAGAGAAGAGCACAGTCGGAGGTTTAATTTTGCAACATTTACTGTTGGTAAAAAAGGCGTTTTGTACAATCATTACAAAAATCAACAAAGAACAGATAAAAAGTAAAGAGGTTTAGTTGACTTTAAGCCAGGGAACGTTTTTACTATTCGTACATAACGATTTTCAACGGTATCAGAACGAAATCTGAGAACAATTAAGCAATTAAGTATTCGTTTGCTATTCAAGGCAGAAACTGTTAAATTTTGTAGGACTAAATTTAATATAGGAGAATTTGCATAGCCTTAAAATATTTTTAAAAAACATCAATTCTAATCTCTCCTACAAGTCTCGACCTAATGACGTCATAGTGCCGATGATAAAACTGGTTCTACATTACCAGAGCATCCAATTATCCACTGGCCAAAGACCTTACAATGCAATGAACGAGTTAAACCGGTTACACCTATCCTTTCACATTTACTTTCCTATTTGTTTTATTTATGAGAAAGTTTAAAGTTAGGTCAATCCATTAATTTAGACTTGAATAATATTATTTAAAACAAATAGTTTTAATTTTTCCCATTTTAATGTATGATAAACGTATGTGTTTTGTAAGTATGTCTGTTGTGCGTTACGTGTATGTGAGTTTTGATGTAATCGTTTACGATTATGATTAGGCTATGTTCGGTTTTAAGTTATTCATAGTTATATCAATAAGTTATCTATGAATCATAGTTACGCACGCACCCCCCAGTAAACGCACACTGCACACACTCGCGAACAAGCGCACGCACGCGCGCGCACACACACACACACACACACACATACACACACACACACACACACACACACACACACACACACACACACACATACACACACACACACACACACACACATACATACACACACACACACACACACACACACACACACACACACACACACACACACACACACACACACACACACACACACACACACACACATATACAAATGTATGAATTTATCTTTAATCATCAACACCCTCTGCAAAAAATGAGTCGTGGTTTCAAGCTGTTCCCGACCAATATTTTCTACATACGAGGGTTTAAATAAAATTTAACTCAAATACAATCTATTAAAATAATTTGGCTGAGATGGAAGGAACGTTTGAGGATAATGGAGCTGGTTAAACAAGTAGAATTGTGAGAAATGGAGTCCTTTTTTGCAAAGAATAGGTGAAGAAAGACATATAGCCAACTAGGGAAAATAAAAAGACATTATTATTCAGGTTGGAAAATGATTAAGAAATTGTTGAATAAGACACTGGACATTAAAGGGCGCCAAATTAGAACAACGAATGGAAGCGGTGTTCATTTCAGAGGTGAACATGAAATCACAAATTATATGGCACTGGGTTATAAATTCAGTTTGATAAAATTAAAAAGTGAAAAAATGTAGATAACTTGTATTAGCAACGTAAAGACCGACGCCAACGTGCTCCAAATATAGTTCTAACGGTAAGGGTATCAAATGAACAATACCAATGTCAATTTATGTATTTAACCTCTTCCGATACCTAGATTCCTCTCTTCTTGGTATATTTATCGGTTTTTATCCAATTCTTTGTCTCTCATTTCTTTATACCTTCTCTCCAACTAAAGCGAGGTTTTTCTCTTTTTCGTCTACCGTGAGGTGTCCACGTTAGGATTTGTTTAGGATGTTGAACATTTCTATTGGTGTTGGATACCAATATTGTCTACTGTTGTGTACCTTACTTTCATGATTTCTCTCATTTTTCTGTTGGTTACTCTCTCTCATCTTAATTTACATGCCTACGTCCCTAGAAATCCATTTCTGTTGCCTTTAGATTTCTTTTGTACTTTTCCTTCATCTGCCATACTTCACTGCTGTAGGTGACTATACTGTGAATTACATTTGCCAAAAACAAGTATTTATTCCGTTTTCAATAACGTAAAGGAGATATGTTTTTTAATTCATTATGATAACTTCTTAATATAGTTTTCTCACGCATGGGGGAGAAAGTGCATTATTTTCTAGCTATTAATTACCGGCGTTGCAAAGCCAGATACTACTAGGTTTGAAACAGGAATGCGGTTTTATTGCATCCGCGTAACATCTTTTGCTACTTCTAGAAAGTTATCTGGTACGCTTGACTAAGGGTGAGACATGTGGTGAGTGACAAACTAGAAGCTTGAAAACTTTCAACTAGATCCCTACAACACAGGATTCGCTTTCAAGAAAGTTTGACCCCACTATTCGAAACACATTATGAAATACCATTCTTACAGAAAATTATACGCACGATAAAGGTATTGTAAACAAGCAGCTCCGACCCTGTTGAAAGAGTGGGTAATTGAAGAAAGAATTGAAAATTAGCTACATACAATTGTTTTACGCCATCATAACTAGAAAAAAGTAGCGAAAACTTTGTAATGAGCATTAGGCTAAATGTGGACATCCTACTAACACTTCAAATAAACAATAAGTAAACAACGAGAGATGGAATCAACCACGAAGATCATGATGAAGTCAGTATTAAAATGCGGATGAAGTCAGGAATTGCTGATGTAGAGCGAATAGCTGATTAAAATATAACTGTTCAGGGCATGAATAATTCAAGATGGGCGGGAAAAATTACAAGCAGACGGAAGACTACTTACACGATGAAATCAAGCATATTTGTAGAAACTGGCAACAGCAGTGAAACGTAAAGGATGGAAGAAATTAAGTCATCTATATTCAGCAGCGGACAGGGGCGTATTGAGTGAGGAGTTCAAGTGGTTTAGAAAAAACAATATTTTTAATAGGCAATTTTTGAAAGAAATTCCTTTAAATTTCAAACACTCATAATGAAATTCATATATTTAAGCTTCAAGTTACATTGACGCTAACAGAGTGCTGTTAACGATGTGCATATAATATTCTTAAACGACTTCAATATGAGTAAATTCGTTTGGCGTCGACAGCGTATTTGAAAAATAAAACTTACGAAGAGAGTTTAAATGGACCAGCTATTTCTTTTAACCACGAGAAAACTGCTGTACCAGAGGATGGCATTTAACGAACGTTTGTCATGCACTTAGACACAAAAATCCTTTAAAGACTTATAATCTCTACACATGAAAATTTACATTTTGTTTTTAGACCTCGTTATTTTTTCGGAGTATTTGACCTAACCTCCTAAACAAAATACTACCCTCCATGTGTAGGTCTGCTTTAATGTTTATTTAGTGCTCTTCACATTTGGAAGGTATTTAAATTAAGAACGATCTTCATTCACTAATTTTCTCTCATTGCGTTCAATTTAAATGTTTTGCTAGTGCAAAGTAGCATTTATTTTTATAATTTATCCTTCTGAGAAATCCTCCCAGAATATCCCAAAACCGTTCGTCAGACAGCGATACTCTAAGATACCAACCCTTCCCCGATTTCGAACCCCTTCCTAGAAAGAATTTTTATCTGCCCAGCGGACATTTTTGTAAGGGGCCGAATGGACTTGATTTTAAATTTTTTACCAGATTTTTTTTCGACGATTACGCTTTAGTCGCTACTAAGGTTAGTGTCACTAAAAACGTAAGTTCCTATGCTTACTTAGTGTCATTTCTGACTAATTAATTAATGTTAAGGTATTCTTTTTTTTCGATAATACGTTTTGTTAATATAATATATGAATTGTATTTATTTATACTCTCTACATATAAGATCCAATGTCCCCATTGAATGACTGATTAACATAACCAAAACTATTATTATAACGAAGAGGTGAAATAAGAAAAGATTTTGCAAAATATTAGAAAGCTGTTTAAATAAAATGTTGAAAAATAACTCTTTTACTCTTTGTTTTTTATCTCATTTTAATAAATTCCTTCTATTAACTCACACTCTCCCGATATATATCTTGTACAAATTTTCAACCCTTAATAAAATACATTTGTATTCATCCATTCAAGTTCAAATACATTTGTTTTCATCTATAGTGGATGACAATTGATGTTAATAAAGTATTTTCAAATATTTATCCAATAATTAAATTATAAAAATTTGGGGGTCCATCCGGATTGGAAATATAAATTTTGTTGTTGAAAGTTTAGAACGCTTTGGCACTGCACCAACTTTCCCATATCAAGAAATAATTCCTCAAAGACATATTTGAATTTTTTCTTCCCATCTGGTTGTCGTCGAAACCTCTATTGTACAGCCTTAAACTGTTGCCATGGTTACCACAAAACATCATAAATAATGCTGTAAGGCTAAAAATGAATGATACGCATAAAATAAACAAACTGGAAATAAGCAGGCAATGATAAAAGTTTTATTTCTTGGCCTCAGTAGGTATTTACTTAAAAAATGTTGTATTACTTGTCACGTGTTACTGGTTGTAAATTATAAATTGTAATTAATCCAGATCGGAAACCCGTCAATGCGCATAGAGATCAATGTGATAAACAAAGAGTCATTGACAGTTTCTACAAAAACGCATTACTTTTGAAAAAAAAACAATGGCAAAAAAACTAAAATCCATAAGCGAACTATATCGCAATATGAGAAAAGTATGAAACGACGCGACGTAACCACTTACGTAACAAATATGTTATTCAACGAAAATATCTGAACGACAGATATTTTCTATTTAAAAGTTGACGGTTAAGCCGCGAAGGGGAAAGTTATATTTTGTATACAAATTAATTGACATGATCCATGGGTGTTGTTTTTAAGTAAAATGTTTAGAAAAAATTACGATATGTTTGGCAATATAATTCAGGGCCTATATTATAACAATTTAAAACATTAGGTTGCATTTATTATCGTAAAAAGAATAATTAAGAACAATAAAGAATATGATTATAGTTGAACTAATCAACAATAAAACATACGATTTTACTCTATAATCTACAGATTAAATTTTTTATTTAATATTCCGCTGACAAGGCCGTGAAGGTCGAAGCTAGTACATTTAAAATGCATAATAATGTACAGGGTTTCCACTACAACTGAAGTCCCACGCCAGGTACCGTTTGCATAAATCTCCCACGCAAGAGTGAAAGAGCCTTTCCTAAAAAAGACATAAATTAAACGCCAAGTAAAAGCACACTCGGATCTCCTTTCCCCTAAGGAACTGGTTTCCAAGTGTTACGCACACGACCGGCGAACTGGTTTCGGTAAACAGAGAAACCGAGTGCATTTATTGGAGAAATCTAATTACAGGTCGAAGTTCATTGCGGACGCTCAGTTCGCTCCGTTTAATGTAATAAAGGCTTTGCCCTGTGGTCGGGCAGGGCAACAATGTTTCGTTAGCTTTCGTATATCATCGTCTATATTCGTAACTGTGACGTATGAATCTCAAATGCAATAAGTATATCGTTTTTGTATACAGTTGGCATGCGTTTATTTTATTCCTTATGCGCAAGATTCGTTAAGTATGAATCTTTCTTATACTTATACAGACCACTTACAATAAACTCTCCTCGACTTGGGACCGGCTTGCAGTTTTTTGTCAATGAGTCACCTACTGGCTATCTTACTATTAGGATGTAATTATTTTTATAAAATATAATATGATTATTTTCATCAATTATTTGAAACTTACTAAATACGTGTTGAAAATGATTCCAAACTCGACTGGATTATGTTTTAAAATTAACTTGTAATATCTTGTAATTAAGAAATGTCTATTTTCTTTCCTTGCCTAAATAATCTTGTATATGTAGCCAATTGATGTTAAATGTATTGACTCCATAGTCGAGTGTGGTATCATTTTTCTATAACATTTTAGTACGTTATAGAAAAACAACTAATTAACCAAATAAATAATAAAAATAATCATATGTTTTATAAAAAAATATACCTTCGTAATAAGAGAGCTAGTTTGTGACTCAAAGTTTTATCGCATAAAATGTGGTGAAAAAGTGAAACTGATCAATTAGGTTGATTCAGTGACTAATTATAATTAACTGTTATTTATCGGGGCTGGCCGCAGGTATTTCCGACAGACTATATACTCAATTTATTAACGTACAATTTACTACATAATTGTTAGGTACATAAACTACCTAAATGCAATCAATCCATGAAACATTTGGTTTACCGTCGTTGTATTAGCATACTAGAGTATCACCTTCAAACCCAACAACTTAAAGCAACTGTGGCGTAAATGTTTATATTAATTAAAACAACCTCTCACCACAAATTCAACAAATTTTATTTTAACCTTATGTACATTTCGACTACAAAGTAATCATCTTCAGAGGTATTTTTTTTTTTTTTAATGCTAAACCAGCATAGGTTTAGCTGTAAGTTAGTTATTTGTAAAAATACCACTGAAGATGATTACTTTGTAGTCGAAATGTACATAAGGTTAAAATAAAATTTGTTGAATTTGTGGTGAGAGGTTGTTTTAATTAATATAAACCTTCAAACCCATTGAAAACATAATCATAATAACCAATACAAATGTTGAAAGCAAACGCGTTTCAAAGTTACAGTTCCTGTTAATTGTTTATATATATTGGATCTATCTTGTTGTCATAAATTATTTATGCTTATTAAATGTTTCAAGTAATTTAGGCAATTTAAATGCATTCAATTATTTCCAAGGAAGTGTTCAACACTGGAAATGTTTTAGGTATTTATTTCATATTTAACAACTTATTTACGTTTGCAGTCAGAACATGGTACAATATTATATCAGGGGAGCAGAGAGGCCGCTTCAAGTCGTTAAATTAAATATATAAACATTGTAGGCTACAATTTTATTAATCTTTTATTAGCTAAAAATATTTTTAATTGGCCACTTCTGTTTCTTAAAACAAATTTCATATTAATTTTAAATTGTGATAGAAAATTTAAATAACATAACCTCAAGACGAGTTGACATGGAACTGGGAGATGTTACTACTGCGTCTACAATATCCGTAAAAGCTTTCAATCTTCGTAGTTCCCTTTGGCTATGCCGGATATTTAATAAATAAAACTTTCGTGAAGCGTCTAAATGTAAGAGCCAATCACTATTAGCCATGAGAAAATCGCTGTAACAAAGGATGAAGTTTTTAGCGAACATTTGGAGACCTCTAGTAGCTTCAATGTTTCCTTGTAGAATTACAGTTGTGAGAATGGAAATTTAGGGTTAGCTTTTAAGAACTCTTTTTTCTTCCAAGCCAGAATTCCTAAATAAGTTCCACAAAGTACGCCTACTTAAACTCAATATTCTGAGTAATCATTTGGTGTGTTTAAATTGAACGAAATATTATTTCCCTTATTTGGTAAACATGTGCTTATTTGTAAGTTCTTCCCCGCAATGACAATAACCAAACATCGCACCTCAGGGGATTTCTGGCTAGCCTACTTCACCACAGTATGCAAAGGTTACATGAACCGATGATCAGGGTAGTGCCTTTATTGTTATTAAAATTTGGCTCCGAAGCCAAAATAATTAAATTATTAAGTCAGTAATAACTGATATAACTGAATGTTTATCATAGTTCTTTTATTTTAATATGCGATAGAAACTCTCTAATTCGTCACATTTTAATTCGTCACCTTCTGTAATTTGTCATCGTATTTCTCACAGTAATAACAAACATTGTCTACACCGACATATAGTATAAGCGCCATCAGAAAATAATGCTTTAGTACAAGACAATGGTAGATTTTTTAAAAACTAAAACGTAAATAGATTTAATATAACGTATTTTTTCTTGCTATTGTTATTGTTCTTATATGCCACTGTGTATGTTTTTTACGTATTTATGACAATATAGTAGCGTATTGTATTTGTAATTACGAATTATACTACATGCTACTAGTGTTTTTTACAGTGTTGTGTAATAGTGTTGTTGAGTTTTTCAGGAGACATAAATAATGTAAGCGAAACATTAATTACATTAAATACCTATTTACGTATTTATGTGCTATGTTTACCCACAGCTACAAGTTAACTTCACGATTATCATAATTCGTCTTTTTCTCGAATTCGTCATCCCCTCGGTCCCGAATGTGACGAATATCCCAAAGCCTTTTTATGGGAATGTTTGTTTATAGTATTCAAATTAACTGTGCATTTCATTGTCATATATATAATTTTGAAATCATGGCTCTATCATCACTTTATTTTCTTTAAAAAATTTGAGAACAGTAGAATGTAACTGCAGAAGACGATCCGGTATTTCTTTTAACAATGTGTCTTTAATAACATATTTTCATTATATGGTTTGAAAAAGTGCTGAAATAGTTTCATCATAGGCTAAATAGAGGAACCAAATTACTTTAAAGAAAGAAAGACAATTAAATAATGTTCTCATGTAACAATCAAACTATTCAAAACTGATGCAAAGTCGTTCATTTAAGACTTTCAGTAATAGACGTCCCACACATTTTCTCAAGTCGTGAGATGAATTAAGGAGATAACAGCAATAAATTAGGATCATCAGCCTCAACAGTGATTATTATACTACATGATTATCATATATGTATTATATAAACAAATATGTATATGTATAGTATATATATATAATTAATAAATTTAAAATATTTCAAAAACAAGAATACTTTTAATGAATATATTTATTCAAAGCTTTCGCCGATAAAATAGTACCAGCATCTTCAGGAAAAAATTATCTAATAAAATATTTTTACAAAATTAAAAACAAAATTAATTAAAAATTTTGTAAAAATATTTTATTAGATAATTTTTTCCTGAAGATGCTCGTACTATTTTATCGGCGAAAAGCTTTGAATAAATATATTCATTAAAAGTATTCTTGTGTTTGAAATATTTTAAATTTATTAACTATATTACAAGAAAACATATCACCATATTTAATATATATATATATATATATATATATATACGAGGCATGTTTTTAAAGTAAGTACTGTTTTGATATAAAAAATGAACAAGTAAATTTTTTCAAACAAAACTTTATTTACCTCAAAGAGCATTCTTTCCTCTACTTCTCTACATAATTTCCATTATTATTAAGGCGCTTGTCGTATCTTGGGACCAGCTTTTGTATGCCGTCGTCATAGAAGCTTGCCGCCAGACTGGACAACCACTGCTGCACAGACGTTTTTACTTCTTCATCATTGGAATGACGCTTCCCCGCTAAATGCGTCTTCAAGTGTAGAAACAAATGGTAGTCGCTAGGCGCTAGATCGGGACTGTATGGAGGATGGTCCAATTGTTCCCAGCCAAATGAAGTGATGAGCTCTTGCGTTAGATTTGCTGAATGTGGACGAGCATTATCGTGGAGCAAAACGATGCCTGCACTCAACATGCCACGTCTTTTGTTTTGGATTGCGCGGCGCAGTTTTTTTAAAGTTTCACAGTACGCGGCTGCATTGATCGTTTCACCGCGAGGCAGAAAATCGACCAACAACACACCCTTTCTGTCCCAAACGACAGTGCACATGATTTTCTGGGCAGAAATTGTTTGCTTGAATTTGACTTTCCTAGGGGATGTTGAATGCCGCCATTCCATTGACTGTTGTTTTGATTCTGGTGTAACGTAGGCTACCCACGTTTCATCACCTGTAACGATATGGCTTAAAAAATCATCGCCCTCGTTACGGTAACGCTCGAGAAAGCTCAATGCACTGCCCAATCGTTTGGTTTTGTGCTGATCAGTCAACATTTTCGGTACCCACCGTGAACACAGTTTCCGATAATTTAAACGTTCAGACACAATTTCGTAGAGAACACTTCTTGATACAGCAGGAAATGTTACAGCTAAGGACGAAATTGTGAACCGTCTGTTCTCTTTCACTTTACAGTCCACTTTTTGAATGAGATCATCGGTAATGACTGAAGGTCGCCCACTTCGTTCCTCATCATGAACGTTTGTGCGGCCATCTTTGAAGGCCCTAACCCATTTCCGCACCATTCCTTCACTCATAATGTTTTCACCATAAACTTCACTGATTTCACGTTGAATGTCAATTGCTTTTAAGCCTTTAGCACAGAGAAAACGAATCACACCACGCACTTCACAGTCGGCGGGATTCTCGATTGTCTGCGGCATTTTAAAATCACGTAAACAAACTAAGACTCGATCAAACGGCGTCACAATGGCGTCTGTAGCTTCCCAACAGATGTAGCTACACTGCGCGCATGCGCTAAACGCCGACCGCAGAGCTGCGGCGGGGAAATTTAGAAACGGTACTTACTTTAAAAACATGCCTCGTATAAAACCAGTTATATATAAACAGTTTATTGATTAGAATGTTACTTGCTGACAGTCTAAATCTTTTCGCCAGCTTGTATTGCTAGTATTATCAAAAACGTTTTTTTGAAGGAGAAAAGGCAATTCAGTGACTACTTTTCGTTTTCATTTGAAGCTATCTGGATGCCAAATACGAACAAGAAAGTAGTATGATGTACCTTCGGGTTACGTCCATTATAAATAGAAGCTTACTTACTTTTTTACAAAGGATAAATACTTTGCCCTATGTAATGAGCGAAAGAATGTGACTTCCGATAAACCCTTTAGGCCACGGATAAAATTATCCTATGTATTGAAAAAAATCAGGAAAAGATTTTCTAGGTTACGAAATAAAGAAGTTAAAAGAGAAGGAACACAACATACCAATTGAAAAATAATTAGTAATGCGACCGTCGATATGTTTACTTACAAAAGACGCCCATCACTGAATTTGTGATAGGTAACGTTATTTTCTGATAAAAGCATCACAAGAGAAAAATAAATGCGTATAAGATTTCTCATCATTTAGGGTAGTTTTCAAATTACCAAAATGTACTCAACATTCAACTAATCAGATTACGCGACGATCAACTAAACAAAACTGAACGATCCTCAACTAATCAAAAGTGCATGAACTTCAATTAATCAAAATTGTTGCAGCTACCAAAAAACTGGTTATCGTATTGCCTCTCCGCAGGCGTTCACAGCACAACTATACGCAGGAATTCTCTTTTTGACTGGGCGAAGAGTTCGATCAGGACATGCATCGACTGAGTAAAAAGGCCATATTAAAAACTTCATTCAACGTCAATAACATGCCGAACAAGAATGAAACAGAGTGTCGCTATTCTTGGATACAAAATACTGGAATAGCAGCAGAGGAGAAGCTTTGCTGCAAAACAAATTCCTTGAAAAGCCTCGTTTCTGAATTATGATTTGTATGAACATGTATATTTTCGAAAACTACAATAACGTTTAATTTCTAACAAAACGTCCCTTTGATAAATATACTACAAAACAATAACAAAACCTTTTACTTGCCATAACTACGTTATGTAAGCAACTTAACGTTAACACAACAATGAAGTCATTGTTTTCATAGTAACGAAATTTCGAGTAATACAGTAACGAAATTTCGAGTTTAAAATTCGGAAAACATTTTATAAATTTTAAATTACTGTATATATTTTCATAAAAATGCAGAGAAATGAATTATCGTGCATAAATCGTATCTATAACCGTCAGAAAAAATCCCACGAAAATAATTATGAAATTATTCGTAAAATCAAACAGAATCCAAGCGTCGACGGACGACCGCAACATTCTCTCGAATATGACTCTCAAAATGGCATTTATGTAATCACACGTAAACCAATAGTAAAGGACATGCATTATTCAGATGGAATGATTAAAGGCAGTAAAAATCATAGATGTAATGAAAACAAAGCCCACGCTCACAGATTCAAAAGGCGCAAACCTACCGGACATGAATACAATCCAAGGCGAATACAACAAGCGTTCAAAGTTGATGGGCGTTTATCGGGCATTGCGTATTATGTCGACTTTAACAATCCATTTATTATAAGAGAAGAGTCACCTGATTTGAAACGAAAACCAACAAATTTAGAATCAAACAAGACCAGGGAAAAACTTAAAATAAATTTCGAAACAAACGGAAAGGTCAAAAGTGATACACAGAAAGATAAAAAAACGTTTGCAGTTAAAAATAAAAACGACGCTGAATTGCCACATTCATCGCAACCACAAATCATAAAAACAATTAACAAAGATACAGTAAATAGAGATAGTATGGAGACAGAGGTAATAAAACAAAGCGATGAGTCTTTGCGTTGTGAGATAGACGAACTGCTACAAAAGCTTTATACAAAATATGGACAGTTAAAAACAAACAGACATAACATATTGAAAAACAGCTCGCCGCTGTCCATGCCGTCGAAATGCGACTGCTCCTGGAACTGTTTCTGTAGCTGTAAACACGTATTCGCTTCCAATGGCCTGGCGTCACGGATGAGGAGGAGGTATTTATTACAAGGTTCACATTTTTCAGATATCAATCGAAGAAACCTCGGTGACAAAATTAAACAGAATGTAATTAAAAGTAATAATGCCGAAGAGAAAAAATACAAGTGTGAACGAGAAATACAAGTGCATGATCTGGAAGTAGCAGATGAACCAACAAATAAAAACAATGATGCGTTGAAAGACTACAAAAATAAAAGTCACGACTCGGGTTCAGCAACAGCCCGTACTACTAGTGAAGGCAATAAAGTAACAAATAGTTCCAATAAAATAAGTAAGTTGAGAGTCACAGATTTTAATAAAGGTACAAGTAATTTCATAATTGATAGTAAATCTACCAAAGAGCACGACGTGGCAGACATTACTTTCACTGGCAGTAGTTCTGGTAAAGATAGTAAGGCAACAGTCACCAATTCATCTGTAGGTGATATATTTGATACTTGTTCTACTAAAAGGCACAATATGGCAGACATTACTTTCACTGACAGTAGTTCTAGTAAAGATAGTAAGGCAACAGTCACCAATTCATCTGTAGGTGATATATTTGATACTAGTTCTACTAAAAGGCACAATATGGCAGACACTACTTCCAGAAAAGGTCTCAATACATTAATTGAAAATGAGATGAATGTTTTACTAGAAAAAGACTTATCTATAGTAAACACTTCAGATGAAAATAAAAAACCAGCTGTGAAAAAATATTTGGTACATAGTCATAAAATAAAAACAGTAGAAAGTATTAAAAGAATGCTTGGTGAACATAAACCAAAGGAATACAAACGTTTTGATATTAAACAAAGTGAACAATCAAAAAATAATCCTTCGTCTCATAACCTGTCGATTAAAAAGAAAGAAAAGGAATCTTTTTCAACACAAACAGCAGATCTGCGTTACAGTGTAAAACAAACGCAAATACCAAAAAACTTACGTCTTTTAGAAAGAGAAAACGTAAGTAAAAATGTACAAATAACAAGCAGAGTGCAAGCATTATCAGGTGCAAGTAAAAGAAAATCAAAAGATACAAGTAACGAAAAAATAAAAGTCGTTCAGAATCGTACGTGCAATGGCGGTAACCAGGACGACAGAGAAACTCAGTTCCCGATACGTGTTGACAAAGCTCTCGCCGTTGGTGATTCTCTGCAAGATCTAATGGCGACTGAAAACGTTCATTCGTCTGATACACAATACACTAACGACTCTCCGCTTGAGTCAGATTTCCGTCCTGCGGTAAAAAGGTCCTCAGAGTCAGGAGGTAACGCGACTACTTCGTTGCAATCAAGTACACGTTCTGACGAGCCGAAAGACATGTCTAGTGGGTTATCTCAAAGTACACCGAGGACAGACGATATCCAAAGTAAGTCATTGGTAATGGAATCTACAGAGTCCATGTCTTCCGAAGGACCATCAGAGACATCTTCCGACAAATATACGACACGTAATGATGACCTTCAGAAAAACGAAACAAATAAACCAGTATGTAATTGCAGGTCGAAAAAATCGACGGGATACGAACGGAGGAGCCGCTTGGTCGGTTCTATATTTTCTTTAAAGAAAATTATTACAAAGAAAAAACAATAGTATACTTTAATATTTATTTTTTATTTATTCTATTAAATATATTTAAAGATGTCACTTGTTTTTCTAAACTGTTTACATTCTTTAATGTTGGCAATATAGATCTATTTGCAGGAACCTAATTTTCTTTTACCCGAAACTAAGAACCGCAACAAAAGGCAAGGCAACCATTAATTTTTTAGATAACCATGCATAATGTCCGTTTTCCCGTTACTTTGTCTGAAGCGCAAGATCAACACCGCAGCGAACAACTTAAACACTGGTGGGGATCGGAATCATCTAACAAAACCACAAAGTTTATGATTACAGAGCGATGGCCTATGCTCAGTGGACAGATTCACTGAAATTTCTATTTCCAATCTAAATTGCCCAATTATAACTGTACAGCTATATGATTGTTTGAGTGTATGAGAGAGAGAGAGAGAGAGAGAGAGAGAGAGAGAGAGCTGGACAAGGTTGTAAAACACGTGAAAGTATTTCAAACAAGAAGGGTTTTTATTACATGCAGCACAAGTAGTTTCCAATCAGTTGCCATTAGTAAATATTAACCAAAAGTATTCGTTGTGTAATTCACTTGATTGAAAGACTTTCATTCCGTCTCATACGAATGAAATTAATTTTAAAAAGTATTTAACAGAGAAACCGTTTTATATGCAACACAGTAAAAACATTTGGTCACTAATATCCAACTTCGTGTCGCTTTATTAGTTTAGTTTTCGATCCATAAGCCTTCCTTTGATATTGACGAATTGCCTGCTTTCCTTCCGCCCATGTTAAAGGGAGGTAGGGATAAACACCTTCCTTCCTCCAAGGTTTCCTGGTCACGAGATATTTTGCCCCTTATGCCAGTACCAGAGGATCATTATGCCCTTTCCTTAGTTCTACTTGATTCCACTCAGCCATCTTTGTCCTCCTTATAGTAGATACAACGGGTAAAAGTTTCTTTGGGGAGATTATGTCTAAGTAAGCTGTTTCAGATACGCGACTTTGCCCACGCGATGCAGTAGTTTGCCCCTTATGCCAGTACCAGAGGATCATTCAAGTAAGCTACTTTAGATAAACGACCTTGAACACACGATGGCATGATTTTCTGCTATTTCCAGTACTAGGAGATTTTTCTCATTTATTAATTCTTACCTAATGTCATTTACACTTCTTATCCTTATTTTGAGGTATTCTACAGGTAGACATTTTGTTGTGCGTCTGACAGAGAGCAGGTCTACCTCATGAAAGCGAATCTAACCCAGCGATGCAAGTTCCATTTTATTTCTTTACCTAATTCAGATACATAACCCTGGACATGGGATGCCTCGATAAACCTTATATCCCCTACGTCCTATAAGTCCCTATGTTGATCCTACTTGCATCCACAATCCTTTCTCATTCTTCGTAGGCGGGGTCGTCAATATTACACTTAAACTACAAAACAACACATTATGCAATGGTCACGTAGCAGGATGGCTTTGCTGTTTCGTTAGAATATTGTCAAAAAAATTCAAATTAATTTATATTTTCAGGAAAATGAAGAATTCGTTGTAATCATTATAAATCCGTCCTACGGGACCATAAACTAGTTCTGGAAAAAGTACCACCTGTTTTGTATTTGTATATTTTGTTTTGTTTTGTATTTGTAGATCATAAAGATTCTTACAGTTTTCAAACCTTTTCTTCTGTAGAGCAGTGATTCCCTAACGCTCCCATCCTCTTGAGATGAAATTCTCTCACGCCCCCTTAACTTTATACTATAAATAAATGGTATGGGCATATGAAAAAGAATCAAATGTTATATATATTAAAAACAATTAATTTATACATAATTTCACAAGAAACATTTCAAGTTTTAGTTTGGAAGGTAACAAATAAGAGAGAAATCTGTTGGTGATATGCTTGAGACTGCATTTATTACACTAGCATGCCTACTTGAGGTTGTATTTTAGTGAAGGCACAACCCAAGTCATTAGCAACATCAAGTTTGTTCCTATATTATTAAATATATTTAATTTATCTTATTACTTTCCAAATGGTCTCGCCTCCCACCCTATACGCCACCCAAGGGGGTGCGCCACCCAGTTTGGGAACCAATGCTCTAGAGTATGGTTTCCCTAACTGTGGGCGTGAAGGCAAGTGCGTTAATAAATAAATTATTTTCAATATATTTAATATTTGATTTTTTTCTTATGCCCATACCATATATTTATAGTGTAAAGTGGAGGGGTGTGGGATGATTTCATTTCAAGAGGAGGGGGCATGGTACCAAAACTTTTGGGAACCCCTGTTTGAAATTCCTTCCTCAAAACTTTTCTGTCCGCAACCTCTAGTTTCTCCTTCGATGCAAGATATCCTGCCATCGTATACATCCTTCAGTATGTCGTTCCATTTCAATGTCCTTTAAGTTTATATCTAATTTTCCGCTTACATTGTGAGTAATATAATCGCCTAGCTACGACTAACCCCTCAGGTATCAATGTATGTGTTTTTTATTAGCAGCAAGTTTAGTTTTTCAATAGACCACCAATTGCTTGTGTTTAAATTTGTTTATTTGTTTTGCTAACGAGTTTAGAGCTAAAAATATCGCAAAGTTTTCACCCAAATATACTGCCTGAACTTTTAACACCATCGTTATTAATTTTTACAATACATACTGTGTAACTGATATTCGTAAAACGTCCGTTGTTCAACACGAATAACCCCACACTCTCTGTCACTAACTACACTGTCTTTAGAGTTCAGTAAACACTCCAGTTGAACGCTCGTTTAATCCTTGTAGTAGCGGTAAACCGTCGTCACTTGGAATTGTGAAGAACTGTGTGTAAAATTGTTTTCTGAAGAGAGTGAGGTGTATTTTTAACTCAGTATATTTTGATGGGAGATTTAATGTGAGTTTTGTATAGAAATATTAATTTAGCAGCAAAACAGAACTCACTTATTTTACGCTTATAGTTTTATTAGAAATCAATAAATAATCAGGATCTAATGGTTAGCACAAGATAAAAATTAAATAACTTATTTATTTGATATTTCAATCAATACTTACACTGTTTACTGTACAATTTGTGGCCAATATCAAGACTAAAAGGCGTATGACAAAACAGTATGACTGAACTACAGAATTGAATTGCCTGCTTCGTTTGAAGAACGCACTTGTTAGATGTTGTAATCCAATCTAATTAGTTAATGACAAAAGAATGTTTGAGTAATTAGTAAAAACCTATAGCGATGTTAAAAACATTATTGAATAAAATTTTATTTTACGAATTTGATTGAAATTGGCTCTTAAAAAGCGTCAGTTGTGACTAATTAAGTTTCCATTTAAAAAATAAATAACTTATTATCACTATATTGAAGTAATAGCAATAAGGTTTGTGTAAATATAAAAAAAAGTTTTAGCTGATAAAAAATTTAGTAATATTTTAATTGAATAATATACAGTAAATAAATAGAGTAATAAAATTTGCGAAATAAGCTGGGTTATAAAATAAAATCAGTTGTTTATGATGTCATAAGTTACACGAAATTTAAACAAAATAATTGTATACAGTAAATATACAACCACACAGATACGTTAGAGCGTGGCGACTTAAGCGAGATGCCCCTTAAAGACGTCCCTTATAATATTCTTGTTCAGGTGCACCAAAAGTTAATATAAAAACTTTATTTGATGTTGAAAATTTATACAAATTTTATTTAACGAATTCAATAGAAATTTGTTCTTAAAAGGTGTCAGAAGCGCCAAAGGGGGGTTTCATTTAAAAATCATAATAAAAATAAATAATTATTTTTACTGTGCGAAACGTACAGTCATGCCGGGCCAAACGAAGTATTCACTTCAAAAAGAAAGCAATTAACAATATTTTTTGTAATATATTAGTCAAATGCTTTATTCTTGATAATGACCAAAAGTTGGGCTGTAAAGCTGACATCTATAATATCAGTATTCTGACCGCCCAACAGTTATATCAGGACTCTGACAACCCAACAGTTGTAATATCAGGACTCTGACAACCCAACAGTTGTAATATCAGAACACTGACAACCCAACAGTTATAATATCAGGACTCTGACCACCCAACAATTAATTATAATATCAGTATTCTGACAACCCAACAGTTATAATATCAGGAAACTGACAACCCAACAGTTATAATATCAGGACACTGACAACCCAACAGTTATAATATCAGGACTCTGACCACCCAACAATTAATTATAATATCAGTATTCTGACAACCCAACAGTTATAATATCAGGAAACTGACAACCCAACAGTTATAATATCTGTCTTCTGACCACCCAACAATTAATTATAATATCAGTATTCTGACAACCCAACAGTTATAATATCAGGAAACTGACAACCCAACAGTTATAATATCAGGACACTGACAACCCAAAAGATCAGGACTCTGACAACCCAACAGTTGTAATATCAGGACTCTGACAACCCAACAGTTGTAATACCAGAACTCTGACAACCCAAGAGTTATAATATCATGACTCTGACAATCCAATAGTTATAATATCAGGACACTGACAACCCAACAGTTATAATATCAGGACTCTGACAACCCAACAGTTATAATATCAGAACACTGACTACCCAACAGTTGTAATACCAGGACTGACAACCCAACAGTTATATCAGGACTCAGACAACCCAACAGTTATAATATCAGGACTCTGCAACCCAACAGTTGTAATATCAGGACTCTGACAACCCAACAGTTGTAATACCAGGACTGACAACCCAACAGTTATATCAGGACTCTGACAACATTCAACTGTTGGGTTGCAGAGTCCTGATTGTTTATCACTTCGTACATGACGTCAGACTCACTAGTATTATAATTTCTTAGAAATGATCAGTACAGTACTGTCTACAAGCTATTAAAACTTATTTACACTCACATTAGTTTTAATTTCGTGCAAAGGTTATGTGACAAATCACCTAAGAGTACTGTGTTTCTAGGATCAGTTAATAACTCATCTCCTTCTGTGTTCAAAAAAAAAAGTTAAAAAACTTGAATGTCTTAAGCGAACAGCTAAAACAGGGGTGCGGTTTAAGCGGACTGCTAAAACTGGTTATACTCAAAACGAGGAAAGACGCCAAAATTACTGTTAAAGAAATGAAGAATAAACTGAACATACTAAACTAGAATTGACTAAAAAACCCGCCCCAACACTTTAAGAAAATTTCCAATATTTGTTGAACAAGTAGCAAGAGCGTTTCTTCTGGAGTCACCTTAAAATATTTTTCAACTGATTGTCGTACTTGATAATGATTGGACCAGCTGCACTTTTTTTCACCTTTACATATTTTACTCAAAAATAGTTTCTAGGTAAGAATCAAATCATTTTAAGTGTCACAACACATATGTAATGGTGAAAATTTGAAATAAATACCAATATGCATAAACCTCAAAGCATAAACGCACATGAAGCTGTACGAACTGAGCGTGGCTTTCTAAAGCTCAGTCCTATTCAATACTACATTACATATAGATCTATTTAGAAATCTAGGAACCAAGTAACGGGTTAAGTTAGGATTCATTATAAAAATAATAATTTTATTAAGACTAATGTTGACTACGAACAGATTTATTTATGTGCACAGTTTTATTAAGATTAATTAACACTTACGTTGCACTTATTATTTTATAACTGAATCTTCCGAAAACTAATACTGTTTTGCAACTTGCAACATGGTTATGTTTAAAAAATTGCACTGAACAAAGTACAATATTTGAAATGAAAGAAATAAGATTTTTATGAATCACGTCGGAACGCGTACATCTTCACAATGAGTGTTGCACCCAAATGGAGGCTAAGCCTTCACTTCAGCAATCGTATAGTTTTCACGACTGAAGGAATTTTTAAATGAATACTGCTTTTTTCGGACCTGAACTGGAAAATTATATGGAAACAAAACTTCGAGTTGACGTCACGCTAAAATCGCCAACCTCTATATATGCATCTATATAGCTATATATATATATATATATATATATATATATATATATATATATATGTGTGTGTGTGTGTGTGTGTGTGTGTGTGTGTGTGTGTGTGTGTGTGTGTGTGTGTGTGTGTGTGTGTGTGCGCGCGCTACATACAACTATTTTAACATAATAAATGACGTCATACAACAGCTGATTTTATCTTATAGCCTAGATTATGTTGTAAGTTATGTTACGTTACATATTTATTGCACATTATGCAGAATAAATGTTATTAATAAATATTTTGCATCAGTTATTAAATTAATTTATTTATATTGTAATAAAGCTTATTAAAATTAATTAAATATAATGATAATGAATTATATATTTGTGTTCCAATTATTTACGTAACTAAGCGCATTTGATAATTTTTAAGGACATATATTAATTTAATTCTTTAAATAAAATGTTTAACTTGTAACCTTTACAACTCTAATGAATATTTTCAATTATTAACTATATTACCCAGATTCTAATAAAACCTCTAACAACTACATTTTTAAAATAAACTGTTCACTTCTGTAGGCCCGTCCCACTGGCTGCCACATTTATTTATATTTTTAATAACCAACTATATCTTAATCAGAGAATTATCAGCGTTCTATAATTTGATAGCGCTGTACGACAATTCCTGTAGGATTACTTGACCAAGATATGGGTTTTTAAGGTGAGGTTATATTTGTATGGGAATATTTTATTTAACATTTTTAGCCACTGGTGTTTGTGCCAGTTGAAGTTTTAGTTTCGTGTTTGAAATGTAGCTTTCATTGTCATTTGTAAAGGACAAAACCGAAGATTGCTCAATTTCTGTCAATTATTACCATTTTAATATTTATAAATTATGGCGTCCGTTAGAATTACAATAATCTTTATCATTGTGTAAAGGGCAAAAAAAAATGTTATTGTAAAGTGACGTGGAAGTGGTCACCTAAAAATGGGCATGTAGCCCCACTGTTACTGTTTTCACCAGAGACTGTCAAGGTCGAATATGTTAACATTTTATACGGGATAATGTAAATTGACATCACGCGTAAGATCTGACGCACGCGCAGTGCTTTATCTTGGAGGATGTACTGTCACAAGGAAAAATTCATCAGTTAAATGTATGCGCATTCGAGATGAAAGCGTTACGGGCTTGCGCTGGGAAACTGTCTGTTATTGGTTACTGCTAGCAATAAACATGTAAATTTAGCTTTATCAGGATCGGCTTTCTAGTTCAGTTTATGGCGTGGATAACATTCAAGCAGAATGTTCTACTAGTCCCTACTGAACTAAATGTTTGACTTCAGACACTTACAATGAACTTTAAACACAATATCTGAGCAAAGTAAGTGAGTATTCCACATGTCATATACACCTAATTTCACGCCGGAAAGAAATCTATAAACATGACACTGTGTAATTAAATTACTAAATACATAACCAGATTAAACCATTTGAAGGCTACAATAGTCGTATCTAGGACTCTAACTACAAATGTGTCCCTGTCCGTATGAGTCGTTCTCTCAAGAAACATCAAGACCAGTGAAAGAGTGACGTTTTTCTTGTGAGGATAATATATTGTATAATTAACACGTGAATTATATTGTGAAAATAATATTGTACTAAACACAAGAAAAAAATTATTGAATTCTCTCAAAAAAAAGCATTTATTGGATGTTTCATAAACTATGTCCCCATCATCACTTTTATATATGTTACTCAGAAACACATTACAAACTAGAACCAAATCATTTTAAGGGTCGCAAACAATAGCTGGTTAAACGTGTGTAGAATATAGCCATTCAAACACAACCTTGATTTGCAAACACATTCAGTTCTAAAATAATTCTTCGGGAATTACCCAACTTTGTGTTATACCTCATTACAATAATACCAAATCATCTAACAATTTTTTTTTTAAGTAATAACTTCATCCTCATACACGACTGCTGTAGTAAAGAACTTATTCTTTACGCGCGCAACTGACATGAGGTTATAACTTAAAGTTACCGACATAAATTTTTTTAAACTTTTTCTGTACTATCCGTTGTTATCGTAATAGTATGTTTTTAGAAACTATTTTACAAAATTTAAACTATCAGGTTAGGATAAGTTTGGTTATAAAAAATATTAAATTGAACGGTGTAAACTACATGATTGCTGAAATCAAGAACTTGGCATCCAAGCCCGCAACTGACATCAGATTATTATAGCCAACAGTTAGCCTACTGACTAAGTTTTTTTAAAAAAACTGTTTTTCGTACTATCCGTTGTAAAGTAAAATTATTTGTTTTTACTAAACTACTATACAAATTTTAAACTATCAGGTTAGGATAGGTTTGGATATAAAATATATTAACTTGAAACGTGTAAACTACACGATTGCTGAAATCAAGGACTTGGCTTCCAGCGCAACTGACATCAGGTTATGGCAAGTTATTTAAATTTATAATTAAATGATAATTGACTAAGTGAATACACAATGGCTCACTTGCTGACGAGTTTCGAAACAACCGATCCTTTTACGAAATAAAGCCATTGCTCATTCACTTAGTTAAGTATCATTTAATTATAGTTTAATCAGTAAATTCAGGATGATTACAACAAACAAGCATATTACAATCTGTTTTTTTTTTTGTATTGTCCGTTGTTAAAAAAACTGCAACTAACTTGACTGTTTAGTTTGGAATGATACATAATTGCTAGGTTCTACAAAATGTCAGTTGTCTAAGTTAGAATAAAATAGTAGGCTATTCTGCTTTATGAAGAAAATTAGATTTGAGTAAGTTTCATGTGTTATATTTTTTTCAAATTTTAAACATTTTTATTAGCAATAAAATTTATTCTTGTTCAAGAAGTTAATGAAATATGAAGAGGCTACGATGTGTGTTGTAACAAGTGGCCATTAGTTCCATCACGAGGAGCACCACACAGTACAACGTCCTAACCATATTCCCGACAACCCAAAGACAAGTCCTCTCCATATACTAACACCATAAAACTCATTACTACCGACGCAAATACAAACCTGAGACCAAATATTTACGGAACAAAACGCCCGTCTACCCTCCCAAACTAAATCACACTTTATTACAGAAAGTAGGTTGGGTGTTGGCCAAGTAATCATATCTAGATCAGGATCGGGGATGAGGAGACAAAATATGGCGTGTAATTAGGGGGGAGTTAAGGCGAATGAGTTTGGTTATATAAGAAACTAATTCAGAATAATGATTGCAATTTTTAATTTATTCTCAGAAAACTCTTTTTATTTGCCGATCGTGAAAGACATTTTAAAATAAATTTGAAGTGTATATATTACGATTCATAAACTTAGTTTTTACTTCAGCAAGTATACAACTTGAAAAACTTGTTCAGAGTACATTGAATGTTCTGACTGTTGGAGGTTCTGCGAAACGTATCCACAGTGGCAATGCTAGAATGAGCTGAAAATTAACTAAATAATATTACTAATATAGTTAAACTATATTAGTAAATTAGTAAAACTAATATAGTTAAAGTTATTAACAAATGAGTATATTAGATAACTATACTTATAGTTTAAGTATTAGAAACTAACGACTCAGAGTTTTCTGTAAAGATATATTTTAATGTACTTCTAATATACAATACAGAAAACAACATAATGTATAAATAAAAAACACTTTTGCATAGTAATTAGATGAAATTTTATACAGTGCACAGTAGCTTAATTATGATAAATAAATAACAATAACCCTTGCTACAAATATTTAAACACCCTTGATGTAGCCCATCGCCATTTTAGGTGTACTGTTTCTTTTTAGTCTTAGTATGTTTGTAACCTTCTGATGATGCTAACTGTGTTGGCGAAATATACATCAAAGGTCTTTAAATATTTGTAGCAAGGGTTATTGTTATTTATTTATCATAATAATTAGAGTTACAATTAATAATAGTTAAAATCAAATATAAGGTAATGTGCCTGATTACAGAGTACAAGGAACTGACCTTTAAAATAATTAAACCTTACCTTCGAATGATTTTAAAGTGAAAATGAAACAGTCATGTTGACTTTGATAAGTAATGGCGTCACATTCAAGCGAATCACTCCCATACAAATTGGTTTCTAATTGTTTTTTTTTTATTTATTATAACATTGAACTTCTCACTTGACACTAGACATTAAAAGACAATTCAAACGCTATAAAAAAAACTCTGCTTCCTTTCACTATTCCTACTACATTAAAAGAGCTTTAAAGTTTCCAGAAAACTTTCTGTATCCCTCCTTCGAGATGAGATCAATTTGCAAGCACTTGCTTGAACACAAAGGTGACCTACTGCGAAAGGGCTGAACGGGTTTGGAGGTTTAGACTCGGTTGCTTGCAAACAAATTTATACATTTCTATCAAAACACCTTAGCAAAAAACCTTGAAAAGTCAATTTATGAAATAGCTTTGACAAACACGCCAAGTCGGTGAATGTAGTCTGGATACGCTATAAAGGCGATTGTTTTCACAGCTACTCCGCTAACTTTGTCACCAACCAAAACCCATTCTTTACTTACTTAGCGTTCAACAGACCAACTTATTCTTTGACGGTCAATTTTCTTCCGCCGCGTCTGACGGGTTCGATAGATGCTTTCCTCGGATAATTCGACTGAAAACGTTTTAAAATTCGTTCTTCACGTGATCATCGCTGATCCGGGTCACTGGCCGTAGTCATGGAACGAACGATTTAAATCATGATTCAAACTGCCCTTTTCGTTCTACCTTTTACCTATTTAGCTATAATCTATCCTTTTCACGACAATACGTAATATCTATACTAATATATAAAAATTGTGTGCGTGTGTGTGTGTGTGTGTTGTGTGTGTGTGTGTGTGTGTGTGTTTTACTCAGTCACGTAAAAATTCCTTTACCCATTGAGCTGAAATTTTACGTAGACATTCATAGGGTCCCTGGTTAACACATAGGCCTATTTTTATTTAGACATTCCATCAGGGCACCGCCCCACGGGTCTTGAAAACCCCCTTACACTCAATTTTCTATACTACATTTATTTATTACTTAACTTGACTTAATCAGCTGATAATCACCTGTAACAGTCACTTTTAAACACATTTAAACAGCTCATAGTAATTGTTGTGATTGTTATTCATCTTTCGAGGTTAGTTATAAGTTACTTTATAAATGTTACACGCTACATTGTTTTTCCTTCCCTTGGTTTTCAAAACAATAATCGGTAAGTTTATAGTTTGATAATAAATACACAAAAAACTCTTAACCACAAAATTTCTTTATTTTACCCTTATGTACATTTCAGTTACAAAGTAACCATCCTCAGAGGGATAACATACAAAAGACTTTGTATGTTATCCCTCTGAGGATGGTTACTTTGTAACTGAAATGTACATAAGGGTAAAATAAAAAAAGTTTGTGGTTAAGAGGTTTTGGTGCATTTATTATTAAATTCAACCACAGTATATTCCTAATAAATAGTTATAGTTTGATGTATTTATTGGAAACAAATCTATACTATAAATCCAATTGTACCTGATTATGTAAGTACTGGTAAAAATGCCCACTGCCCACCCCCAATACAATGGATATAGAATGAATGAAAAACATATCCTAAAGCTATATTGACAATTATTTTTTGTTATTTCCAAGAAAGGTTAATTTTACATACCTATGAAGTATCCAGTCAATATAGATTTGGTTGTAATTTTATATGTTTAACCAAAATGTACATATGTAAGGCTAGAATAGAGATCACGTGACGAAGTGTTACTCCGCGGAAGTAGACTTATAATTAGGTAATGTTGTATAAAATTAAAACCAAATCTATTGTAACTAGATACTTAAAGGTAGGCCTATATCTTAGTACAGCGCGCCGTTGATATGCGGACGTAGTACTTCTTATTACTCCGCAATGAATTTTTCACCCAACTTTAATTTGATAAATATTTTATTTATTTCCCTGAGCGAAAGTTGTCATTATTTTTTTCGTATCCCTGATGACTTTCTGCTTCGCCCGGTATAATGTTTCCCCTATTGAACACGTGGGAACGGGAAATAAATACCTGAAATTTTACACAGACTTTCTTAGGGTCTCTGGTTTTCACATAGGCCTAATTTTATTTAGAAATTCCGTCAGGGTACCGCCCCACTGGCCTTGAGAACTCCCTTAGTGGTAGGTTTATAAACTATAGTTTCATATATTGGGATTTAATTTCAGTAAATTAAATTCAACCCAAATACAAATACAAATTAAATCAATACAAATGTTCGTCGACCCCGTGCGAAGGACAGGTACTCTGCTAGTGTATTGATAAAATAAGAAAAACCTTAGAACAATGTATATATATATATATATATATATATATATATATATATATATATATATATATATATATATTGCTATATAATATAATTACTTAGCCTATATAAATGATGTTTATTTTATCAAAAAAGGTTAACTCTCAATTGAATTTAGTGCGCTTTCGTATGAATTTCTCACGGCATCAGAACAGTTGTTTTTTTTTCTTTAAACTTCTATACAGAGCAAATCTATCTCAAAGAACAACCTTGACACGCGAAGAGTAACCACTAGCTGCTTATGCTTAGCATTGGTCGCTTATTTTCCTTCATTATATCATTAAATTGAGGTGCAATGAGTAGGCACCCCGATAGAGACCTCTCAAAGATGCGACCCTGCACACGTGAGCCATAAATCTCTCCTATCTACCAGATCACCCAGATTTATGTCCCTATTTTAATCTCCTAATTTACACATCCCTCCACACCCCACCAACCGAATACCTTGCTAATGCGCTGTTGCCTCTTAGCACATTAAACAGCCAATATTATTTTAATGTTATTATTTTTTATTATTATATTACTACTATTGTTATAACATAATTTTATATTATTACATTAAAGTAGGCTATTACTAGCGCCCCCGTAGCGCCAACGCCCGCGCAAGTTTAAAGTTGTCACACTATTTAAGATGAGGTTGTAAGAATTTCTTTTTGTTTCTAAAGTGGGGTTAAAATTTAAAAATATTGAGCTAGCTAATTTAAAAATAAATTTTCTAAAAATAAATGGGTTAAATAGAATTACAAAAAGAGGTAAGACCATTATAAGAAAAATTAAGAGTTTCACATTTTATATTTTACAAACTGTGCTGTGCAAATTTGATTGTTAGAAAAATTAAAACAACGTTTTTTAGTTAGTAGCAACTTGAGTAACGAATTTGTTTTATTTAAACAAATTTCTTAAACAATCCTAATTATTTGTTCACCAAGCCGAGGTTGCCTGTAAAAGAATTCATTTCCCGAGAACGAATCCCCAAAGGGTTGACTTTCAGCGAGTTATGTTTTTTTAAAATCAAGTCCAGTGACTGGTTATCTGGCAGAATTTGGCAAGCGGTAGCACAGGGTTCGGCTTTAGGCAAGATGAGCTTGATTCAAAATGTTTACCCTGGCGATATGGCCAGGCGGTCTGTGGCTCGATTGTGGGCGACGGGTTGTTTGACGGCCCGTCGCAGTGTGTAGTGAAGTGCTAGTGTAGAGCCATCAGCTAGCTACCCATCAGCAAAATACGATTTTCTTCTTGAAAAAAGAAAATCGCCTAGAAATAAAGGGGGTCGGATGAGTAAAATATTACCGTGTAATATTAGTGTAATTTGGAGTAAATACAATTGAAAATTCCTAGTAAGGTACGACTTGAAAATACCTTATGGAAAACGTTGAATGGTTTTCAACAATGGGAGACAATTTTTAAATCTTAGTTTCTATGTCACAATTCGAAATTTCCTTCGCTCTTCCACTTTTGAGATCCATTTCAGCAAAGCTTTTACAGGGCCGAAAGCCTTAACTACATGCACATCAGGGATCTGGGCAACTTATTTGGACCCCTCCCATAGTTCTTCAACATCCCAAAGCCCTTCTAAAGCCCCCATGACATCCCTGCACCAAGCATTTCCTTTCCTCCTGCCGTCTATCTTCGTCTCTTAGAAAGAAATTTAGTTTAAGTCCAATGTAGAAAGAAATTTAGTTTAAGTCCAATGTAAGTAGTTTTTAAGCTGATCTCACCCATAATTATATTAGTTTTTCGCATTATTATTATTATTACCGTCTTCGTTACAGGTTTCGTTATTATTATCATGACAAATATCACAACACAATGTTGTATAGCTAGTTATGTATTTACTTAATTTCAATGTTTTCGACTACGTTTTAGTTTTTACAGTTTTCTTGAGACCATTTTGAAGCCAAAATCTTACTACAGTAACAAAAATGAAACATTATTAATATGGGCATATACGAGCGTGTGTATATATATATATATATATATATATATATATATATATATATATATATATATATATATATATATATATATATATATATATATATATATTAAATATGGTGATATGTTTTCTTGTAATATAGTTAATAAATTAAAAACAAGAATACTTTTAATACATATATTATTCAAAGCTTTTCGCCGATAAAACAGTACCAGTATCTTCAGGAAAATAATTATCTAACAAAATATTTTTACAAAAATTAATCATATAATTAATTTTTGTAAAAATATATTGTTAGATAATTATTTTCCTGAAGATGCTGGTACTGTTTTATCGGCGAAAAGCTTTGAATAATATATACGTTAAAAGTATTCTTGTTTTTGAAATGTTTTAAATTTATTAATTATATATATATATATATATATATTTAATAGCCAATAATACTTATGTTAAACGGTAAGAAACAAATAGGAGTGTCCTTAGAAATCAAAGAATTGTCAGAGATTACCTGTCAGATATTGTATAAGCAAACAGGAAACTGCTGGACGACTTTTAGTACGAGACTTCAAACGGTCAGACAGAATTTTTCATTTCCTTCAACTTATTAATAATAATACACTTTGTAGTCCCTTCACAATTGCAAAATAAAATGTTCTGTCTTCGATAAAATGAAATACGAGGCAAGTTACAGAAAGTATAAAAAAATCGTAGTAACAGTTTTTCCCTTTATAATATCAGTCTTCCCATTCCGGCAATAATCGCCAATTACTTTAAAAAATGAATTTTTTGATAATTCTTATGTTGTGTATGTATTACGAGGATGGATTTATTTCATTCTCAGTACAATGTAAATATTCTCGTTTACTTCTCCTCTCGTATATCTCTTTTGATTTCATAGCAACAAATATAGTGAATTTTTCATTTTACTTTTATTTTTAGTTCTTCAATGTAATTTTCAGCTTCTGCGCCTAGGGAGTCTATAAATATTTTTATTTTATAATGACTTTCCCCCAGCTCAGCGCCAAGTCGTAGAAACAAATACGCATACCGTTTCTTATGGATTTAGATGTTATGAATTACATAATGAAACTTAGACTTCACATGAAGAGAAAATAACATTTGCAGAGCCAGTAGCGTATTTTATAATTACAATATAACTACAAAATTAAAAATTGTAACTCACGAGATACACCAAGAGACTTGAGATAAGCAGGAGAGGAGTTCACCGACTAGTGGAGGTAGAAGGCCAGGAAACTGTCTACCCCTCCAAGTAGAGAGGTGAACAAGGCAGTGTGGTTTGAGCGGACCGATACCTATAGTAGCGAGGACCCGCAAACAACGGCTCAGCGGCTCCCAGACCACTTTATATCTCAAGTAGGCAACTGTGCATCGGCTGGCCAAGTCTCTTGATATGTATACAAAACCTTTAGGTACATTGCGCAAACACACTTAGTTGAAGGTTACAACTGTAAAGTTATAACTGAAGTTATAAATTGTAACCTGATTATTCAGTCTTTCCGAAATTTACATATAAATTTTGCATATATTTTAATTGTTGGCCAGGATTTTTAATTTATGCATGATTAATCAAATTTAGAGAGAATAACAAAATTAAATCCTCGAGTATTACATCTTTTTCAATTTGATACACACTCTAACACACGCACGCATACGCGTGCGAGCACACACACACACACACACACACATACACACATAAACAAGAAAATTTACATAAGATTTATGGTTTTTCAAAAGCAACCATCAAGTATACATTTTACTTTAGAGATGAATCGTTCTAAGCCACATGGAACTACCAACGGTTCAAATAGTTATTTGAAATGAAACAACAACAGCGCAAACAAACGGCACATGAAAGATATACAATTTACAATATGAACCAAATTTAACACAATAGTGTGTATATATATATATATATATATATATATATATATATATATAATCAATTTAAAATATTTCAAAAACAAGAATACTTTTAATACATATATTATTCAAAGCTTTTCGCCGATAAAACAGTACCAGCATCTGCAGGAAAAATAATTATCTAACAAACTGATTATCTAGATTTTGTTAGATAATTATTTTTCCTGAAGATGCTGGTACTGTTTTATCGGCGAAAAGCTTTGAATAATATATGTACTAAAGTATTCTTGTTTTTGAAATATTTTTAATTTATTAACTATATTACAAGAAAATATATCACCATATTTAATATATATATATATATATATATATATATATATATATATATATATATATATATATTGTAATCCTTGGATTAATTTCTTTTTCTAGTTTTATATGTGCACAATTAAATGACACTTTCATAAACAAGAATTTTTATTTTATTTTTCTTCATACATTGCAGCTTTGTGCTGATTAGCAGTATCAAAATCTTTAAAGTACCTTATAGTACTATGATGGTTCTATAGATGGTTGAGTCATGAAGTCATAGAACTATAAGCTACTTTCAAAATTTTGATAATGCTGATACTGCCAATCAGCAAAAAGCTTCAATGTATGAAGAAAAATAAAATAAAAATTTTAGGTTATAAAAGTTTTATTTAATTGTGTGTGTGTGTGTGTGTGTGTGTGTGTGTATACATATATATATATATATAAATATCGCAATATGTTTTCTTGTGTATTAATAAAGAACAAAAGTCAAAATACAAATACAAGAATTATATTTGAATTTACAAATATTATTGTAAATTCAAATATAATTCTTGTATTTGTATTTTGACTTTTGTTCTTTATATATATATATATATATATATATATATATATATATATATATATATATATATATCGAAGGCACATTGAGGAAATGAGGGAAAAAAGATAGTGAAATATTAGTAAAACTGTATTAGATGGGTACATACGTGCATAAAGGTACTCACTCAATCGTACTCAATCATCTCTCTTCAACCCCTCTTATTCTTGGTACTACAGGACAGTTATGATATTTCATTTTTCCTACTTATCTTCATCTCCCCTTCGTCCCCCTTCTTTCTATAAAAGGATGTAGCTTGTACACACCTCTTAATGGTTCCGATAGGGAGTAAGTCCAAACTTATTACCTTGCTTTGAATTTAATTCTGTGTAAGACAATTCCTGTTGTTTTGCTTTCATTGATGGTTTAGATTCTTAAATGGCTCTTCAATAAATGTTTTTCTAAAGGTTACAGGATAACTAACGTTCTCTGCCTTATCTTGACACATGCTTAACCCTCTAACCTCTGCAATACATTTGCGCTCTACGTTCTTCCTTTTTGTCTGCGCTGCTGTAATGAGATCTTCTCTTACAACACTAAATATTGTACATCTCAGATTATAAACCATTAAAATTTAAAATTCATATTTACATGAAATACATCACATATTTACAACATATATTTACAACATATATTCAAAAATATTCTATGAGGTGAAAAAGGCGGGTGAATTGCAAGTGTAGAAAATGTATTAATTAGCAGCCACATAGCATTGTTTTGCTAAGTAAGGTGATGTTTTGCTTAAAATAAACAACTTAATCATTTGCATTTTATCTTTTCTCTTATTATAAAATTGAATATAGTTTAAGTTGTAAAGTTTAAACTATTCCATAAATTTAGGTCTTCCAACCATATGGTTGTGTTTAGATAAGAAACAGGTTTCGGGTATATTATATCAGCTAACCGTTATATACTCTGTATTTTTGCCACTAGGAGCTGTAAAAAAGCGTGGAAGAGTGAAATAATAGTGGCGTTAAAATGCTGGTAGTGAGTGATTAATTCCCACGGTGATTTTCGCTACTATTCCTCGTAGATAACGTTTTATACCAGTGACAACGTTTATAAAAAAGTTCCATGGCAGCCTTATTATTAGCGAACTCACAACGTACTTTCGCCACGTCACTCAGAGGCAATGTTACTAACGGTAAACAATACGTGTTCCTCACAGTTGTCTTAAAAACACTTCAGACGTTCATGCTATTCTTTTATTTTCTCGTTTCTACTCCTGCCTCGCTTTGTTACTCGTAAAGATGCAATTAAAAACTCATTTCCGTTGCTTGTACTAAACTATTTTATCCCTAATTGTTATCATCTACGCCCAGAGCTTCTATAAAGCTGATGTAAGTGGTCTACGGAATACCGATCTATAACAAAAGCTATCCCCAAAGAGCTGCTATTTGCAGTGCGCAATTCTTTAATTCCTACTCATATAAAAGCTACAAAAGGAATCTTTTAGACAAAAAGGAATTTCTTACATTAAGTTTCGATAATTAACAAAATCTATTCTCGAAATATTGACTTCTATGTAGACAAAAGGTGGTGTAAGTACTCTGGGTTACGGTATCCTACGTCATGTGAAGATTTACGACTTTATTTACCGTTCATAAAGTACATTTTATCTAACAAAGATATTTAAATAGTCTATGTCACACTCTAGTGCATCTCGTACTCTTTTAATTGAATGAACTATAAATTAAACTAAACGAAATGGATTATCCTTCAATAAAATTTACTTTAAATGCAATTACTCAATTACAATACAAACTTAATCCGTATCCCAGAGCAATCAAGTCCTTTCACTAGGATTTGTTAACGCTTTATTACATCCATTATTAGAGTTTAAAAAATAGAATTGTCGCTATTATGTCAACTGTTTTAGTCGATATTAACGCACGTAGACACTACTATATGACCCAGATCCTGTTAGCATAAATCCCTAGAATGCCACTATCCATATCCTTAATGTGGCTTTGCTTTAAATCATTAGAAATAAAGTGTTGCTATATAACCATTCGATGATTTCATCCAATTTGTTTCACAATAGCAATTGTGTATCTGTTAATTGACGTTTGTTTTCAATGTGTTTTGTTTAGTTTCAAGTAGCTGTTTGAACAGCTGATCGTTTCCACGCGGCTGAACATGATACGTCTCAAAAATAACATGTGCTCGTAATGAATGCTTTGTGAAAAAGGATTACAGTATTATTTTAAAACTGTATATAAAATTGGACTTGAGACATTTAACTTAATGAGTGTGTATCGTGTGTGCGCGGACGCGCGTTCTGTGTGCATAGGTACACGATAACTTTGTTTTAAAATATTTTATAGATAGACTGTTTCAAAGCGATAATAGTGAAATTCTTAAAAAAAAGTTGTCTTTTGATCGAAAAACCCCAGGTTTTTCAGTATGTCCTCCAAATAACTATTTGATGACATCATACTCTACCCGCACAGTTCAGAATTTTTCAACGTAGTTCAGCAATATATGAAGAGCCATCTGTCCGCGAATGAAATCAATAAAAATATTATATAAAACGCCGTTATCAGTCTAGAAACGATGACAATACGGCCGTTATCAGTCTAGAAACGATGACAATACGGCCGTTTATTATTTGTAAAGAGCTCTGAACAGTTTTTCATCGATTATCCATTAGTCTATGAATTAATCTGGACTCGCCCATGTTCCCTGTATATTTATTGGTTAGATGTATGTGAAGGTGTTGCTCAATTTTAATTTTTAAATTGTTTTCAGGTTCTTAAGCTATCTTTCAGGAATTCGCTTGACGAAAATAAGAGTCTTTCACGATATTCGAGTCATCGCAAAGAATGTGTGTGTGGTGTGTGTGTGTGAGTGTGAGTGTGTGTGTCAGTGTGAGTGTGTGTGTGTGTGTGCGCGCGCGCGCGTGTGTGTGTGTGTGTGCAAGCGTGTGTATGTTGAGTGTCGAGGGCGGCTTCATGGGAGGGTCAGTGGGGGCCCTTCCGAGAATTTGAGTAATATTGTTTTTTAGAAATATATTTTTCATATTCGGAACACATTAAAATTTATATCAGTTTACTTATACAAATCTATTTTTCATTTGATTTTATTTTAAAGCAATAAATGTTGTTATAACATATATGTAATGTTAAGTGTAGAAATTCATCTGATAATATTGGCAGTTCCACCCAGCTTAAACAACACTGGATGTTACAGGTGGCGCACTATAGTTCCATACAGATTTGGCTATGACTGTGTACTATGACTCCTCGTCCGCGTCGTTCTCGTCAGACTGAGCCGTTTGATGTATGATGAAAGTTAAACAATATTTTGTATTACGTACAAAATAATAATTTTGGTATCTATGTAAATTCAGGTAAAATGCATATTTAGATGGAAAGAATTACAAATTACTGAGGTTTTTAATTACAAGAATAGCTTAAAATTTCATTTCCAGGCCTTTATTTTTGAACGTTTTCCGCGCCAAACTACCCTATATTATCCTGTCATTGTGTGTGTGTGTGTTTGTGTATATGTTGTGTGTGTGTGTGTCTTTTACAGTTTACGTTCATACTTCCAGTATGATTTTCGCTCATATAACAGGCTTGTAATATTGGAAATATATTTTACTCAGATATGGGCTTGCGAAACTCACCTAACCTTATGGAGGTGGTCAACCTTCCGTGAGCAACTTCGAAGAAGAAAGCGAAAGAATGACATTCAAGAGAATTAAGCTAGCGTGATTAATCAGACCTAGCCCATGATGTTACGTGATTGTTTAAGATAACTTCCCATTTTTGAAAATAAAAGAGGACGTGAATTCAAAACAAAGAAAAGTTTTCCACAAGGTGGTCCGTGACCTAAAAGACCGTTTTAAAAGACCTAAATTTCGCTGGAAAAATGTTCACAAAATCTGAACACATTTTGTATGAAGAATAACCTACATTGCCTTACCTCTAATAATTCTGCCACAACTGGATGAAAACACTTACCTGAAACAAACATTCAATGTTATTCCTGCTTTAAACAAAGCACACTTTATAAAGCGTTATTAGAAGGTCAAATATATCTTTAATTATAGCTGGAAATTTTACAGTATTAGATACAACTTTTTACGTTATTTTACATTGATATGTTGTAGAAACAGTAAAACGATGAAAGCTTGGGAGAAAAGACTTTCCGAACTTTATACAAAGCTGAATAGATGTCTATTCTGATGGAAAATTGTTAAACAAGGCCGAAGCGAGGAACCATGAATAGGAAGGAGAATTGATGGAAGAGGACATTATGAGGTGTAAATACAATACCACAATACAAAAATTAATAAAATTACTAAGTAACAATGTTTAGAATAAATCATAATATATCAAACAAACATCAACAGAGAGTGTCTAACTATAATAAATTTACGGAAAAAACTCAATTAAAGTAACTAATACCTAAGTTTATCCAGGTAGAGCGGAAACCACGTTTAAACAGGGGTTTTAACCCCAGATAAAATCTAACAACTGTAAAATGTAACTGTTCCAGTTTTTAGCATGCTAGTAATGGTTTGTTGCAAATGTGGCCCAAATTAGTTAAAAATTAATATTTTATGTAAAAGCAGTGGCTTACATTCAGCATTGATGCTGTACAAACAAGCAAATTTTATTAGAATGAACAAGTCCGAACCAAGACCTTTGCCTCCAAACCGTGCTAGTAAGCTAAAATAGAAAGTAATTTCAATATTAAAAATAATAAATAACAAATAAAATGAGAAAATAATATAAGCATTTTAAAGAGTACATTATTAAAAAGGATATATTAATAGTAGTTTTAAAATGATCTAAATAAAGAATTAGTAGGAAATATAAACGCCCGTGAATACTGTAGGATAAAGTCTACCAACACAATTAAAAGTGTTACCAAGGTGCATTTATTATGAAGCGGCAGTGTTAAAGTTCAAAACGTCAAGACAAAACTTAGAATCCCCGTGGAGAGTCAAACGACATTTTATTTTAAAGAGAATAAATTGAGAATAATAGAACAATAGATAAAACTTTAACTAAAACAGTAATACAAATAATGTAAACAAAACTTCAATTTCGATGAGTTTCCTAATCTAAGCCAAATGAAATGATAAAGCGGCGTGCAAAGTTCTTTTCATGATTTTCACAACCTACCTTTTACGTAAAGGGACAAAGTTTAGAGAGTGTCAATGGTCGACAAAAATGAAAATGTAACCCACTTTGGGAATCTATAAACCTCCGTACTGTGAATACATCGGGGCTTCTCAAATGAATTTTTCTCTGTGTTACGTCGCGAGACTGTTTCATCAAATCTGTTCGAAAAGTTTAAAATCCAAGCCTATGTTAGAAAATCGAGCGATTGCCGTGACAATTATGAAAGACGTTTTCAGTTAAATGCTTCATCGATTTTCTTCTGCCAGAATTACCAGAAGTGTTTTCATTTTATATAATAGTGTAACTTATGCAATCGCTAAATATACTGAAATGGAAGTTAGCGTCAGAATTATGAAAAGTTCACAAGACATCGCCAGAGAGACATTCCATGGTCCTAGAATAGTTTCGGAGGGTCGTCTTTTTCCAGCCAGGATACCAGCAGTCCAAAGGAGATCCAAGACGAGATGCCGGATTGAAAACCAGGCAAGTGAACTAACAGTAATTCTTAGCTGAATTTTTAATAAATAGCCTAATAAATGTTTTAATAAATTTTATCAGAAACTCAATTTTTTATACAATTTCATCAACACTAACTAGCTTTACGCACGGTGTTTAAAACCATATATATTAATTTAAAAAAAAGGTCATAAAAATTCAAAACAATTTGTAAGAAAATAAAATTTGAAAAAACATAAAAAAGATATATATAATGGAAATAGATTGATATATATGATTATAGATTTATTATATATATAGAAAGATATAATGGAGAAAATCTAACTAAAGAAGCAGTTATTATTGTTATTATTATTTATGGATTAAGAAAAATTAGAGTGTTTTAACCTTATTTTGCTATCCATCCCAAATGATGTGAAGATGAATTTTAATCAACTAAGAGGGATCTAGGGCAGATTAATTTACAAGAATACAAGTAACGTTAAACTCTAAATTAACTAAAGATAAACTGCAAAAAGTAATTTTTAAAAGTTGTTTCTTACAAAAAATTGTTACCTTCAGTAATCAATTTTTTATAAATTGGTTAATATGAAAAAAGAAGAAAGTAAAGCTTAATAAATATATATATATATATATATGTATATAATTGTTTCTAAACGCGTCAGTAAGTAAGTTCAAAAGTATTTACTTAGTTACGAAATAATTATAAGTGATTATATTCCTTGACTAGCGGGCCATCTTCGTCAATGAAGTGATTGTTTCTAAATGCGTCAGTATGTAAGTTCAAAAGTATTTACTTAGTTACGCAATAATTATAAGTGATTATATTCCTTGACTAGCGGGTCATCTTCGTCAATGAAGTGATTGTTTCTAAACGCGTCAGTAAGTAAGTTCAAAAGTATTTACTTAGTTACGCAATAATTATAAGTGATTATATTCCTTGACTAGCGGGTCATCTTCGTCAATGAAGTGATTGTTTCTAAACGCGTCAGTAAGTAAGTTCAAAAGTATTTACTTAGTTACGCAATAATTATAAGTGATTATATTCCTTGACTAGCGGGTCTTAGTCAATGAAGTGATTGTTTCTAAACGCGTCAGTATGTAAGTTCAAAAGTATTTACTTAGTTACGCAATAATTATATGTAAGATAAATTTTGATTAAATAAACTAAAAAATAATGAATAAGGAATTAAGATATATTTATTGTTTGAAATAAAATTATATTTAGGGCTTACGAAAAATGTGTTTAGATACATTTACATACAAAGTTACAAAGTTTGTTTTTATAAGTTGCTTTAAAAGAATAACAGAAATCATTTTGAAATTGTTATTTGTCAAGTAATTAAATAACTAGACAATTTATAGTAATCTAAAGTGTTTTGCTTTTAATTTGAGACTAATGTTGTCATTCACAAAATTGAAATGATGTGGTTATTTCACAAATTCCTGTAAGGGAAAGTATGCAAAGATAACTTTTTAAAAAAAGCCAGTTTCCAAATAGCTGTTATAAGTTTTGAATAAATTAATAGCATATAGTTTCTCATAATCCTTGAATGCAAGGTTTTCAATTAAATAACACTTCTAAAATATCACAAACGAGTATTATGTTAGCTGAGGCCAATACTTAGCTATTTGGTTTTTATTTGAATTTAGGAATATAATTTCATGTGACAACTAAGTTTGGGGTTATTACAGGTTTCAATTTTCAGATCGAATTCAAAGGTCATCACATTGCAGGGAGAGATCGGTAACGTATAGTCAAGATACGAAGTTAGTATATATGATTTGATAAAACAGAAGACATATAAATGTAAAAGTGTCAAAGGTAAAAGGTTTAGGATGTCAAAGACACCAAGGGAGATATCCCAAAATAGCACAAAATGGAAATAAAGGAGTATATACGGTAAAGGCTTGGCGGTAAAGGAGTACATATTCTGGATGTAAAAATCATCTAAAGAGCTCTCCCAAAATAACACAAAAAAGGAGTGGCTCCAGGAGTTCAAATTAAGGTCACAAACTCACCAAAATAAATAAACTTATACTTACCTGGGTATAAATAAATTCACATAAATAAGTGGCAAGTAAGTGGTAACACACAAAAAAAAACAAAGAGAGTGTTCGTAGTAAGTGAGCGTTGGCCCTTTGCAGCCCATCATACCTTTACCCTATCAATCGATCCTCTTGCCAACTAATCGACTTAAGGCCATGTCAGAAGAATTAATAAATACAATCTGAGTATTAAAGCAAACTAAATAAGGGTTTAAAACTATAACTTTGCCAATAATTTATATTTCAAGTAATTAATATCTTATTTTGGTAAATGATAATATAATTGTTAATTAACCGGTGTATTAACATGGCGGTGATTGCTATCAGACATGGTAAGACAAAACGAAGACACATTAATTGCTCCATCGCTTATGAAGAGTTCACTGCAGGAACAATGAATGAAAGAATGGCTCGCTACACAAATCGTTTATAGTGACAAAAACACAGATCAAAACAGTAGAAAGATTCGGAGGGAGATATCAGACACACCGAGACAATGCTGAACTCAAAGAAATGACGCTTAGAAGATTTAGATGACTGAAGAAACAGAAGATGTTTTCGCAGAACCAACAAGTTCCCGGTTGGAAACTCAGTTCAGTATATTATCAGGTTGGGTAAATTAGTGACGCTAACAAATTGCTTAATACTTTTCCAAATCATCAACACTTTGGATAATTTGTAGACGATAAAGCTCAATACATTTCCCAGCCATCAAAAACATTTCTGAATGTAGTCTCTATTATAAGGTATTACTTATCTACCCACCCTTACGAGCGAAGCAAACGGTGGAGTGGAGAACAGAGGGAAATAAACATCGTCTATGTGATGGAAGCAATATAACAATTTTCGATTAAACTTTTATTGGCTCGCGTCAAGGGTGATAAAACATCAGTTCCAAAATGGCGGGGATAAACCTATCCCGTATAATGTATGAGTTGAATGAGTATAAAGAACGGGCAAAGGAAGTTCAGGAACAAACAACGCCATGAATTTTAAATTTGATTTACGAGAAAACTTTGATAGTTCAAGAAAATACGTAACGACGTTAGGTTCCACCCATTTCAGTTTCGCAAAACAAACTTTTAATTATTTGATTAAAAACTTGAGCCGTTTTTTTGTCAGAATGCTTTAGAGGAGTGCAGTACGTAAAATAACATAAACCTAGGATGTCGTCCCTTAGGTACCAAACGAACAATGCACATTACTAAAAATGCTATTGCAAATTAGAGAGACTTTGAAAGGAATTGTTTCCTTGGGGGTGAGGGTGTTTGAGTTGTAGTAAGTAATTAGGGGGTGGCTTTTGAGAATTTAAGGCAAAACATATTTAAAGACCTCACTTGTTCCTTGTTAAGAGAGTGTATTTTAGTATTATATGTGAAAAGGAAAAATCTGTTTTGGCTATCATTTAGTCATAATATTGGTTGTAAATTTATAAAATAAAACTGTTTAGGAATTTAAAAAAATAATAAGCTTAGGTTAGGCCAGGCTATAGGTAAGGTTGGGTTAAGTTAGGATAGGATACGTCAGATTAGGCTTGGTTGGGATGAGTTGAAAATTAATAGGTTAGGTTAGGCTATTAAAATTAAAAATATTTGTAAAACCGTTATCCTAATGAAGTAAGAAAGATAATAGTGCTGAAAATAAAACTAGAGGAGTAAAATTTGAACTATAACTTCAAAATTCAAATTTGTAACATCGTTAGGAACTGAGATATTCGCTACGCAGATACGACACACATACGGACTGTTACACATTCCCTGCCCTTAGAAAGTCTTTTTGGCCGACAAATACTCTCGTAAAACGTCGTAACGGTCAAGGCCCCTCGCTCACGGAAACGTACGCACGGAGAAAGTTTGGAAACAATGGAACAATTGGTCCGGTAATTAGACGCTGTACTGGTTAGACTCCGACGATAATCATCTGTTGAGGTCAATTCTCATCGAATTAGTAAACAGTATTCACACTAAATCTCTATTACATATAATACAAGTGAATAAGTAACACAAGAATTACATTTTAAGATAAGTTGTTTTTTAAGTTTATTCGCAAAAACCTATATTAATTATTAGCATCTATGAAATTACGCATCATCCATATAATCCCATCATCCAATTGGAAAGTACCCAATTTCCCATCTAACTCTATATTGCCATTCGATGGGAATAATATCGTTCATTTCACCATTCATATCGTTTATTCTTCGATGAGAATAATTTTACATAGCCTCACAACAAGGTCCCTTAATTAAGTCTTCCATTTTTTTTCCTCCGAGAAAGCCTCTTTCTGTCCCTAGCTCTTACATGGAAACTCTTACAGATTTCACTCTTTTACATTCATAGATACATATCTATCTCAGGGATGTGGCCTTAAATATATAAAACATAATTCTTACGATCATATCTGGGTATTGCGTATTTTTTCACCCCGGTTGAGAGGTATATTTAAGCATCCCTTCCCACTCCGTTACAACGAGGGGTGATGCTGATCGCCTGCTCGTGGTGCCCCCTGCCTGAAATAACCAAACGATTACTAGAGGTTCTCGCCTTTACCGTGCATAATAGAGCGAAATAATAATGGATAGACGCAACTATATATAACCTCTACGGCTTTTTTCAGAGCCTGAACGACAGCACCAACCTGGAACGCTAGAGGCTTGAAAAGTAACAATTTTTTACAGTTTCGACACTTACTTCTGAAGTATGAAGTAGACTTGTATTTTATAATTGAAGCGGGTCCCACCTCAGAGTCCCTTAAATTTTACTGGTGTTCTGGTGTCATAATCTATCACATCAAGAGGGTCGGCGATTGACTCTGGCCCATTCTTGTAGGAGACAACCAGAGAATAAAAACCACAAGTCAGATTATACATGAGATAAATGACCACGACAAGCTCGAGGCAGTTTTGGTTGAAGTGTGGAAAGCTAAGACACCTTTCAAAATTAGTGGTCTGTACAACCCACCGAAGAACAAACAAAAACTGTAAGTCCTGTCGAACAGTGTCACTCACAGTTTAATCCTGGGAGATTTCAATGCCCCTTCCACCAATTAAGGCTATAAAACAACCCTCCCAACAGGAGGAATTCTTGGACGACAAGCTACTGGGTGTTGTACCAACTTCCTGAGCTACGCAGGACGAAAATATAGATTTCACCTGGTGATAGTGCACCCAGATCTTGCTGCTCAGACGAAAGTGACAGTCCTTGACGACCCATCTGGCTTTGGACACAAAGCCCTACTGACGCGAGATGCTCTCCCAAGACCATCTTCAAGTATTAAAAGTCTCACCCGGTGGAACTTCCAGAAGGAAGACTAGAATACGTTCTCGCGGGACTAAACCAATTAATCATGACAAACATCATCGAGCACACCTCAAAAAGTTCCTACCAATCACTCTGTAATGCCATTATAGAATGCGCTGCAAGGAACATTCTTAGAGGAAGTCAAGTCAAGGGACATTTCGCGTCAAGTCAAAAAATATAGACTTTTGGAATAAGACCAGGAATGTTGCGGAAAAATCGGGATAGCCAGCAGATCGCACTAATCTCAATAACCCTGACACAACACATCGTTGAATGAAAGAGAGCAGCCTACAGAACATTCCTTCACAAAATGGACTTCTGTAAAGACGGTAAAAAGGCACACCGCTTCATTTCCAACGTCAATAATATAAAGGTTCATTGTAAACAAGGACCCTTTACTGTCTGTGGCAAACATCTTATATATGATGGTGACATTGCTAACGCTCTCTGCTCATACTAGGCTAGCGTCAGCTGGTAGTCAAGACGCTGACAAAAAAGCCATACTTGTCATGCCATTCAGAAAATAATACGAAGCTGGTCGACGCGACGGAAGCGACGCAAGGGAGACGCTTTTAAAAATGATAAATCTTACGTGGAACACCCATGTGCCAACCCAATAGCGAAGAGCTGAAATCGTTCCTATTCTGAAAACTGGAAAACCAACTGATTAAAACAACAGCTACAAACCTATTGCACACACTAGCGAATGTGGAAAAGTCGCTGAATGTGGAAAATAATAAATAACAGGCTCAATTCCTTCCTCGAATCATAGACAATGCTCTAGTCGGTTTTCGAACGCACATGTGCACAATGGACCCGGTTACTAGATTTACCCAACACGTAAAAGATGGATTTCACAGAAAGATGTCAAAACTGGCCGTACTAGTTAATTTAAAAGCCGTTTATGGTCGGGTATGGTTAGACGAGCTCGTGAATCGCGGAGCATGAGGAAAACTGCTAAAGTGGCTGCAGTTATTTCTGTCACAAAGAATCAATAGAGTGCGCTACAATAACGCCACATAAAGATATACAGTGCAAAGGCAAGGCCTTCCGCAGGGAGCAGTTCTTAGCAGCACCCATGATTAAGGATGTTATCCCAACCATCATGCAGATACCAGATGTTAAAGCTCTACTATACGCTGACGACGTGATAATAAAGGCACCAGTAGTGCCATCGATGGACTGGAGTCTCTCTTTTACCAAGCCCTGCAACGAGTAGCTATTCGGGCAAACTCAATGGCAGAAAGTGAGTCAATACACTATCTCTAAAACCTCTCCCAGTAAAATTATTCTTTACGAGTAAAGAGTTGGGAAGGCTAGATATAACTAAATGTCTGGGAGTGACCTTGGATAACAAACTTAGCTTCAGAGCACATGATGAATCTTTAGCGTCTAGAGGATTGGAAAATGCAGACTAATGAAGCGCTTGTTGAAATGGGGAACATCTCAAGATGTCTTGGCTACAGCGTACAAGACCTACATCAGGCCTGTTTTGGAATATGGCAACGAGGTTCTAGTAACAGCTAGCAAATCAACCACTGTAAAGCTTGATTCGGTTCACAATAAACCCCTTCGAATCATAACTGGCGGTGCAAAATCGTGTCCCATCGCATCAATGGAAATCCAAGCACGAGTTGAACCACTAGAAAGAAATAGAGTCCAAAGAAATAGAACCATACTTAAATTCTGGAAAGAAACAATCGAATACATCACTGTTGGAGACGTGTTGGAGGCTGAAAATCCAAACAACACAACTGGTGAAACCACAGGATTTTATGGAGGGTCTGGGATTACAACTGGATAAAGCTGCGCCGATTTTCAGGATGCCACAGGCACTTCACCCGTTAACCAGGTGCAGGCTAGCTCTTCTAAAGCACTGTGCATCAAAGGAATGCTTACTAGATACCAAGCTTCGTACAGCGGGTCTGGACACAATTCATACTCAATATCCATTGAATGAGTGGATACATATTTACACAGACGGATCCTGCGATCCTACTACTGGCAACACTGGCTACTACGACGCTGGCTACTTCTCTGGCTTATTCCAAGTTAGTGTAGCAGTGGGATCCCCGCTTAGCCACAATGATGGTGAAGTGCGTGCGATCTATGAGGTAGCTGTAAAGTTAGCTGCCATATTAGAAACCCTCCGAGCTGTCTCCCTTATTAATTCACAGGCTGCGATTTATGCAGTTACATACCAACAGAGATACTGCCTGCGAGCGTACCTATAGCTGTCGCCTAGCACTTCACGACCTCATGCAGGGGGGATGGGAGCTTGTGCTGCAGTGGATCCCGAGACATGTTGGGATACCGCGGAACGAAAGGGTTGATCTTCTTACGAAGGCCGGCCTTCATCACTGCCAACTCAGAGTTGCTGTTTCTCTTCTTTCTACAAATGCGCAAATAGCGAGGAAAATAAAAGAGTCACGACTCTTACACTCTAGTAACAGCGGGAAAAAGCTTGGAACTGCTCATCAAAGATGGTCCACTTAGCTGCACACTTCCTCGCTCAGTTGGAGTGGCGTCCTTTCGCACTCTCACAGGACACGACTACCTCGCAGCACACTTGCCACGGAGCGAATTCACAACTGGACATGCAACATCTTTATAGTTGCAGAGACCTGGCAGAAATCCGATACAGCATTACATTAAATAGCGATCTCGAGCGTCTAACCATCCTCTATTGGACTACGTGGCACCGGATGACAGAAATGGTTAGCGTGGGCGCTGGATGAAGAAGAAGAAAACTCCGTTACATAATTTCCCTGTTGCTCCCAGTACTAGGAAATGATAATGGCCTACTCCTGAACCTACCTAATTCCATCTATCTTGCCTTATCTTTTTCCTTACAATGGAGTTTATCAGGTACAAATACATTTTTATAACTCCGATAAAGATACTTCATATACATGACCGTGCACTCGTAATGTCATTATTCTCCTTATATCATCTACAAAGAAGTATTATGGTCCTACCTTAATCTTACTTAAATTTACAACCTTTCAAATCTAAATAGGTGGTAATAATCATAGTTGCAAATCATTTTAAATTACAAAATACAAATTTTACGATCTCCCAGCAACATAATTCATTCATGTTTCGATCTTAAAACTCCCTGCTTATATCACGTCTCACCATGATACTTACCCAATGCCCTTAATGAGGTTTCCTTTCAAAACACAAAAGATCGCAGAATTATAGATACACCCCTTACCGTTTACGCCAAAATAAACAGTACTAAAACAGTTGTAAGATTTTATTTTATTTACATATTTTTACAAACGCATACAAGTAAAATGAAGCTAAATCTGTTAGACTCGGGTATAAACATGTTCTATGTGATCTCCGTTCAATTTGAGGCAACACTCGTGCCGTTTCTGAAGGTTTTGTATCCTTTTGGTGGAAAGGTATTGTTTCTTCATGATTATTTTTTTTTCTGTAGTTGGACGATGGTAGTTGGTGGGTCATTGTAGAAAAACATTTTTATCATTCCCAAGACGCAGGCGTCAGGTGCTGTAAGATCGGGGGAGTGAGCTTGGTATGGAAACTTTGTTCTAAGGGAGATGAGACGGTTGTCAAAAGTTCTTTGAAGGAAAGGAATGTTGTCTAAGGCAGTGTGGCTGGTAGCGCCATCTTTTTGGAAGCACTGTGAACGAAAAGGCGGGTTTCGGGCATAATATCTCCTGAGGTCTCCTATAAAAGGACCAAGAATGACCCTATATAGGTCATCTACTACAGCTGATTCAGTTTCAGTACTGCTTATTTTGGCGCATATTTATATAAATAGCACAGCAATAATTCTGAATAGAATAATGAGGATAACTAATAAGACACACTTGTATTCAGAGTTACCGTTATAAGGTGGGAAAATGTTAAGAGTTTCAATTTACATATGTACATAGATTCTGAATCAAACATTATTAATCTAAATTGTTTTTTACTTTAGAAAGCAAAGTTTGTTTCTGGTCTTAGGTACTTAAAACACGCTTAAAAAGAAATTTTCAATTCAATGGGCATGCGCACGCGTGTGTTGCTCCCAACAAGTGCAAGTAATTTACAAAACATGAACACTAATGACTGATCAGCACCCTTTGTCTCTGACAGCGTGTATTGTATACTGCCCACTGCACTGCAGACATGGCTAGCGAGTTGTCCTTAATTAAGGACAATACAAACGATGTACAGTATGGTCGGTAAGTTAGGCAACCCAAACGTGCGTCGTACATTACCATAGTAAACAGTGTAAAACAGGATGTACCACGTAAATCACTTGGCAGGCTTGTTTGTCTGTCTGCAAATCAAATATCTGTAATTTGCATCCATCCTCTAATAGTGCTAAAGTGTATTGCTTAGCTTCACGTTTATCGCCAATGCACTTTACTTTCTTTGTTATTACTTGTTTTGACACGTTACATCATCTTAAGATGGATAAAATTGTTACAAAGGCTACTTTTAAACAAATATGGCACTATTGGATAACATAGTGAAACATCTGAGCAAGGAGACAAGTGAATAGATTTTGAACTTCAACTTTCCTTTTTAAAACATAAATTTTATCGCTTCGAGTGAGATCCAGTTCAAAAGTTCGAAACTGTTATCAATTTTTTTAAACTAAATCGATATTTTCATAATTTCTTTATAATAGTCTTTTTTTAACAGATAAATGTCCATTAGGAACTAAAATGTTATAATTTTTCCATCCACAAAATAACGTCTCCTGTTACTAAGATATCTCTCTAAAGCTATTATTGTATTTCTATAATTCTGAGGATAACAACCAGTATCTTTACTACCGCCTGAAAAAGATAGGAAAGGATTATGAACAAGGTGTAAAGCCAACTGTTAGAAGATATACTCGTGACTATGACGCAGGACTACGTACCTATTTCTAACAAAGTTTGATAAAGGTATCTACAAGTTACGGCTTCTTCTAAAAAGAAGGATAAGCAAGGAAGATGAAACTAGATACACATTCTCTTGAAACTAGGAATAGCAGAATATTATGGGTTGTGTACCTGAAGTCTGCTCGCAACTGGGAAGCGGAGTGTTTACATACTCTTTAGCTGGCTAACAATTATATTTTCCTAATAAGACAGTCTCACCATTCATGTAAAGACAAAGACAATCTCATCATCTGTGTATATTTATGCCGTTACTGATTTGTGTTTTATTTATTTATTTATTTTTTGTCACTATTTTTATTCCCGGTAACCAAATTAACGAATTGGTGAACTTATAATTTAAGTAAATTTATTAAATAACGGATTCTAAATTTGGTAAAGCGGTTGTAGCTTTCGAGAAAGATTTAAACAACAGTGGTGCTTCTCTATGGCCAACCATATAATAGAAACAGGCTACACATACACGCGACCCACAAACCCATACCCATGAACACACGCACCCACGCACAACTACCACCCATCCACACACACACAAACACAAAATACAATAGCGCATACACAGACAATAGCCCACAACTTACATCAACGTCGTCCGTATCAACGAATAATTACCACATCTCAACAAGCAAGGACAACAAATTTACAATCATACCAAAAAACACAAATACTACTAGAGCACTGTGGAGTACCAAAGCAACTGTAGAGCTAGTAAGACTGCTTGTCTTATAGTTCTCGTGGAGCTGTACCAGGTCGTCTACGTCACTGAGTATTCTTCTATAGTAACAATCTCTAACGGCGTGCCTTCAGAAATATTCCCCAGTATACCAGCAAATGTAGATCTAAATATACTCTTCGCCTTATAGTTCTAGTGGAGCTGTACTAGGTCGTCTACGTCACTAAGTACTCTTCTACAGTCATAATCTGTAACGGTGTGTCTTCAGACATATTCTCCAGTATACCAGCAACTGTAGAGCTAATAAGATTGCTTGGCTTATAGTTCTCGTGGAGCAATACCAGGTCGTCTACGTCACTGAGTACTCTTCTACAGTAATAATCTCTAACGACGTGTATTCTGCTGGATACCAAAGAATCTTTGCCCGATGCAAGATTACTCTTATAGATTTCTTTAAGTCTATCATGTGTTTCAGTAGATTAGAATAAATAAAAAGGCGAACTAGTTGCGAATAAGGGAATACTCGGCAACACTCCTGTCAAGTAGCATAAAAAACAAAACTGACTCAAACAAAACATCGGTAGTACTAAGATTGGAAGAAAAATATTTGTATGATTTATGGTAGTTTTAAAAACTAATATTCGTGGTAGCGGTTAGGCAAAGTACCCTGGTTGAGAGTAGGCCTTCTTCAGATAAACAACTATGCGCTATCGAACCTTCCTAATATTTTTTCTCACAAGGGGTAAAAGTCAGCTTTTTATGTCAGATTGAGAGTAGATCTCCCTCAGGTTCACAACTCTAAGATATCATACGCGATGTCATGATATCTCCCTATATCCAGTACTAAGTGGTATTACGTCACTACCTCAATCCTACCTATATTTACAATCCTTTTAGAGCGTTCGTAGCCTGAAAAGTCATACTAGCTGATTATCTTAAAACTTTAAATAAAACATACTGATAGAATATTTTACTTCATGGACTTTTATATATATTCCTAAAATTCTGTGAATTATAAGAAAATTTGCAAAATATCCCACCAGCGAAAAAAAATGAAAGGCGCGTACAATATCGATTTAAATTAAATAAACCACATTAATCAGAAAAAATTCTTTTTGCGCTTCTAAAACTAAAACCATTCATTGATAATATTTCACTCAGAGATCTGTTCTTACAAGTGTTTTTCTGGGCGTTTGCAGCGCGTCGAGTGGCAAAAACGGTAATTACACACAAGCTGACGCTTTATATATTGCGCCGGCCTTGTGTCAAAGTGGAACTTCACAAAATGTGAGTAAGAAATAAATTGCGTCTAAAAAAGTGCTGAATTGAATTGTTACGGGTTGTGGTTTTATCAAAAATACAATTTCACTTGTATAAATGACAACTGGTCCATTTAGATTGATTTTATAAAAAGAAATAACCAGAATAATAACAATTTTAAGATACGCTTAATTTTAATGTTCTCAGCTTTAAACTTTAGAACACCTGTTTTTTACTCACCGAGAGTAATAAATGTCATTTTATATCATTAATTTTGTAAATTAAAAACCCTGAGCTAAAAAACTAATCCACTCACAATATTTCCTTTTCTTAGTATTTATTTACAATTATGCAATCTGCCGACCTAAGGAGCAAAAGGTTCTGAACTTAACATCCAATTAACCACAATATCATCTTCACTTTGATTATTACATTTGATAATGTATATGAGCAAAGCCTGACATTAACAATCAATTAACTACTAATACTCTCATTTCTCAATATTCGCCAACAATTTCTTGAACTAACGTCAATCTAATGAGTAAAGACCCTGAGCTAAAAAATTCAATCAACTCAAATATCTCTTCTCAATATTCACTTATAGTTACCACGAAATGCAGCAAAAACCTAGATTAGAGCAACCAATCAACTCACAGTTTCTCTCTTCATAATATTCACTTACTGTTCAACGCACAAATACGAACTATTTCTTTCTGTAAATCCACTTTTTGCTATACTTTTTTTATTATCTGACTTCTGTTTTATACTTGCCATCAACTTTTTCTGCTACAAATCTTTGTTTCCTTTTGCGATATGTAAACTATTACTTAACCAGTTTCTTTTATAGATCATCTACAGGATATTCTTCATCTTGACGTTAAGCATTTCAATTGTTTCTTTTCTTTAAATGTTTTATTTTCTTTCAAAACAATTCTTGATGTTACTTTGAATTACACAACGAAATTCTCTTCTTTTTTCTTTTCCGAAGACAAAGAAAATATTTCTTTCCAACAACAAACTTTTGAATATCTGTATAAGTACTACCTAATCATAGCACTAGATTTTCTCAAGCACTCAAGCATCCCAAGCGCTTGGTCTTCTTTTCAGTAGATTTAAATTTGTGTACTATCCTTGCGAATATCATAGTGTTGTTTCTCTTCATCTCGTTATTTTGTTAACATGTAATTAGGCGTGTTAGATCTTCAATTTTTCTTTAATAATGTCAGTTACTTACGGGCGTTTCAAAGACCTTCGGCATTTGCAAATATTTCTCTTTACTTCACTCAAGTTCCATTTGTACCGATACCTATTTACCTTTCTGTTGATTTCTAACAGATTTTTCTAACCATATTTTATTCCGATCTGGTAAATAATACTATTATTTTTTTCCTTATAGAGATATGAATTGCGTGTTTTACTACAGTTCGTTACTAAATCTTCAAAGAAAAACACTATATTGAACAGTTGGAAAAAAAATTTGCTGACTCAAACCTCCTTAGAAAGGGGGGTGAGTTGATTAACCCTAAACTCAACCTTCTCTGAAAGAGCTGTTATACGGCGCTGTATTACAAACACCGCCTACTGGACTGGAAGGCATCCAAACAGAGTGTATTTACGTTACATCGCCTAACGCTCTAAAGATAAACTACAAACCAGGTACGTGGATCAAAATGAAAAGCCATCAATAAAAGGTGCGTCAGCCTGACGATGCCCCTTAAACAAGCAACAGACAATACCATTACATATATATTTTTCTACATTTCGAAAAAAGATTTGCCTTCTTTCGACTTAGAGGAAAATCTTGCTTGTATCTATAACACCACAGTTACTATGTGAAACACTGAACAGTGACAGTTTGCAAAATTACTTTAAATTTAATTAGTCTTCAGGAAAACTTTGAAATTATTCCCACTAACTGAGCTTTATTAGGAGATACGAAGCATATCAAGATGTTTATATATTGGACTATTTGTTTATTACTTGGCTGTTTTTTTTACATCTGTTTCGTGTTTAATGGCAATTTATATAAGCAATGTTTTAGGAAAGTTAAATAGTTTTAACGCTTGTGTATTAAATATTAATTATTTAATTAGACCTAATACATTTTTAGGTTTACAGGACACAAAAATTATCGATTTAAAAAAAATTTATTTTTATCGATAATAAATACCCAACAAATATTTTTGTTGGAATATAATTTTAGGTAATTAAATTTTCCATTTTTAAGACTTGGATTTAATTTTTTAAATTTACTACTTTTTAATAACTATATTTTATTATTTTTAATCTATTTGTTGAGTTTTGTTTATTTTTATCATTGGTTATTTTTTTTACTTTTGATAAGGACCATAAATGTATCTGTAAATGGTAGAAACGTCCACAGGATGTGTTTGTTAGTAAGTCAGCATCTAGATTCTGCAGGACCTCTTACTTTGAGAAAAATTATTCTTTAAGCTAATTTCAGATATTAGTTTATCCTCAAAACCCATACTGATGAAATAGGTCCAGGAAATTCTCATCAATAGTGGAGGCGGGCTCGTCGTTTCCCCCAAATAACTGTCTTCAAAACTCGCTATCAAGGTCTAACGGGATGGGTTTATGCCTGTCCAGGACTAAGTCCCGGGTCTGACGTAAATCCAACCGAAAGTGGATAAACCGATTGCTCTACCTGGACCGAACTAATAAAACGGGGTAGTGAAGGTACAGAAAACTTGTCAGTTTTGAAGGTTCCTTTGTTCACGCATAGTTTTGGAAAATTTGACTAAACCATAGTGTCTGGTTGGAGTTCGTCTCATCCCAAAGGCCACTAGTCCAGGCCTTAGCCTACAGTACGACTGAATGACTCTTGTACGGGTCGTGGCAATAAGCCTCTCTGACTCGCCTTACACGCTAGCCACCTGGGCAGGAGTCACCAGTTAGAGGTTGCATTCGTTGGGATATGGGTTTCAATGTGCTGAACCGGAATTCTCACATTAAGCATTTACTTTGAGTACTTTGACAGGGAAGTTACGTCGGAAGCCAGATACTCCTTATCACCAATTTTTTTTCTTCTTCACTTTTTCCGCAAACTATGCTACCTCCAAAAGTTTCCTCAAAACCCAAATTTTTCTTTATATTCCGAAATTCACCTCATCATTCACTTTTTTAACTTTATAGCACTCACCTTACAATAAAAGACCATCTCGAAGGTGACACTATATACCACAACATTCCTATATACTATGATTAGACAAAAAAAGAGTTGGCCGACCAAGAAGACGATGGCTACAGGACCTTGAGGAAGATTTAAGGATATTCTGCATTACAGCATGGAAACAGAAGGCTAAGGACAGACGTACATGGCGGGACATTGTTAAGGAAGCCCTGCCCCCCCCCCAGGCTGTAGCGCTACGTAGTAAGTACATACCACTTTGGATGGGGTAGTAACCTCAAACTGTTAAATAATCTAAATTTACTGATAGTTCCTTCCAGTATCGCACGATACGCGGCAACACGATGAGAAGTGGTTGTTAACAGACAGACATATTGGATGAATAACTGATTAAACTAGTTCCACTTAATTTTTTTATCATGGAAGACTTTCCTAAACATAATCAGTATCGTATTACAGTAAAATACAGCCCTCGGAGATAACTTTACCAACACAGATTCAATCTTACAAAAGGATATAAGAGTCTCGATACACTTTACTTTTATGAACGCGTAATGTTGAAACCAATACATAAGTTATAAAAAACCCACATTATGTCTTCGCGTATTTCCGCCTTTCTAATCTCACGAGACGCTTCCGTCCTCTTCGCTTTACGCTTTTAGCTCACGGATTTTCCACTTTCATTCATTAACACTTCAGATAATCTGTAACGCCTGCGAACTGGGTAACAATTACGAAATAAGGAGCACGTTGTTTCATATTTATAAGGAGAAAGTAAACCTTTAAGTGAGATCCACAATTTTTATTTCCCTAAGCGGAGTAAGAAAAGAAATGGCAAAGCGAAAATGTCTTTTCAACCAAGTTACTAGTAAAAACTGATAAAGTAAGATTATCAAAACCTCGGTTTAGGCCTATACGGTTACTAATACAGTTTGGTTTTTTAAGTTACGCGAGGAGTCTTTTCTGTGTACAATGGATTCTTTTCAAATTAGGAACTCGTTTTTCACCAACTTCCTGATAAGCTATGAGTTTGCAACTTCACTTAAAGATTCTTTATCAATCACAATACAAATTTGCGAAGATATCACTATTTTGTCTTAAAATTAGGCTGCAAAAACATATAAAATTAAGTGTAGTCTAATTTACACATCTCTTAATTACTCTTTAGCCCACTTTTCGCACTCCAGAAGAAATGAAATTTTATATAATGAAATGAATTAATATTATCATAACTGTGCAAATTAGTTGAATCGCCTTTTCCTAAATTTCTTATTCTTTTACCAATGTCAGCGACATTTATTTTTAATGAGTTCATTATAAAAAAGATTCTTTTTTCACGGCTATCTATATGGAAGGAAAATTTTATAAAACAGTGTAATATTGAAATAAAATAAACCGTTGTGCTTTCACCTTACTTGAGAAGTATGAATATAAACATCTTATATTTTAATAGTTGTTCACATTAGATAATATATTTACATACATTTAATTAATGTTTATTGATAATTCCACACATACTTTTTGTGTGAACATATTCCTAAAACAGAACAGAAAGTTCACATTAACAATTTTAAGGCAATATCATTATTAAATAATGAAATTCCATTTGAAAGTTATCTAAACAACCTCAAAAAATCTTAATCTTTAAGTAAAGAGAAAACCCGTAGTTATCGTACACCTAGCGTCATCGTTGGCTTTGAAGCTCTTCTGGCACGATTCGTTTATCTTCGAATTAACATATTTCAACATTTAGGTACTGTTATGTGCAACCTTAATACAAAAACCTAATATGACCTACCATAATATAACTGTTGTATAAAATCATACGTTATCGCATAATTTAATACAATACAATATCCTTGAACAAGAAAAAAAATTGCACTTGAAAATGATTGAACATATCCTTGAAAACCCTCTAAATAGAGAAGTACACAGATGCTTTCTTTAACCTAATGTAAACTTCAGCTTATAAAATGTTCTGGACACTTTGTTAAGCTTTCATCTGAAGGGAAAGTGTCTTCAATCTGACACCTTCTTTGTAGTTTTACACCCGTCAGACAAAGTGCTAGATTTACCTATATAGAAACTTGAAAAATAAGTACAGGTATTTTATGGTTTCTGATAAATGTTCTCGAAAAACCATAAACTAAAATAATTCTTAGCATGTTTTGTGTAATTACAACTAAAACAGAAAAACCAGCAGAAATATGATACTTAAATTAAGCCCACTCACAATTAATTAACTAAATTGTAAGAGAGAATTCGAATTTAAAAAAAGGAATATAATATTGAAATGAAAACCAACAGCAGAGCATTCTCTGCGGAGGGATGTAATAAAGTAAATTGATAACTTCATAAAATCAATTACTCAGTTTTAAAACAATACAATTTTAGTCGTCGCTGTACGAAAACAGCTTCTAAAAGCTTTTGTATATCATCTCCAAAATGCTTAAACCTATCATTAGCTAAAGCTTACAGTTACTCAATTGAATTACAAACTTCTATGCCCGAACTCCATTTAAAACTTCTAAGTCTAACTTGTCATTTTCCCAATTATTTATTACCTGTAATATTTATATCACATATCTGTCTGCATAATGTCCTTACATACAATTATTATTGTCCTGTATATGACTGCTTAAAATAATTACCTAAACATTATATTTTATAAATACAGTTTGAACCTCGCGATTGTAATCTGCTATCGTACAATTGGTAAAATTTATATTTGAAACGGAGATAATATATTTTTACCTATTGAACGTGCAGAATTTATTCTTTAAATTAAATTAAAGAACCTACCCAGCCAAAAGGTTATTTGCATAGTCTAATTTACGTGTTACACCCTCAGTTTAGTCTACTATAGAATAAAATTATTTGTCCATAATTTACCTAGTAAAATAGGCAATACATAAATTTTTTTATAAAAGGAGCCAGAAATAGTTTTTCTTTACTTTTTTTCGGTTGAGACCCAGTTAAGGTCTTCATATAAGCGACCTCACCCATGCGATCCCATACTTTTCTGTATTCCACAAGCAAAGGGATCTTTATGGCCTTACCTTTGTCCTACCTAACTCTATCTCCCTTTCTTATTTTTCTTAAAAGGTTGTATAATGTGTAGATATCTCTTTATGACTCCATCAGTTTTAGGTATTCAACCTTGTACTTTATGCCTTAATATGTTCCCTACATTCTGGACCAGCGGGTTTCGTGTCCCCAACTTAATACCTATATCACAACCTTTTTCTATACTTCATAAAAGATATAATTATATCAGGTGATCGCTTAAAACCAAATTAGAAAATGATCCAAATAAAATAATACTGATTTTCATTGATGTTCATTCTAGTTTCCCCTTCAATTAATCTGTTAAATGAAGACTGATATGATTACAAACAATACAAAATGTGTCATAAAATGCTTTTCTGCCCTTCCTAAAGCTACAATATTATCCTCTGTTGACGCGATTCGAGATGACTCCATTTTCAAAAGTTAAATCGTATTGTTCGCCGAAACTTTGAGTTAGTCTTAATATGCCGTTAGCCACCACTTGCAGACCCCGCTTCCTATCCTAATTTAGGCTTTTGAAAATGAAGTCTTTCCGATACACGTCAACAGAGAAAAATATTGTAATGTTAAAAAACGCAGAAAAAGTACTCAGATAAATAGAAATATTCATAACAGAAATAAAGATGAGTATATTAAGAATTTCAATTATAAATAGTCTATTCTACTTTATAAGGCGGATCTGAAAATTTTGAATAAGTTGATAACATAATAAATACACAAAAACCTCTTAACCACAAACCTTCTTTATTTTACCCTATGTACATTTCAGTTACAAAGTAAACATCCTCAGAGGGATAACATACAAAGACTGAGTCTTATATTGAGTTATTATATATGAGTTATTATTAAATTCAACCACAGTATATTCCTAATAAATAGTAATTAACTTACTACCATTTCATTTTGCAACCTGAAAGAAAAAAAATCACGGTGAGATATTTTAGGGTTCAAATCGTTACTACATTGGGATTAATCTATTTCTTTCGTACGCCTAAAGATATGGCCTAGATAAGTTGGGTTTGTATTACAGTGAATATTATAATAAAAATAATATTTTCAGACAAAAAAGTCAGAAAACAGTAACTGATCAAGTTATGATATTGACTTATTGTTATAGAACGGGTAAATAAAAATATATCCTTAAAGATTTTTATTTCTATGAGCTTTGAAATTAAAATACGTGTACGCCCAAGAGGTAACAACGGATAACAGTAACCATATATTGTATTCCCCCTTCACTTCCAACTCCTCCTGCTTACGTAGGATAAGCTGAAATAAACCAAAATAAAATCAGTCTATATTTACCCACTCTATAGAACAATTTATTAACTAACTTCTTTTTATTTTAAGTTTGCTGACCTTCTATGATTAAAGTAAATACTGATAACGAAATATAATGGGAAATGCAAATTTAGCAATTTATCGACCCTAGATTCAAACTAAAAAATTACAAATGAGATACGTTAAACACCATACTTTTAAACTTCTGATCAGAAAACGAGATACGTCTGTGTGACTAAGGTATTCACATATTACTCGTATAAGGCTTTATTATTTAACTTAATTCAAATTTAATTTTGAACATTTTCTTACTTGTCCTACAGCTGGGGACATTGGGGACAAAAAAAGAGGTATCACACTTGAAAATAACTTACCCCAAATCCAACCTCTTATACTATAATATAAATATATATATATATATATATATATATACACGAACCTGCCTGCAAGAGTCACATACTAAGAGAGCGTCATAGCTTTCCTTAATCCTTAAAATACTCCTAATTTTGTATAGTAGGCAGACTCGTGTATATAACCTCTACATAACTTAGGAGTACATCTGGTAAGCGAACCTGCCTGCAAGAGTCACATACTAAGAGAGCGTCATAGCTTTCCTTAATCTTTAAAATACTCATAATTTTGTATAGGAGGCAGACTCCTGTATATAACCTCTACATAACTTAAGAGTGCATCTGGTAAGGGAATCTGCCTGCAAGAGTCACATACTAAGAGAGCGTCATAGCTTTCCTTAATCCTTAAAATACTCCTAATTTTGTATAGTAGGCAGACTCGTGTATATAACCTCTACATAACTTAGGAGTACATCTGGTAAGCGAACCTGCCTGCAAGAGTCACATACTAAGAGAGCGTCATAGCTTTCCTTAATCTTTAAAATACTCCTACTTTTGAGAGAATCATAGTGTTCCTTAATCCTTAAAATTCTCCTACTTTTGTACAGCAGGCAGATTCCTGTATATAACCTCTACATAACGTAAGATTGTATCTGGTAGCTGAGCCTGCTGAAGACACATACTATGAGATCATCATATTCTTTCCTAATCCTACTTCCAAACAACTAATTATCTGCTTCATACATAATGTGGTTGCATATACATACATGTCATCCTATTAAGTGAATGAAAGAAACGTTTTTTTTATATGCCGTATCTACTAAAACAAGCAAATAATTAAATTTCTCCGAAACCACGGTAAATCAATTTGTGTAATTTATGTTACAAATATCGGACTGAAAAGTTAAAACAGGAACGTTAAACAACCCCCCCCCCACCTGAGGGAAACTACGTCCCTCGTGGGAACGACTACAGCACCTTTCTCCCACCGCAATGAATGGCCAGAGTTACTCTAAATTACAACAGTTATTCCTGTAGGAAGCTCTTTCAGGATAAACAAGTGTAGTCCATTTAACAAGTAGAACATAATCTCGTTTAGCCTGGATGAGCCAAACAGAATAAACACTTATTTCTACGAGTAAACAATGAAATCTGCCTATTTTATGTTCGTAATCCGTTTACATACTCGTGCAACAAATCAAGTTTCTCAAATCTTATATTTCAACAAACATCACATTTTCTGGTAATTTTGTTTTATTTATTACTGAATATAATATATAATAAGGAAAGTTAGGAAAAATCATTGTAAAGTAGTTGAACTTTGAAAGATCGTAACACACTGTCGCTATCTATCAACGGGCAGTCAGTTGTAAATCTTTCGGCCAAATTGGGTTCTTTCACGCACCTGGTCTGCCATAAATAATAATATACTTCGAAAAGTTTCATTGTATGTACAACAAGACGTGACTGGATCACTAGAGAGAAGAGTTAAGTTCGACATCGAGGGACCATGCAGATTTATTAATAAAAATCGCTAAAAGTGCAGAAAAGCCATGTCCAGCGAACACCTGCATCTTGAGAAATTTCCAGAAGTTCCTACCAAATCTAAAGAGAAAGCGAAAGAAGTAACGTTCTGATTGGGCAAAAGAAAATTAGCTGCATAAGGAAGATAATCGAATTTGAAGAAGGGATGAAACCCTTCCGAAACTATCCAAAAAGAAACACGAGAGAGTTAGGCTAAATCCAGGGCTCGAAGGAACGACAGGGTAATTTGGGTAAAGTAAAGTCGCAAAGTAAAAGTATAAAGTGAGGGAGATAATTAAATAGTAAATGATAATAGGTAAGAGAGATTATCAAGTGTCAGTGGTATTAGTAAGGAACATATTATGGAAATAAAGTTTACGTACGGTATAGAAACATTTGTAGTGGATGGGAGAGTGAAGTTAAATAAAAGAATTATTATTTAAGTAAGTGACTGGGTGATCAAGTAAGGTGAAACAAAGACCACCCAAGAGAAAATCGTCAACAGCTATAAGTATTATTTTATCTTAAACTCAAAGCTAATTTTTAAAGAAAAGTATTAACAATTTTAAAAACTTTTCATTAAATTTTTTTAGAAGAAGTAATTCAATTATAAAATTTATCAAACTACAGTAACCTATTCACGTCTTAACAAAAATTAAGGACAATTTTAAAAGATTTTATTAGATGAAAGAATAACTATTAGATTTTGTTATCTAAAATTGGAGCTAAGAAATTTAATTATGTATGACACCTGTAAATGCTACAGCTTTGAAGTCAGAATTAAAGTTAAAAAAAACTCTGATCAGTTATTGTAAAAACAAGTAGCTGTAAATTAATTTGATTCCTTTAGAGTGAAAGATCCTGTATAACAACTTAAGTAATGGTATGTTGTATACACTGATACGTATTCCTTCACGGATGGAAAAATATTATGGATAGTTAATATCCAGAGTACATCCGTTCATTTTCCAGTGTGTGAAATCGCAACTCCGACGTTTAGCTACAATCTCGCCTAGCATTGACAAGATAAACCCAAGCAGTTGAAGTGCAAATGAAAATGTATGACTAAATAAGACAGAAATGTTATATTTATATGAATATATATGAGTGTGTATATATATCAGTGTGTGTCTTCGATGTTGGACACTTTCCTAGATCCCATACACACACACACACACACACACACACACACACACACACACTATATATATATATATATATATATATATATATATATATATATATATATATATATATATATATTATAACGAAATTCATTAGGTTAAGAAAACTGTTAGTAAAATATTTGAACTTGTGGGATGTACCTAGCTAGCGCTTAGTCTATTGTCTCATCTATCGGCCGAAATACGTTACTACACACATTTGCAAGTCATAAATATTAAAATAACTCGAAAGGGGTTCATTTTAAGTAAACCAAGACGTGCCTAGTTCACTGGAGAAGCTTTACCTAGACATCGAGGGACCAGGGAGATTTATGGCTAGGAATCCCTAAGAATGCAGAAAATCACGTACAGAAAAACACCTGCACCTTGAGAAGTTCGACAAATTCCCACCAAGAAAAAAGAAAGTGATGGAAACGTCAATTTTCATAGGCTAGTCACAGTTTGAGAGCCATAAGAGAGCCAAACAAATTTGAAGAGTGGATGAAACGTGGATACGATTCAATGGATAAGTCAGTCTATTTTCAGTACTCGAAAGGGTCAAGTTGTGGGACTCGAAGAGTCAAAATTCAGGACTCGAGGGAGCAATACGTTCAGTTTTAATAAGAAACGTTAAATTCAAACAAAGTAACGTCGCAATGTAAAGTATCAAGTGAGATTAATAAGGGAGATTATTAATTAGAAAGTGAAGTAAAAGAGGGAGATTAAAGGGTAATAAGTGAGATTAAAGCAAGGGAGAGTACTAAGTAATGAGTTATATTAAGTGAGGGAGATAGAAAAGTAGTACCAGAAATTAAATAAGGGAGACAACTAAATAGCAAGCGGAATAAATAAGGGAATGAAAGTCAGTTACGGCATTAAAGCATTTCGAGTGATTAAGACAAGTGAAATTGAAAGGAAAATATTAATAAGTGAATTTGTGTCAAGTGAAGTGAAACAAGGAACCACGCAAGTCCTAATTAATAATTTATTTTCATTATAAAGCCAACTCTTTAAAATCAAAACATTTAAGAACATTTAAACTTTTATAAATTCCTTAAAAAGTCATAATTAATTGAAATATAAAATATATCAAACCACAGGTGCAGTAACTTATACACGCCCTTAGATAGCTAAACGAAAAAAAAATTAAAATTGTTTAAAATTAATAGTCAAATAACAGTCTTGATGCCTATTGGCAAATATTAGAGTTAGTAAAACGAATTATATGAACTACCTGTAAATGCAATATTGATCTCAGGATAAAATAAATCTGTTATTATAAAGGCAAGTAGCTGGGTTATTAATTTAATTTCCTAAGAGTCAAAATATCTTGTAGACAATCATAAGTGAAGGTACGTTGTAATATATATATATATATATATATATATATATATATATATATATATAATTAATATATATAATATAATATTTTGACAAAAGTCAAAATACAAATACAAGAATTATATTTGAATTTACAATTCAAAGCTTTTCGTTGGCTAACAGTACCAACATCATCAGGAATATTAAACTTTTGGTAATTCTTGTATTTGTATTTTGACTTTTGTTCATTATTAATACACAAGAATACATATTGCGATATTTATATCTATAACCGTACAGGGTTGTATTTTGTGTGAATTAGAAGTGAATGTATTTTTTGAGGTTAAGTTCCATATTTTTTTATTTTTTATAAGTTGTTTATATATTTTTTGGTATTTTACTATATAACAATTTAGTATATTTATTATATTATTATTATTTCATATTATTGTAATAATTTATATATATATATTGACATGATATCAGTTAATAATTGTAATGCTGCCTTAACAAAGGACTTAAATTTATTTGGAAAAACGGAAAATTCAGTTAATGAACACAAATTTGTAATACATATTTTAATAAACAATGTATTATAAACAATATTATTCCAAAATATGCAAAAATTACAATAAAAAACAAAAGTGATACTGCCAAAAAAACTTGTAAACAAGCAGAGATATTATGGGTTAAAAATGAAATAAGAAATTTATATAAAAAACAAAACATTTTAACTACTGAAATATATAAATTACATTTAAAATTAACTACTACAATGAATAGTATAAAATGGAAAGAAAAATAAAGGTTTAATATTCCTGATGACGTTGGTACTGTTAGCCTAAGAAAAGCTTTGAATTGTAAATTCAAATATAATTCTTGTATTTTGACTTTTGTTAATACACAAGAATACACACACACACACACACACACACACACACACACACACACACACATATATATATATATATATATATATATATATATATATATATATATATATATATATATATATATATATATTATAACTTAACATTTATTATAATTAAATTTATATTTTAATGTTATTTATTTACCTTACCTATTTAATGCCCCACCTTCAGGTTTATAAAGAATTAACCATCTTATACATTTTTAAACATCACTTGCATTTATTCTCTTCAATTAACTCTATACATTATTCCAAATTTATATTAATATTTTGCAGTGACAAGATTGATATCTTAACTAATATTACAATGATAAAAGGTGGACTTCTGAGGCTTTAGATTTCTAATAAAATAACATGACAAAAAAAACAGTATTAAAATTTTATTCTTGCTCTCGGGTCGCTATTACGGGAACTTTGCTTTTTAAATTAGAAATGGTGAAACTAGAATAATTTTTATAAATTTTGATGAAATTAAAATTGTTTTTGACTTTACTAAAATTTAGATGTCTGTTGGCTACACTTATGTTCAATTAATACTTATTGTTCTGAAGAGCTCCTAGAATATTGGCCTTTGCTCACTTCAGCGTTTACACTTGATACAAAAAAACTTACTTTCTTAATTTTTTCAAAAAACAACTTTTTAAATTTTACTTATAAAAAAACTCTTTACTTAATTTATTCAATTTCTCCCTTTACAAAACTTGCATACTGGTCCCCACCAATCCGCCTGCCTTCTTCTGAGACTCTCCTCAAACTTTCCCTAACTTCCTTGATCATTTAGTTTTTATTGAAAAATCTAATCTTTCCCACTACCCCAATACATTCTTTGTAAGTTTTCCACAGTTCTACAGTTAACTTAACTTAACGGTACAAGGTTATTTTCCCAGGCTATATCGATCGCTGTATTTTCCCGTCCTAACCACTTTGGACCCTCTCTATTGTCTATTGTTGCCGCACCCAGTTTATAGCTTTCCCGGAAAAGGATAATGGATGGTACCTGCTTTGTTGGCACTTTACAAAACTATTTGTGTCTTTCTTTGCTAATCCTACAGATAATTATTTTAGCAACTAACTGAATTTACTCTAAAACCCTGTACTTTATGTTAGAGAGTCCCCAGGATTTTATAATTAGTTTTCTTTGATTTCTTAAATTTAAATTTTACAATATTTGAATGCTATGACATCAAAGAACAATTTGTTTTAAATTCTTCACCAATCTTAAATTTCTAATACATTTAATTTTACTATAGTTAAACCTCTTATACCCTAAATCATTTCACTTATAATTAGTACATAATTATAAATTCACCTCATACAAATTAATACTCTTTCTTTAAAATTCAATGTGAAGTTTACAATGCCACTGTTCATCCTAAGATCCTAATAATTAATTATTTAGGCATGAATATCTAAAAGTTCTTTATACAATTATTTAATTATTTAATATGGGTTTGTGATACCTTTTTAACATTCTACAATTAAATTTACCCTTAAGTTTACCATTATTTATGGAAGTAAGTTGGTAACTGCTATTACCAAGACATTTTTTTTAAAATTTTGTAGGGCCCTTCACAATTTCTAAGAATTTGCTGTTTACAATATTTGAATATTATGGCATCAACGAACAATTTGTTTTTAAATTCTCCACCCAATCTAAAAATTTTTATACAAATATAAACAACTTAATAATATTTACAACCAAAAAGGAGAATATTAATTTCTTTTTCTAAGTCGAGCATTTTGTTACGGGGTTAAAATTCATTTTAAATAAAACAAACAAGCAATTGCGTTTAAGATAAAAATACATATTAAAATCACTAACAGTTACTTATAGTTATCTTACAATTTTAAAATATGTCATTAAATATGCTGCTTAATTGATTTTTTTTAACTGAATAAATATTTAAATTGTTTAATGTTATTAATACTAAGCAAAACCAAGTGTCGCAAACATAATGCTATAATTATAGATTAAATTTACTCAGTTTTGTGAAATGTTTTAGTGATTAAATGTTTTAGTTGACAGTGTCCTACTTTAAACTATTACAAAATAGCTGACAGAAGAAGTAAATTTAATTGAAAGCCTTACAAGTTTATTAAAAAGGTAAAATTAATATGCATACGATCCTAAATGGTTTATAATTATAATACTGTTATACCTTCCAAATAACCTCAATTTTAATTAGTTACAATAAACAAATATAATTATTTTCCCATATATATTAGAAAAATTGTGTAGATCATTTCTCTTATCAAATATTCCATAATTACAAATCACATCATACATATTAACAATCTTTCTTTAAAATTAAAAGTGAAAATTTTTTGTTTACAATTAATTTTACTTGTTCAACTAAATAGTAATTTTATCACTTCCTAAATAAATTTCCCATTTGCGCAGTTTATTAAATTTAAATTCGGTAATACATTTTATTGTTGTTGTTTTTTCGTAGCACAAATATTATTATTATTATTTTCCTTTTTCTTTATAAATCAAACAAGTATTATATGGGTCTGAATAATTACAAGGGTTGAATTGTCCTTGGCTATTGCAGGTGTTTTCCTCTCTCAAATGGGGTATTTTCGTGTCTTTCGCTAAATCGGCCGGGTCTATTGTGTCCTGTAAATCGAAAGTGTTCCTTCTGCTGAAAGTGAAATTCGGTCATTGGGTTCGCAAATGCACTTTTACTTTTAATACCTCTGATGATTAAAGTTGCTGCAACATTTAGGTCACAAAGTTGTGTCAATTTTTCAATTATCAATACAGCTGGTATTTTAGGTGATAAGTCTTGAAAATACAATAAATTTTGTTCCACGTAATCTAACATGTTGACATGTCCCCTTCGAATTTCTACTGACGTTAATTGATTTCGGTTTTGCTTAAGGTGGTCGTCTAACTGTTTTAACTTAAGGTTGTCAGTAATACATTGTCCCGTGTTAATTTTGAGTATATTTAAATCTTCCGCTTGTTTTAGTTGTTGATCTTCACAGATTATTTCCACGTCAGCTAATTCAGTTTGTGTTGTATCACTTTTATTGTTTAATTCTAAGCTTTCATAATTGCATTCTTCCTTACCCTCAATTAATACATCATTAATTTCCTCAACTTTTCCTTTTACGAGTATTTCGTTATTCTTATTATTTATTTTATCTAATTTGTCATTAATTTTATCTAATTTACTTAGAGTTTTACCAAACTGCACACTTAAGAATTGACAGCTGTACCATATCTATTCCGGTGTTTACGCTAGTCCCTACATTCATCTCTGTCCCCAAACCCAAATTTAATTCATCTACTGGCGAATTTGTCCCTACATCCTCTATCTCTTTCATTATGTCTGCTGTGTTCCTTGTCTGCCCTAATTGTTTAATTTCGTTACTATCCTACATTTTATTTATTTTTTCTAAATTTACTTTTACTTCGTCTTGGAGTAAAGCTACCAACTCGCTCTTTTACTATTTGATTCATATACCTAATTACTTATTCATGATTTTAAGTCTCTTCCCTAATAATGTTCGCTATAGTCTTAATAATGTTCACAGTTTTTTATTAAATTTCCTTAATTAACACTTTTACTTCTGCCAACAGATTAATAAGTTTGTTTGTTAATTTATAACTTATATTCACCATTTTTATTTAACTTGCCAACTAGTTGGGCGCCAAATTATAACTTAACTTTTGTTAATTATGAAGTGTGGCACTTCAGCGCTTACACTTGATACAAAAAACTTACTTTCTTAATATTTTCAAAAAAAAACTTTTTAGATTTTACTTATAAAAAAACTCTTTACTTAATTTATTCAATTTCTCCCTTTACAACACTTCCATACTGGTCCCCCCCCCCCAATCCGCCTGCCTTCTTCTGAGACTCTCCTCAAACTTTCCCTAACTTCCCAGATCATTTAGTTTTTATTGAAAAATCTAATCTTTCCCACTACCACAATACATTCTTTGTAAGGTTTCCACAGTTCTACAGTTAGCTTAACCTAACGGTACCCGGTTATTTTCCCAGGCTATATCGATCGCTGTATTTTCCTGTCCTAACCACTTTGGACCCTCTCTATTGTCTATTGTTGCCGCACGCAGCTTATAGCTTTCCCGGAAAAGGATAATGGATGGTACCTGCTTTGTCGGCACTTTACAAAACTATTTGTGTCTTTCTTTGCTAATCCTACCGATAATTACAGGTAATTATTTTAGCAACTAACTGAATTTACTCTAAAGCCTCGTACTTTATGTTATAATATAGGCCTATATATATATATATATATATATATATATATATATATATATATATATATATATATATAAGGAAAACGGGAGAGAGAGAAATAAGGCTAGATAAAGAGAATAGAGGGACAAACGAAAGTATTAAAAATGGTAGGTAAAACACAAGAGAAATTGGATAGAATAGAAAAAGATAAAATATTTTAGAAATATATGAAAGGCTGTGGAACAATACGAAAAGATAAACAAAAACTTTAAACTAACATGTGTTAGAAAAGGATATAACATTAATTGTGAATAGAAGAACGAATCGGCTCAGAAAATATGTCAAATGGTAGATGACAATAATTTGAACGTATGTATTACATAAACGTTTTATATAAAGTTTATATTATAGAAAGTGTAAATATTATAATATATTAATAGAAAGTATTAGGTCTATATACAGGATTTATTAACTAAGTACGTTTGATAGATATACTAAGTAGAAAGATACTAAAAGTAGAAAAGATTATGGAGTTTTCTTTCATATTATTAGATGGTGAAAAATAATGAAGAATAAGAAAGATTGAAGAAAACGATAAAGAGGTATAAGACTGAGATATAGAAGGCTACGAAAATTTAAGAACAGGAAAAAGGGTAGGAAAAAGATGGGGAATAATATAAAAAAATCTAGAAAGATAAGGAAAGATCTAAACGGATTTGGAGATTTAGAAAACTTCTAAGAAGTTAAAGGGAGGCGATTAAAGGCAACTACAGAAAGATACAGAATTTTGTAAAAAGATATTGTTGGATAGGGATAGGATAGATGTTAGGGAGTTATGTTACTAAAGGATATGAACGGTTAGGTGAGGACAAGGTCTCCCATAAAATTTTAATTGCAATATTTTTTAGTTTAACATGAGAGGTGAATGTTCTAATTAAAAATGCACACTGATTCACAATTAACAATTGATTGACTAAATTAAGTTTTGGTGAAAATGCCATCATTGTGAGTGGGTTTTGTAACTATTACAAAATCCAGTTAATAATCTTTGATAGGTCTACGTTATAAGAGTTCTACAGAGAAACGTTTGTTTATTATTTGTACTCGTTTAGAACGAAAATAGAATCCTATTTTCTGTCTGTAAATAGAATACCTTTCTGTCTGCTAGAACAGGTATTTCCCTGTTCTACATAAACGTGAAATAGTGTCTTTAAAATAACATACAAAGCACTAGTGACAAAATGGCTACTATGGATTGACCTGGTCCATTCCGGTCAACTCACTGGGTGATTGTCCGCTAGTAATTTGTGGGGTCACGTAATTGTGGAGATTATCCAGCTACGTGGTGGCACGTAGTAGATCATCACTTGAGTGGAATCATGTAACTTGTATATATTTACATTTGTGTATTCGATTGTCATTAATTTTCGAATATTCAGTTTTGCATTATTTATACGTCTACGTGTACACACTATAATTATTATTAACGGTATATTAACATCATATTTTAAATTGAATCAACGAAAATAATTTATTGCAATGCAAATGTGGTTTCCAACGACTATTTATTACCTGCCAACACGATTGATATCAAATCTAACTGAAATGTATACAGCTGAATCTGTATACAACTTCATTTTATGTCGCTGCATTTGAAATACCTATAATCATAAAATGGAATTTTTATTTAAGTGTATTTTATACACCTATATCATGTATCTTTATATGTAGGCCTATATATATATATATATATATATATATATATATATATATATATATATATGTGTGTGTGTGTGTGTGTGTGTGTGTGTGTGTGTGTGTGTGTGTGTGTGTCTTTTATAGATGACGTTTATCTTGACAAATATTTATTTCATGCATTTCACACACAACAATAATTATAAAATTATTAGCTCGAAGCTTTTATAGTGAAATAGCTAAATGCAACACTCATCAAATAGTGATTAATAATTCAATGTTGCCTCAGCTGATGGCGGGTTACAAAGCTCTTGACAATATGAGTATGTTACATTGAAAACAAACTTCGAGCAGATAATATTATAATTATTATGAATGAAATGAATGCCCACACCTACACAGTGGAGGTAGAGTTGTTATGACTAATTTTACTTGTAAGAAGAAAGAAAAAAGTACTTATAAATATAGGAAACTACGATTTTTGACTGTTCGAATTTTATTTCGTAGGATGACGCACCCAGATGGTGCGAAATCTTTAACCTGCCGGACTCACTTGAGAAGCTCTTCCGGACAGGTGTTTTACTAAAACATTTTTTCCGGACATTTTTTAAAATTTTTACCTGTAGAATGAACTTCCAAAGAATTGGCATATCTTTCCAAATCTGTATGTGAGTATGAGTGTGTGTGTGTTACAAAATTATATTTTATTACTTTTTATACAATTGTTTTTATTTTGCTGTGTTTGTACATTAAATAAGTTCACTACACCATATTTTAAACTATGTTATACAAACTTATATACTGTATGTACATATATATATATATATATATATATATATATATATATATATATAGTCACATATTCATTAGTGTAACTATAGCACTAATTCTATATATGTCTGTGCAGTTACCATTTATATTTTTCATACGTGCAATTTATATTCCTCGTGCACTTCACTTGCTGTAGGAAAAAAAATTTTTCACTGTACTGTATGTTATTTAACTAGACCTACTTTCATATGATAACTGGGTTAGGTATAACTGCATATGCTGTAACTGCATTTATTATTTGAATTGTATATACCTTTATTTTAGGAAATTATATCAAATAAGTATATTTTTATTACTTATATTATATTTAAAGATATGGTGAATAGTTAATATCCGGATGATATACCTTCATTTTAAAGTGCTTAAATCGCAGGTCTGACATGAGCGCTAGAATATAATTTACCATTGACGGTAGATTTGGTCTTCAAATGTTGTTGGGTTCACCTCGTCAATGGTAGATGATATTCTAGCAAAACATACACACACTCACAAATGAATATATTTACTAATTATTATTACAAAAATGTTGAAAGCCGTTCGCTATCTACAATGGCAACATCATCAAGAACAACTATTGTGAACTACAAGCGTAACTAACCTATTCTTAACAACCTATTCTTAAATATTGCGTTTTTAAATATAGGATTAGAATTGTACGTTAGAATTGCTTGTTCTTGATAATACCGACACTGTGGCTGACTTAAAGCTTTGGACATTTTGTTTGTAATAGTAAAAGTATTCCTGAATTTGTAATGATGAAATAATATTGGTTATTTATAACAGCAAACATTTCTTTATATTACGAATCTAATATACTATATTATATATATATATATATATATATATATATATATATATATATATATATATATATATATATACAGTAAACTCCCGATTATCCGTGGAATAGAGTGGCCCGGCAACGCCGGATAACGAATTCCCCGGATAATCCGCTATGAACAAAGAATACGCAAAACGATCGATAATCGATTATTATACCATAAGTTACACAAATAATGACCCCGGTTAATGCCATTCACAAATAATCTTCAGAGGACAATATAAATACAAAAAATAATTTAAAATGTCGATGTATTTCACGGATTATAACATGTACATTTATATGTCTAACTATTTACAATACGTACATAAGTATATGTCAAAAGTAAGTATGTATGTACATATGTAATTTCCTTTACACATAACACTTTCACTTTTTAACAAAAAAATCTGTCACTTTCGTCTGTTTTTTGTGAGCATTGATTTAGCTTTAATGTGCGATCTAAGTTTCTTGAGAACCATTTTGTCGCACATTGTCTACTTGTGTCACGTGTGTCACAAAGCCATAAAGATCGATAATGTATATGACAGACATGGATAATGCATATGTCACGTCCTAGACTATTTATAGCCGAGATTAGCTGACATTTGTTTACAATCTTATGATTCACATTAGGTTTTCGGGCGTCCAAGCATTTTGTCATTGTCTCTTATATACAGCAGTCTGCTCGCCCCTTTTATTTCGCTGGCCCGCATCGGGATGCTTCCCTTTCAATGTAAAAATTATTACGTACATATTTACATATCTATTCCCTTCAACTTAAATTCTATTAAGCCTTATATGTATTTACGTCGTAATTCACCATTTGGAAATTTAAACACATGAATCTGATTGGAATAAAAATTGGATATTTGTAAAACAATGGCAGACCCCGGATAATCCGCAAACCAGTTAATCCGCCCACGGATAATCGGGAGTTTACTGTATATATATATATATATATATATATATATATATATATATATATATATATTATACATAAATGTAGCTTAAAGATAATGCTGATGTTGACAATAGTAGGATACATCATTTAAAAGACGAGTGAGAGTATGCCGACTTCAGATCAACAACCAATGCCAGAGAGTCTTATTCTCTTAATGCCATACTTATTAATAAAATTACGTCTTCTTTAACAGGCGATGTGTTGCTTATATAATAAAACAATAATAAAAATTCTTATCACATCATAGATCCCTACGTGTTAGTCAAATGAATATCCAGTTACGGTTTTTCTATTGTTATTTCCAGTTGGACTGTCGTTCACTCAAAATCCCGATTATTTTATTATATTCTCTAATATAATGAAATTAATCTGTGGAAAACGAAAATTCTTTCTTAACTCAATAAAACGTATAGATTTATTTCAAGATTAAAGCACATTTGTTTACCAAAATATTATTTGTAAAAGATAAAATTAAAGTTGAGTATTGGTAAAGAGATATAATTTAAAGAACTCGTAAATTTGTGAATAAACAACTGTATGGGTAGACAATGATAGACCCTTCTCATACGCGTTTCAACTATTTATGTCATCATCATCATCAGTGAGGCGTAATCACAAGTGCCATTAAAGTTGTTTTAGCTGCTGTTATGATAACAAAACATAGAAAAGCTTATGCAATTTAAAGTGTTTATAGTCATGTGTTTGTGTAGAATAATTTTCTAATTACATTAACCCACAAGCCAGCTCAAATATTAGTTATAAACCCATAAATATTGACCATTGTCTAGATAGAATGTCAGAATATTGAGCGAAGTTGTATATGTTTATTTCTTTCTATTTTTGTACAGACGTTTTATAGTTTTGTCCTTCACACAAATATCTATTTTTAAAGCAAAGTGTTTGTATTACACTGACATTAGAACAGACACAAGAACGTCAAATATAATTAAAAAAATTTCCAATCATATCACTACAAAACAGACATCAGTGTACACGGCAACATCAAATAATGTTGTAGCTGTAATTTTACAACTAAGAGTATAAGAGCCGTAAAATTAAAATCCCCGTAAGCATTAAAGCAATTGAAAATGATATAAGACAATTTTAGTCTATGATAATTGAATCAATGAAAATAAAAAGAGCTATCTTGATAAATTAGTTCAAATGCAAAAACTGTCAATACAAATCAATTAAAGTTTTGATAACATCAAGATATTAGGTCTACTTATTTTCTTGAACAACCGTAGAATATGAATTAAACGAAACAACTCCTTTTTATTAGATTTATTAACTATAAACTAGCATTCTATGTACCTACTTTCTGTTATCAGATAACCATTTTCACATATTGATTTATTAACTATAAATTAACCTTTTATGTACTTCTATGTTGTTACGTAACGATCTTCACATATTTTTTTTAATTGATTCATTAACTACAGACTAAATAAATCAATTTATTTTATGTACATCTTTACATAATGGTAGATTATTCTTTCAGAGAAGATGATCACCTAGTAACCGAAATGTACATAAAGTGTCAATTTAAAGTTAATAAATCAAATTTTACAATTGTTGTTGATGAGTTTTAATTGTGTCAAATTATGCTTAGGATATTGCATATTAGATTGTTTTATGCATACCTACAACAAAGAGGCAACGAGTTACATTTACAATCAATGAAGTACATACAAACAACATCATGTCATGAACAACCAAAACTCATGGACACCTAATCATAAATAGAATTAAAAGAAATAAATTATCTAAATAAATAGAAGGGAAGAGAGATTCGCTTGGGGAGATTTGTGTCCGATAAGAAAAGGTCTTATCGGGACATTACCACTACACCACTATTAAGGATATGGAGAATAGGTGAAACATAAAAAGGATTAAGAAAGGGCACATCGCGTTTCATGGGTTGTTGTATGTTAACTTTTTTTTTGAAAAAACCATTGACTATTATCTTTTTTGTGTAGTTATAAGGAGATATCTCAAAAATCCATATAAATAATGACCTTGATGTCATCGGTACTTCTATCCCATGGACGAACGTAAAACGTTTTTTTTCAGAATCGTATATGTAATCATTATCGTTTCAGACCTTTTTTTATTGAAAGGGAGGCATTCCACCAAACGTAGAGCTTCTTTACGAATAATAATGTTTTGTTGAGGTTTTAAGATCAGCCAGTAAGAGTATTGTCGTCTATAAAGAAACGTAATTATAGGCAGGAATAATGCAAGGAAATCCTAAGTATGGCTGTAAGGACGGTCATGCAATCCCGTGTGCAGGTTGTCGTACCTAATAGATCTATTCTATATCAAGGCTTATCTATAACATTAACACTATGAAGTTACATTCTTGGCGGAATGTGTAGTGCGCGCCACGTAACCATGCACTTGGCCTTGCCAGATTTCTCGTGTACTACTACTTCTGAAAACATGTTACATATTCGGAATGTTCTGTACATCATCAGCTTCTGCATCCGACATGTCTACATATATTTCAAGATTGTTTGTTATTTCATACCGAAGCTAATTTATCATGGAATTTATCTAATAGCGACCGTATCATACAAGTCATTGATTTGGCAGCCCTTATCATGTTTGTAGGAAAGTATTTATACTGACACTCTAAACCCGTCTCGCCTACTGCATCTTTCAAGGCGAAGTGCACAGTTACGTGGCCTGCACAATATAGGTAAATTAAATGAATAAGGTAAACTATTGAACACATATTAGCTAAAATAACACATTGATCCCCTTGTACTGGAAATAGAGGATTATGACATTGTGTGGGCAGATTCGCAAGTAGTGTCGGCAAATAAATAAGATATAGTAAAGGATAGTACTCTATAATCCCTATATAGGATTAGGATAGAAACGTAAACCCCCAAGCCTGGGATAAAGTAAAAGGTCCTGACGAAGAGCATACAAGTCGCGAACCTGAAGTAGACGTTCTCTCTATAGGGGTCATATGGAAGCATATAACCTTTATACGTCTCATTACGAAGACGGGTAATTTACTGTATTGGAATTACAGTTCGACTCTTAAGAGACATAATAATCTTAAACTTAGAATAAAGAATATTGTAGCATAACGAAGGTATGGTCGCTTACGTGAATAAGCGTTTACATAGTAAGTAAAGTACACATTCTCTTTAACGTGGCCATACGTATTGACTTCTACCCTTTACAACTAAATGTAGAAAGACCGATTAAGGGTAAATAAAAATAATGTACCCCAGAAAGTTAGAATAGGGGAAATTAAAAAACCGGGGGCCCACCTAAAGTACATCAATCCTCGACCGGAGTCGTAGAGAGGTGATTACTCGCTACCCGGTGTATGGAGTAGAGTTCGGGATGATATTACCACCCTGTACGGTAGACATGCTCTCTCATATAGATGTAAGTATTAGTTACTATGAAGTCAGAAAATCTAACAAAATATTTTTACAATAACAAAACAATTTCCTTTTTCAATTGATTATTTTGTACACTACCATCTGCTAGTAAAACAAACTAAAACAGAAAATTATGTAAATATAATACTGATAAAATTGCATGAATAAATTTCCATTTCCATTATATTTCTATAATCACTATTTACTTTATCAGTAAATTTAATAACTAACCCAACGTCAGAGTTAATAACTGGGCCGATAGAATGCATGTATATCGAGTGATTTTATATTGGTTTATTTACAGTTTAGCTTACTCTATATAAGCAGGAGATAGGAAGAAGGTGCGGTGGAATTCAATTTGGAGTTACTTTACGCTCTCTCTTCTCCCCCGGGCGTACATGTCTCTGGCTTTAGTTTCCACTAAGAGCTTTTCCTTAAACCAAGATAAAATAATGCTCTAGCAAAAAATCATAATTTTACTATTTAATGGAGTTTTTATAATAAATATACGAAGTAAACAGAAGTTATGTGTCGGAGTTATGTTATATATTTCATATTAAATGTCCGATCAAGTTTATGAATTGAAACAAATATAACGACTTAAAACAAAGTGCAAAAAATAATATCAAGCTAACTGAGGATGGGCCATGAAGTGTAGAAGATAAACCGAAAGTTCACTGCCATCTACAAAAATATGTAAGAATTACTTGGTTAAATAATTATGTTGAGACACAAGTAAATTTTATCGTCCTTGGGGCGGCAATGTGACGGAGAGGATAATGTGAATGGCGGTTATGACTAAAAAACAGAGACGAAAATATGTCCTAATTTTGGAAGAGATTATTTTTGCATATTAGTGTTCCACCACCTACTTTCTGCGAATAATGAACATAAACATTCTTATAATAATCTAAGTTTTGACATTAATATGTTAAGTTCAATGGTTTTCTGACGTTTTAACCATTGTCTTATGGGCTCTTCCTGACGCGTTGCAGAAAACCGTATCAGTGAGAAATGTCCGTGACTCTTTGTAAAGTGGTCAGATAGATTATTAATAAAGTTTTCTATTGTAATATATATTAAAGTTTCCGTTAAGTCACTAATTAATAAAGTACTTACAAGGTTTTGAACTACGGAGGTTTTCCGAAATGCGTTGTCGTAAATAATTAATAATTATTTAATCATTACAAACCCTTACTACAAACTTTTACACGATCTTTAAGTACATTTCGCTAGCACAGCATCAACAGAAGGTCTAGGAAGCTTTTATAATTGTTTATTAATTAAAATTACGCTACTGTTACGTTTTATAAGAAATGAATATGATCATGCTGACAATGGCAGTAAACCAAGATAAACAACAAAATTATTATTAATAGAATATATGTTGAGAATATATATATATATATATATATATATATATATATATATATATATATATATATATATATATATATATATATATAGTCTGTATATTCTATAATTTGAATCAATTATTAAAACTAAAGTATTCTCCGGCAATAGCTATCATTTTAATGATTTATTCCAGATAATATTTAAAATTATTTTACAAAATCATGAAATTTTAGAATAGATTTGGGTATGAATCGCTCTTCACCTGGGTTGAGAGTAGGTCTCCTTCATGTAAGCGACCCTATTCCCAATGCCAGGGTACCAATATGGCCTTTCCTTAGTGTTAAATTTCCATCTATTCTTCCTAACCCTTTGATTTTTAAAGAAATATAACTAGTCGACACCTCTTTATAGCCCCACAATTTACTACACATAAGCTACCCTACCCATGGGATCCCATATTATTCCCCTATTCACCAACAGGGTTACCAGGGAATAGGTATGTTGTTTCCTTAGCCGTATCTAATTCCGTACACGCCATCTTATCCTTCTTATAGCGGGATGTAACGGGTGGGTGGGCATTATGAAGCCGATAGGCAGAGTCTACTTAAGTAGATTACTGTAAGTAGTTGAAAAGAAGCTTCTCTGTCCTTATTTTAATTTTATCTGTGTTCACAATTATTTTTTTCCTTCATTAATAATAATCATACTGAATTATCCCACTAAAACTTATGTAGCTTAACTTCTTAAACACTTTTTTAGTTTATTTAATTTTCACTTTTTTTATACAATTGGAATTATTCATATAGTCGTTTTACAAAGATTCACGTAATAGGTGCCTTACTTGAGCCATGAGGTACCCAAGGCTAGAAATGAATGGCCGGAGCCCTATACACACTTTAGCTACCCATTATTACCCCTAGTTAGGTACTACGTACGTTTTTACTAAAAAAGAGCTTGAAAACACCTAACATGTTTTTGGAGCTGACGGGGAAAGAATCGTGAGCGTTTAGGCTAGTAATGCTACCAGGTGCTACATCCACTAAACGTCTAGCTGCTTACACAATTTTATATTTCTTGTATAGTCCTTGTCTGATCGGCTTACTCGGACATCGTAACTATCTAAAGGAAATATTGTTTTCAGAATTACCTCTACCTCTACCTCTGGAATAACTCTAACCAGCAGCGGTTGCGTGTTTTTACCTTCGGTCTATGTTCTTTTGTCTTGAGAGTCTAACTTGTGTTCTTTTAGATCGACGTTGTTTGCATTATCTGACATTGCTGTTGTCATTTTAAGTCGATTTAAATACTAACTTAATAAATACAGAATTAACTACTTTGTATAAAAACCATAAAATATACACTCCCTCCATTAACTGTAGGCTTTGTAAAAACAACACAAAAATTATGTAAAGCATTTAATAACTGGGCCGACAGAATGCGTGAATGTCGAGTGATTTTATATCGGTTTATTTACAGTTTATCTTAAATATTGGTATATTTACAGTCGTATTGAAATAATGGAGGGGATTTAATTCAGGGTTAGGCAACGCTCTCCGTTCTCTCTTGGGCATACATGTCTCCGGCTTTATTTTAGACTAACAGATTTTCCTTAGATAAGGTACAGTAGGGTAAAATAATAGTAGACTTATTTTTACTGAATTTTCACAATAAATACAATTATTACAGATAAGTTAAAATTAGCACGGTAATAAATTGTGATGTTCACAACGCGACTGTTATTTATGACTGCATGTACAGACAGCTCGCTACTGCTAATGATAGAAGTGGAAGATTTTGGACAACTTTTATATATATATATATATATATATATATATATATATATATATATATATATATATATGAGTATTGATGAATATATATTTTATTATTATTAAAAAGAACTATTATACTCAAACTATAACTAATTCCGAGTTTATTAACCAGACTAGATTCAATAACAATGCCGCCTTCATTACAGATGGACTCACATTCAAGCTCGCCTCTTATGAAGGCGGTTGTCGAAACTAGTCTGGTGGACTCGTAATGTAATACTCGTATTTTAGTGTTTACTTTAATAAATTGTGTTATTCTAAAGTTACCAACAACCGTGTGTTACCTAACGACTATTTTAGTACTCAGAAAATGACAGACGATGGATGTTTCTCCCCTACACTTCAGTATCTGCGAAAAATAAGCCTTACTGAAGATTTCCTAACAAAGAACATATAAGCTCTGTTTGTCTAAACAGAGTAGATTTATAAGTAAATACTCTTATATGTTGGGGATTTTTTAAATCGATTATTTACTTTAATCTGAAATAAATAATTAAAACGTAATTGTTATCAAGTGATATAAAATATTTTTTTGAGTCGATTCCTACTTAAATAAACAAAAAATTTATATTTTATTTTTTAATTACAATTATTATACATATGTATATACATATATCGTAACAGGAATATTAAGTGACAAAAAATAGAAAGCGATTTTACTTGCAATATTCCATTTTCTTTCAATGTATGGCGCCGGACTATTATTTTTGTTTGTCACTATTTATCCGCTTCCTTTTTTCGTCGCTTGTATTGTATTGTAGTTTCTTTTCATTTTCCTTCTCATTGTCCGTTTTTGAAGTAAAGTTGAGACTTTTAAACCAGTTTGTTTATGTTATTCTTTTCATTCATTTTCAATCCTAGAGCATTACTTATGATATTGTGTGGTAACCATGGCAACAATTTAGGGTTGTGCAATGAATGTATCGACGACAACCAGATAAGTGACAAAAGAAAAATTCATAAACATCTTTAAAAAGTACATTTTTAGCTATGAGAAAGTTGGCTCAGTGCCAAAGTGCTAGACTTCGAACATGAAGATATCACGAGAACAGTGGTGCAATATATTACAATGAAAATATTGGAAAGAACCCCAATTCCACGAAAAATAATCAAAAATAACAAATAAACAAGTTACTTCAGATTAAACCCTTATGTACATTCGATGACCATGTCATCATCGTCAGAGGGTCTTGAGGGTCAAAATTGTAATTTTGTAATAAGACCCTCTGATTACCAATTAGGCCTATAGCTTACATTATTGTAATTTTCATTCCTGATGATGTTGGTACTGTTTACCAACGAAAAGCTTTGAATATAAATTAATAAATATTCTTGTATTTGTATAACCTATGTTGTTTTAAATTATTAAACAATAAAACGTATTATATATATATATATATATATATATATATATATATATATATATATATATATATATATATATATATATATATCAGGACAGTGTGAGCTAATAGAAGGTATTTCAAAAAACAAACTATTTAAAGAAACTATAATTTACGTTTTTATTTGGTTAAATTAAATTTACTGGCTATAAGTTGTTACAAGAATATAATCACACAATTTAATTTTTTTCTTTAATAATACTGTTGAATTTAAAATGTTTAAAATATATTATTTTTTTAAATGGAGTCTTCTAGGTTATAATTTTTATAAAATTTATTTATAATAAAATTAAAACAAAAACTAGTACTTTTTTACCTCTAAGGAGCTGATTTTGAGCATGCAATAAAAAGCTTTAACCTTTAAAATGAATTGTTATCATAAACTACGTACACGGAGACGCAATAAATTCTAATATTTTCTTATTAGAACATTTACAACTAACTTTCATCCTTAATACTCTTTATACGTAAGAGTGATTTTAAACAAATAATCGATTAGAAGCAAAAACATGCATAAAACGTTTAGTGACTTATGTACCAGATACAGTTCTTCAGCATCTGGTTTTTGCACTCAATTCGATAAATCCGACATGTTCTAATGCCCATTTACACCATATACTGTAATAATTACGCTCTTTCCTTATCTTTGATCATATTTTGGGACATTTTCTCTTTATCTATTTCCGCTGTCCCTGATTAGTTTTTCTGTCATATGACAATGTTGTTTGGGTCTTTGAAACGTACGATAATTGCTTCTAGTTGCCATCCAAGCTCTAACCACGACCAATATTCATTGAGTTCGGGATATGGCGAGATCCGGTATCTATATATATATATTGTAAAACTTAGATGAATTATTTTTTCTTGTTGAATATGTATGGTGAAATAAAATAATTTTCATAAACAAAAATATACGAGTATTACTTCATTTATACGTATATTCTTGTTTATGAAAATTATTTTATATATATATATATATATGTAATTAATAAATTAAAAATATTTCAAAAACAAGAATACTTTTAATGAATATATTTATTCAAAGCTTTTCGCCGATAAAATAGTACCAGCATCATCAGGAAAATAATTATCTAATAAAATATTTTTACAAAATTAAACCATATGTGCTACAAACGACCATATGTTTATACGTATTGTGCTTTATGTACTTTTTTCTATATCAATGACCTTATAAATAGTTTGGTGCCTTGATCTCACTTGAATTTGTTCATCAATTAATTTGTCTTTTACTTTATGCTTATAAATTTCCAATGTTCAAATATATTCATTTTTAATCCTTTATTTAATTCTTTTATTAATTTCATATTTTCTATTTCCGGAAACTCATGTCCATTATTAATACAATGCGTAGCTAAATTTGATTTGTATAGGTTTCGTTTGCTATAAGCGTTTAAATGTTCTTTGTATCTTACATTTAATTTGTTTTTTGTTTGTCCTACATATAATTTATTACAAGTTTGACATTTTATATTGTATACTTAATTTCTTTCGTGAATACTATTTTGATTTGTGTTATTGTTATTTAGGCCTAAATGAAATAATCAAGAAAAAAATATTATCTAACAGATATTAGTAGAAATTATTATATAAGATTACAAAGCATAATTTGGATAGTATTTAACTATATAAGACCTGAAATCAAAAGTATAAACGAAACTAAAAGGTAGATATAAAAAGCGCCTTAATGCATACTGAAAATCACCTGTTCTAATGCCCGTTTCCAGCATATGCTGTAAAAACTACGCTCTTGCCTTATCTTTGATCATATTTTGCGACAATTTCTTTTTATCTATTTCCGTTGTCACTGATCAGTTTTTCTGTCAGATTACAACGCTGTTTGGATCTTTGAGACGTACGATAATTTGTCTAACAACCTAAGCCATCCAAGTACTAACCACGGCCAATATTCCTTGAGTTCGGGATTGAGCGAGATCCGGTACACACACACACACACACACACACACACACATATATATATATATATATATATATATATATTAAATATGGTGATATGTTTCTTATAATATAGTTAATAAATTAAAAATATTTCGAAAACAAGAATACCTTTAATGAATATATTTATTCAAAGCTTTTTGCCGATAAGCGAAAATATTTTTGAAATATTTTTAATATATATATAGATAGATAGATAGATAGATAGATAGATAGATAGATGGATACATATACATAAATATATATATATATATATAGATAGATAGATAGATACATACATACATATATAAATATATATAAATATATATATATATATATATATATATATATATATATATATATATATATATAGGTTATTCATAACCTAGGTTATTCAACAACATAGGTTATTCAAATACAAGAATATTTATTAATTTATATTCAAAGCTTTTCGTTGGTAAACAGTACAACATCATCAGGAATGAAAATTACAATAATGTAAGCTATAGGCCTAAAACATAGAATACATGAATTTAACATATGTTGTAGGCCTATAGCTTACATTATTGTAATTTTCATTCCTGATGATGTTGGTACTGTTTACCAACGATAAGCTTTGAATATAAATTAATAAATATTCTTGTATTTGAATAACCTATGTTGTTTTAAATTAGTAAACAAGAAAACGTATTATATATATATATATATATATATATATATATATATATATATATATATATATATATACAATAAAAAAATATTTTCTACCAGATATCAATAGAAATTATTATAAAAGATTAAAAAGCATAATATTGATGATATTTAACTATATAAGACCTGAAATCAAAGCTATAAAACGAAACTAAAAGGAAGAAATAAACAGCACCTTAATGCGTACTGAAGAAATAATATACATTTACTCTACATAAATCACATTTTATATAAAAATAAAAACATTATACATTTATCAGCACTATACATAAATAAATATAAAATTGCTGGTAAACCTATTGGAGATTAAATATAGATGAAACACATTATTAAAGTAAGACAAATACAAAAAAAATATTTTAATTGACATTGAATATTATTTAATGAAAATAGAAACTTTAATGCGTTTAAAAAGAACACACCGTCTCATTATCTTGATAATTTTTCAAGCCTTCAATTTACGAATTATTTCTTATGATTTTTAACGTTTATTAGTAAAGGCCAATAATATAAACCATACCTTACTGTAGTAACATAAAACATCGACTTAAAAAAGCTAGATATTTAACATTGAGTTGTTACTGTTGCTTGGCTCGATCCAAAACAATTTTATATTTGAAAATTTGTGGTGAGTACGTAGCTCGCTTAGTGAATACGTTTTCCGATTGTTCTGAAGGCAGGTTAAACTAGACTCTTCGAACTTTAAAGTGAAATTGGCAAAATCTTTCAAACAATTCTAGATGTGTATTTAGAAGGAAATTATACCGATGATGAGGAGCAAGACACCAGCATACAAATCTAAAACAAGAACGTTGTAAGACCTGTTGTAAAAATAGTCTGCATGTAGTTTTATATGGGTAACGTTACACACTTTAGAAAAATAAAAAATAGTTTTGTATACATTAACTTAATAACATAGTAAAACATTAAAATATCTCACTAACGAAGGGGGCCACCCACAATTTATTTTATATAAATATTAAATCATAATAAAAAAGGGAAGTTGGTACTTAAGAAATACGTAACTACCAACAAAAAAAGAGTAAAAGTACAAACTGTAACTCCAAAAAATAAGGCAAAACTCAATGAGACGCATATGGAAAAACTAGCCTATGAAAAACGTTTCATCAAATTACTTCTACCTCTCTCTAATCAACGCCTACGGAACATGTACACACACCCCTCCATGTGACGAAATTTGGAATATGTAGTAAATACACCTTTTTTTAACAAACCCCCTGCAGATTCAGCATTCAGGTTTCAAAGCCTACTCTAACTCGTTGATTGTGCGTTTTAAACGTGGGATTGTCGCAACATTTCAGATGTCCCAATATTGCTTTGACGGACCAAATCAAATCAAGCACGCAGTGGTTTGAGAGGGAGGAATTGAATAGACCCAGCTGATGAAAAATAAAAGTGAAGGCGGGAGCAAATCGGATCCGGCAGGGATTAGATTGTCCCTTGTCGCGGTTCGGGGTTGCGAGGTAATATCGACAGTTTCAGACTTTTAGATTCTTTATATCAATATTTCAAGAGCCTGCTTTATTTGTATGGGTATATGAAGCTTTCCGAATGCTCTCGGGGATTGTGAACATATTTGAATTATTTACGCGTTCCATATAGCTCATACATTCCCTTCCAAACTACTTGTCCCTTGGACTACATGCTCGTTGAGACGTTCCATCTTACATACTACGGCATTAGTGAGATACAGGATTTATTCCAGCTTTCCACCAATAGTTGTTGTTTAAATGTCATCTTAAATTTAACATAAAAGTAAAAATAAATACTTTTAATTTAAGAGTATAGATTTACTTAAAGGAAATATTTTTAACTTTGTATCTGTTTTTCACAATCATAAAAAACAGCTTGCCAGGAAAAGTCTCCTTTACTCTTATCTATGCTTCCCATTCTTCTATCTTCTCCACATCTCTACAAACCCCGTCCTCCCATTTCCCGTTTAACCTTCCATTAGGTTCTGTCTTCTATTTATTCTTCTGTCTTCTAATTTCCTTTTAATTCTTGACAATATATTTGTTTTCATCCAAGTCATCGTTCCAAACTACCCTTCCCCTCCATTGTGGCTTCCAAAGATACTACTTCATCTTTCACCCATCATTTCATTCCTATATGATTACTTCTTGCTCCCCTGTTTATTTTTTCCTATCACGCTGCCTCTAATCTATGAAATCATTGCTTAGTCCAGAGTCAAGTTTTTAACCAAAAATCACTGGCGTATAGTATGTCTCGCTCAATATTATTTTTAATTATAAATCTCTGAATTCTATTTCTTGTACCTTTGTTTTATATTTCTGTAAATCTATAAGAACCAATATTGCGGCAGTGTTGTTTTCTGTACATTGATCTCTCTTATTTGTTTACATCAAGAGAAAATTGTATTCGAAATATAACTTTGTATAAATATGCCCCATACATTTTAGGAAATGCTTTTAAAAACAAGACAAATACACCAGATCATGATCATTGTCAAGGCTATTAAAATATTGTTACAAACTAAAATTCTGGACAAGATTTCAACAATGAGGTGAGAATAATAAATAAAATAATAAGAGTTTTAAAATGTAACCTTTTAAAAAACGCCTTCTTTTAAAAAGTCAGTAGGTTTGTTATAATCATGAGGTTTAAATAATAAGGTTAAAACAATCAAGGACGTGTAACAAACCTTCATTACTTATTTGAAAAGGATAATTGGGTTTTTCCGACCATGATCGAAACGTTGGAAAGATATTCGAGATAATAAGAGGTGTAATTGTTTTATATATAACAACATAGGTTATTAAAGTACAAGAATATTTATTAATTTATATCCAAAGCTTTTCGTTGGCAAACAGTACCAACATCATCAGCTTTGATGATCACAGTTGATGATGTTGGTACTGTTTGCCAACGAAAAGCTTTTGGATTAAATTAATAAATATTCTTGTATTTGAATAACCTATGTTGTTATATATATATATATATATATATATATATATATATATATATATATAACCTATGTTGTTTTAAATTATTAAACAAGAAAACGTATTTTATATTTATTTATATATATATATATATATATATAAGCCTATATCTTGTGCACGTTTTTAGTTGTTAATAAAAAACGTTTTTATTTATCCAATCAAGTTCAAATAAATTTATTTTAACCTACAGTGAATGACAATTGATGTTGATACAATTTTTCAAATATTTATTCATTAATTTAAATTTAACAAATTTTATGTCCTGTCGGGTTCTAACTGGAGAACTTCATGTTTGAAATCCAGCATTTTGGCACTGAGCCATCTTTCCCGTAGTTAGAAATCGATTACTTGTAGATGTATGTGAAATTATAAGAGAACGATTACTTGCAATAGTGAAACATTACAAGAGAATGAAACATTATAGACAGACGAAAAAAGAAAGGGAATAAATAGTAACAGACAAAATAATAGTCCAAAACTATATAGGCTTACATAAAGAATAAATGAAAAATTGTCAGGAAATTTGCTTGCTAAATCATATCTATGCGTATATATATAACTGTGATTATGAAATAAGTAACTTGAAAATTGACATTAAAAATTGTTTTTCTGTATCACTTGTTTATTAGAAGTGTCTCGAACTACCTCTAAACAGAGAGGTTAGACTGATATTGATCCAATTTTCTTAGGTTATTTTCAGCTGACGTTTATCGGACCCAATCATCCCAGCTTTAATTGTACTCAGTAAGATCTACAATAAAATTTAGAACTTTGAATGACGAGTGTTCTCGGAAGCGCGTCTATAGATAATATAATTACGTTTATATTAGATATAGAGCACAGATAATTTATGCTCCAATTAATTCTTCATTTCCAAGTACTTATTAAGCTAAATAATTTCAATGATTTCTTTATTATATCGCTTTAAATGTCTAAGGGTCGAGATTTTACGAAAACTCCAATTCTAAAGTTCTTCGCTGCTTAAACCAGTATTTTACTAGTTTTACTAATGTCCCAGTTTGTGAAATTTTAGTAGCGTATTCTCCTTTTGAAATATTTTAAGATCATCGTTTCGTTTACGTTCCTGTGGTAAAAGTTATTATTAGAACATATGTAAAATTGTTGTTGCATATAGATATTGCTAAAGTTCTCGTTCCAATATTTTACCTTTTTAATTCTCCAATTTATTACAAAATAAATGGCGACTTTAAAAAGACAACAAATGTTTTATTGAACATCAAGATATTTTAAAATTTGGTTAAATATAGATATTGCTAAAATTTTGTTCTCGTTCCAATATTTTACCCCTTTAATTTCCCTATTTTATTATAAAATAATGGCGACTCTAAAAAAACAATAAAAGTTTTATTGAACACCAAGATATTTTATAATTAGGTTAAATATCTTACTCACCTACTGTGTTTTGTTTTTAAAAACAATACCTAATATAGGCCCAAATAATTTTAGAAGAGCTAAATTTTCTCCAAACGTTTCAAAGACAAGGCCACCATCATCAGTGAGCATGATAAGAATAAGATTCTAAACCACTATAATAAATTATTAATTGTGAGTTAGTTGTTATTGTTGTAATTAAGTAAAAAGAACACCAACGCGACATCAATAATTTACTCTCTACAAAGCACTTCAATGAAAAACTAATTTTTGTCAATAGTATACAATTCTAAATTATAACTAGAATAGTGTGTAAAAGTTACAATTAAGCCCACATAATAACAAGTACTACTTATAATCAATAATTTATTTATCAATACGCATTTTAATATCAAGGTATAAAGAATGTCTTTATCTTTCTAAAGTTTAACCATAATAAAATATTAATTACAAAATCTTGTTCGGTATTTTTGTAATTAAGTAAAAGTGAGCGTCAAATCTCAATCAATATTTTATTTTCTCATACTCGTTTCAAACACCCAGTCATCATCATGAGTCACTATAAAATTCTAAACTAAACTATTTAATCAATGATCAAAGATGATAATAACCGTCAGTGAATAGTGCATGAGAAAATTATTTATTGATTATGAGTTTGTATTCGTTCTTACTTCATTGCAATAACAACTAGCAACAACTCCCAATCAATAATTCATTATAGTTATAAATTATTTATTTTGAACTGTTCGTTAATATTAACTTTCCTTACAATAAAGGCTCAAATTTTGCAATACTGTGGTTTCAACACTATTACACTGGGATATTACACCAAAACAGTTTTTTTAAAATTATTATTATTAAAGTAAGGGCATTAGAAAATACTACACGCCATAAGGTGATGCTGAAAGTTCAGTTCATTATAAGTTATAAACTGTGTATTGAGAGAGATCATAGCTATAAACTATAAATTCTGTATAGTGACTAGTGACCATTTTAAATTGTAAATTTGGTGACGAAATTAGACATCGTAAATGAAAAACTGGGTAAATGATGAAATTAATCATTATTTCAAATTATAAATTGTTACCATTCATTGGCACCATTCATTATTAGAAGTTATGGTAATATAATTGGCACAATTAGAAATTATAAACTATGTAATAAAATTGGAAACACTAGACATTATACATTATTTAATGTAATTAACACCAATAGAGATTATAAATTAAGTAATGGAATTGGCACCATTAAAAATTATAAACTACGTAATAAAATTGGCAACCATTAGAAATTAGAAATTTGTAATGGAATTGGCACCATTTAAAAATACGAATTATGTTCTGGAACCGGCAGCAATAGAAATTTGAATTTTGAAGACAGTAAATTTATTTACTAATTTGGACTATAATTTAGGTGTTAGAAAGTTCCCAAAATCTTCCTGAGGCTAAAATGAGAATTTTGTAATTCAGAATAATGTAATTATGTCATTCACAAAATTCAAATTTTATTTTCGCCCTTGAAATAAAATCTAGCTTAATCCAGCCAGTTTTAAATTACTTGCCCTGAGCTGGGCTTTAGCTAAAAACTTTAGCGCCGCATTCTAATAACGTAAAGTTTGCAGCATTCTAAAAACAGAAATTCCAAAAGTTTAATCCCAGTTTTTATCCCTAGCCTTACGACATACTCCCGCAGGATATCGAATACATCCCGCAGGAAAGAGATTCATTTAAAAGTGAATGGCTTAACCCTACCTCTGTGGGAGACATATTTATCGTTTTCCGATTGCGTAAAGGAAGCGCGAGTGAATTAAATTTATATATCTGTTTTTGAAACCCTATTTCATGCTTGTTTAGCACTACTGGCTAACTCAAGCAGACGTAAGTGCTTTGTACGGGAGAAGTAAGTTGTAGTGGTGAGGTACAATTTGCATCTCTTTGTATTGTCGACGTGCTTTATTTGGAAATATGAGGCGTTCACAAACATTTTCTCAAATTAATAACAATTTATTATATTTAATCTAATATTAAAAATACAAATATGGTTTACGCGTTAGGTATTACAGAGAAATGTAGTAGGTCTGGAAGCGGGTTAGATAAAAGGGAAGACGAATATTTAAAAACAAAAACACTTAAAACAAACATTAAAACTTAGTTTGTGAACAAAATTTCATAAACTAAAACCAAATAACAATTAACAATTTGTTTTTTCAAACTCGTTTCGTGACAAATTTATGATTGCCACTTAGTATGATATTTACAATATAATGAATTATTGATTAGATGTTAGCTGGTATTGCAATGAAGTAAGAACGAATACCAACTCCTAAACAATAAATAATTTTCTCGTGCGCTTTTCACTGACGACCATCATCATCAGTGAGTATACTTAAGCAAATTATAAACTATGACTAAAGTTATAGACTAAAGTCATAGTTAAACTTATGCTTTATAATTATCGAAATACGAAAGAGAAAATATATATTACCGATTTATTAGTGTTCGTCAGTCTTGAATTAAGAACAACGTTTAACAAAGTTTGTGTAGTTACAGAAAACTGAGAAAAGAGGAATATGTTTTAAAATAAAATGTTTATAACGACGCCTACGAAAACGTATTAGATTCTGATAAAAATACCATTTTGCGTGAGTATAAATTCCATCAGTTTACGCTATGAGTCATCTCAAAGTGAATTAAATGATAACATATGATTTTTTATATCTGAACTTAACTTATACGTTAGGCTGTAAAACAAGTCTTTTAACTCGTAAGTTACATTATTTATTGAACATTGTTAAGGGAAAAGGTTATTAACTAGTTCTGATAAGACAATAAATATATTAATTTATTTAAATTTTAATAAATCTCAATACAAATAGTTCAATATAATGATAAAAATAAAGTTATGTGTTTTTAATCCAAATTTTTAAATGAAAACATTCTTAGTCGCCTCTGATACTTTTTAAAAACTGATCAATTGAGTTTTGTTAAAAACAATTGAATTCAGGAAATAACTAATAAATGTTTGTGTTACCTAATTTATTTTATTATTAACTACAATAAATACTAGTTTATTTTAATGTTTATAATCTTGAGTATATAATCTCATATTTTCAAATCAGTCTTTGAAAACGTTTTAAATATATTTGTTATAACTTGTTATTTGTAATTCAAATTTTGGTGCTAAATGTAAAAACTCTGTTATTGTTTCTCATATTATAACAATTCTTTATATAATAAGTCTCTAGCAAAATTAAACGATTTTCTCAATTCAAAACTTATGTAGACGTGGATATAAAAATTCGCACATCTGTTTGCACTCCTCTGACATTTTTTAAAATGTATTTGTGAAACTGGCTAAAATTGTATATACTCTAATAAAACCATTATACGTATGGGTAACGCCTTTACTGTAAAAGGCATATCTTATGCTTGGGGAATCATGGTTTGTATAAGAAGTATCAGAGAGTTGGATACACACTACTCTGAACAATCCTATCGAGAGTCGAAGCACTCACAGATATACGAGTATATGTTGGAATTTGTAACTAATTGAAACACATTTCATTGAACACTTAAACAATAGTTTATGACTATCCGAACTTTAAATTTAGTAAATTTGTTAAAACTTACTGAGACATTTCATTCAATATTTCTAATTACAAAACATATATTCAGTTTATTTTTTGCGAACATTTTACTCATATTTTATCATCTATGTAGAAAATATACGCAAATTATTTTTACATCAAATTATTTTAATATAACATCAAGACAAACAATATCATACAAAATACAAACTACAACAAATCAAGATTAAGTGAACATAATCGTTAATTTTTTTAAATAGATCCAGGTTTTGAGTATTTCTGAAAAATGTAGCTAAGAAAACGCCGTGTTCTTGAGCATCACTCTTCTTTGGTTTTGAATCATTCAACGTTTCAAAGCTATCAAGTTGTGTGATTTCACTATCAATAAAAAGGTCAAACACTAGCAGAGTACCCGTCCTTCCTACGGAGACGACAAATATTTGTATTGATTTATTTTGTATTTGTATTTGAATTGAAATTAATTCACTGAAATTAAATCCTTATACATATACCAAACTACAGTTTATGAAGCTACCGTTAAGAGAGTTTCCAAGTCCAGTGGGGCGGTACCCTGACGGATTTCAAAATACAAATAAGGTTAGAAACCAAACCTATGTGTTATCCAGAGACCATAAGAATGTTCATATAAAATATCCGGTATTTATTTCCCGTTCCCACGCGTTCGATTTTAGGGGGAAAATAATAACAGGCTAGGTAGAAAGGCATCAGCGATAAAAAAAAAATAATAATGAAACCCTCGCTCAGGGAAATAAATACCGTTTTTATCAAATTAGGAAGTTGGGTAAAAAATTCAGTATGGAGTAGTAAGATGTAGCCTATATATATATATATATATATATATATATATATATATATATATATATATATATATATATATATATATATACATATATATATATACATATATATATATATATATATATATATATATATATATATATATATATATATATTTAAATGTACCTATAAAGTCTCCAGTTACGATATATTTGGTTGTAATTTTATATATTACTATATAGCTATATTAAAATATACCTGTAAAGTGTCCAGTCAGGATAGATTTTGTTGTAATTTTATACAACATTTCCTAACTAGACGTTTAATTCCGCGGAATAATACTTCATCACGTGATCTTTATTCTAACCTTACATGTGTACATATGGATAAACATATTATATTACAACCAATACTATCCTGAATGGATATTTCATAGGTATATAAAATTATTCCTCCGTGGCAACAACAAACAGTAATTATCAAAATAGCTTCAGGACATGTATTTGATTCATTTTATATGCATGGTATTGGGGGTAAACAATGTGAATTTTTACCAGTACTATTAGCAACGCGTTTGGGGGGACTTACTGTTTTCCAAAACTGTAAAACTTTGGGCCGTAAGCGAGAGTTTTCATAATTATTTTCGTATCTCTGATGACTTTCTGCGTTGCCCGATTAATTTTAATCGAACACATGGGAAACGGGAAATATATATCAAATTTCAGTTCAATTGGTCCATAGTTTTATGTAATTGACGAATACACATACAGACAGACATCATTAGATTTTTATACTCATTATTGTCTTGAAACCCAAGGTAAGTAAAGACTTCTGCTTGTAACATAGCATTTGTAAAGTATAATATAACTAACATAGAAAGACGAATAACAATTACTATCAGCTGTTTAAATGTGTTTAATAGTGACTGTTACACGTGACTATCAGCTGATTAAGTCAAGTTAAGTATTAAATGTAGTGTACAAAATTAAGTATTAAGGGTGTTTCAATGACCGTGGTGCGGTGCCCTGACAGGATTTCTATATACAAATAGGCCTTTGTATTAATCAGGGATCCTAAGAATGTCCATGTAAAATTTCAGCTCAATGGGTAAAGTAATATTTACGTGATTGTGAAACACACACGCGCGCGCACAAACCCACGCACACACACACACACACACACACACACACATACACACACAGCATTATATTTTTATATATACTAATATATATACAATATATATATATATATATATATATATATATATATATATATATATATATATATATATATATATATATATATATTAATATATATAGTACAGATAATTAGTTATTGATTGCTGTGGTTCACATATTTTTTTTTTTACATTACCTTGAAAGATTAAATACTGTAATATGTAAAAACACTATTACTCAGCCTCAATAACAATTTTAATTTTATCAAACGTGTCTCAGCATTTACGTTGTCCTCATCCATGACAAACATCCACCCTGGCGAGGCTGTGAATGTAACGCTATTTCATTTTTTTAACCAGATATATTCGGACCATAAGAAAAACTGTCGGTTCTCATGACGAGGCTTGCTTTGTTCAACGCCTGCCCTTAACTTTAACCTGAATGTAGAAAGGTCAATAAAACCGTACAGTGCACGGGAAAGTTAATATAAATAATAAATATTTAAGAAACTACTACTTCCACACTAGAACTTCACAAGTAACTTGATTCAGGCAACTTTACTCAATTTAACAACAAAAAATTCCTCTTTGTAGCTCCAAAATAGGCTGCATCTATGTAGAGGGACGTTAAGTACACTTATAGCGTTGAAGAAATAAACTCAACAAGAAACCTATTGAACCCAATAAAAACCAATTAATCACATCAAAATTAATTTATTAACAGCAAATCAACACGTTTATGTATAAAACTGTTACGAGGTTATCATCTTTTTATTAAGAAACTCGTAGCTCTGAAGATGGGTACCTGGTGACAGAAATGATCATAAGGTATTTAATCTACCGTTCAATTTCTTTAAACAAATTATCATTCCAATGTTGTTCAAGAGTATAAGCAACAAGAAGAGTCACAAACGCGACTGCCAAGAATAAAAGTAGAATGTAAAAGATTATGCAAATAGCATACAGATGTGAAGCTAAGGGGGCGTTAAATGCCAAACGAGAATAAATTGGACAAATTGCAAGGATGAAAAACATAGGTGCTTATGCAATGTAGTAAACAAACGAAATATATTAAGAGCAGGTCTTACAGTGGTTCCAACTTTGAGGGGGAGCTAACCAGGGTAGAAGGTGGTACATAGTTATGATCGCTGCTATATAATATAGCTCGTTTACACTGTTATAAATTAAACCGCCGCAAATTTCTGAATATTTAAACAATATTTGTATACAGACTATGATTTTTAATTTAGCGGAAAAGATATAAATTATACATATAATTTAAAAGATATATAGATTAAAAGCAATTCTTGTACTTGAAATATTTCTATTAATTATATATATTTATATGATGCATAGCTATTATCTGGAGTACATGCGTTCATTCTTACTCACTCTTTAACTGTTGTTGGGTTCACCTCCTGGTGTGTGTGTGTGTGTGTGTATGAGTGTGAGTGAGTGTGTGTGTGTGTGTGTGTGTGTGTGTGTGTGTGTGTGTGTGTGTGTGTGTGTGTGTGTGTGTGAGTGAGTGTGAGTGTGTGTGTGTGTGTGTGTGTGTGTGTGTGTGTGTGTAATCGTAAAAAATATGTTTTTCACTACAGTAGAGCGATAAATGTGGGACACTGCTCTAATGACAATCGAAACTTCCGTAATGAAGCAGATATGTGTGACAAGGAGGATCGGGTTTTCAAGATTCCTCCTGATGATTGTCGATTCTTTCAGACACCTGAAACTAACCCCGCTTCCTTTTCCCGTAACCTGTTTACAGAATATTGTTATCCCCGTAAAATCCAGCTAACTTTACAAATTTAGTCTAAATTTTATAAATGGTTATATAGAAATTAAATCTACTGGTTTTGCATCGAAAATTTAATGTATTGCTTTAATTTTATTGCATTAGTTTCGTCATATCTTTCCAACTCATAAATTGTCTCTGCCCGTATTTTCTGTAAATTAATTAATACTGGATGTGTGCAATAATCTCGGTGACAAAGTGTTTTACACCATATGTTTCGACTTAGAAACGTAGATAGTTAATCATTTTTGATACTAACTACCCCCAATTTGTTTCAACACCACTGCATCAGTAAAGTAGTTCAACTTAGCTAGTCAATCAAGTCGCTTTAAAACTCCATGCCTGAAAGCCAAACACAAAAACTGCTTCTGATTTACACTCGAAACCGCCAAAAGAAACTTGTGTTGCTACATTTGATAAATCTATTGATAAAGGATCTGGGAGAATATTAAATACGTATATTTACTCGTATTTGTCTATATAACGTATTTACTTATCTATCTAGATACTTATATAAATTGCCTAAAATCTTGAATCTAAAATAGCCGTAAAATAACCAAATCCTATAACTAACGAAAGTTTATATGGTGCATATAAAGGATCTGGGAGAATATTAAATTTATTTACTCGTATTTTTCTACATAACGTATTTACTTATCTATCTAGATACTTATATAAATTGCCTAAAATCTTGAATCTAAAATAGCCGTAAAATAACCAAATCCTATAACTAACGAAAGTTTATATGGTGCATATAAAGGATCTGGGAGAATATTAAATTTATTTACTCGTATTTTTCTACATAACGTATTTACTTATCTATCTAGATACTTATATAAATTGCCTAAAATCTTGAATCTAAAATAGCCGTAAAATAACCAAATCCTATAACTAACGAAAGTTTATATGGTGCATATAAAGGATCTGGGAGAATATTAAATTTATTTACTCGTATTTTTCTACATAACGTATTTACTTATCTATCTAGATACTTATATAAATTGCCTAAAATCTTGAATCTAAAATAGCCGTAAAATAACCAGATCCTATAACTAACGAAAGTTTATATGGTGTATAAACCTTTATTTGGATCCTTATCTGGGATAGTATTAAATCTATTTACTCGTATTTGTCTACATAACGTATTTACTTATCTATCTAGATACTTATATAAATTGCCTAAAATCTTGAATCTAAAATAGCCGTAAAATAACCAGATCCTATAACTAACGAAAGTTTATATGGTGTATAAACCTTTATTTGGATCCTTATCTGGGAGAGTATTAAATCTATTTACTCGTATTTGTCTACATAACGTATTTACTTATCTATCTAGATACTTATATAGGTCGTCTAAAATCTTGAATCTAGGATAGCCGTAAAATAACCAGATCCTATAATAACGAAAGTTTATATGGTGCATATAAAAGATATGGGAGAATATTAAATGTATGATAACAATCTTGTAAATTCAGAAACCGGTACACACTACAGTAACTGGTAATAAGAAACTAAGGGAAATGGGAGAATGACGTATCCTACATCCGAGGAGGGGATATTCAATATAATTATAAACGAATTTCGAAGTATATTAAAACACAAATACTACATGAACCAATGCGATCCGTTCTAAATGAATACGATTTCAGATTATATTCGGTCGGTTCTTCTGACTTTCTAATTGGATTGAAATGGATTGGGTAAAATCCGGCTCTGTAACAGAACTGCGATAAATCGCTTTATCGAATTAAATGGAACTGTATCGGCAATTATTAAGTAAGCCGTGGAAGATGAAAGCGCTCCGATTGTAGAATGGACAAATCGGGTTTTAGTTTAAATTCGAACTGCGTTTGTCTGTCTGTCTACGTGAATAGAGTACTTTGAATAGCGTTACCAACGTCATTCAAATCTCTGCATATAAAAACAATTTGAAAGTATGGGTTTAGACTGTGAACGAATAACCGAGAGATAAATATAGAAAGAACCTATAAAGGCGGTTTCTCATTAAGAGAATAAGGGTGTTTGTTACCCCTCAATAGGGTAGTTCGTAGTAATTAGGGGTGTTAGTGTTGGGCTGATATGTGGGGTTGGATCATCTTGGTTGTTGTGTGTTTTGTTTTGGGGGACAGTTTTTTTGTAAATCCAGAGGGTTTGACTGATTGACTAATAAATTTATTGTTTGTCCAAATTTTACTACGTAGAAATGTTATGTTTATTGCTTAAAAAAGTAATCTAATACTACTAATATAAACCAAAAAAATAAAAACGAATGTAAAACGAAGTGAAATTAATAATGTAAGTTAAAAAAACTAATTACAAATTGTCTTAAACTAAAATACTAAACAGGTTAAGACTAACGGCTAAGGTAAAATACCTGGCAAACAGGGGGTGGAGAAATATTACGGAGGGTGAGATGTTATGAGGGATATAGGACGTTAAAGAGTGGTCTGAAAATGGGGGAGGGGTCTAGAGCAGCGGTTCCCAACCTGTGGTACGTGCACCCCCGGGGGTACGTAGAAGATTGTAAGGTGGTACGTGAAAATAATATTAGCAATGGCGGACATCAATATTTCACACTTTAGATTTGAAACAAATACGAGGTTACACAAGATAGTTGATCGGAAATTGCGTGGAGCTTGTATGTTTATGTGCGACTGAAAGCACAGAATAGAATAGCAATGGGAAACATCTATTCCAGATTTAGGCGAACAATACAAATGCAGAAATGGGTCTACGATTTGATGATAGGAAACTTTCTGGAAGCCGTCTGTTTTGTTGCCCATACAAAAATATCGTATACAAAGCCGTTTGCCCACGCTTACAAGGCAATCTCCCAAACACTCTTTGTCTCAACCAAGTCGAGGAATAGGGGATAAGTTTCATTACAAAAACATTTCAGGCGTACGTGAAATGAAAAAGGTTGGGAGTCACTGATCTAGAGGATACAGTGAGATCTCGGATATTAGACTACCTAAGCTTTCGGCCCTACCGAAGAGTTTAACAAAGAGGGGTCGAATGAATCCCATGAGTAAGGGAGGGATAATTGGATGTGTTATTAGAAAGGAATAAGTGAGTGATTAATTAAATGTATGTATATATCCTGATAGAGCTCGTCTAGTATGTTACACGTTACACACGTAGTCACAACGAACGATCAAAACGGAGGTTTAACCTCCACCCTCCAATTTATTAAAGTTGAAATTCCTGAAATTCTGCAAGAGAGATATAATTCATTTCATGTTTTGTTTCAAATAATTTTATATCCCTTAACCAAAATAATGTAACAAAACATTGTTTTGTCTAAAGAAGCTTCTACCACTTCTTTAAAATTTTTTAATATAATATCTTCAATTTTCAAAAACGCAATATACTATTAAATAAAAAGACTTGACTTCGGCATAATATAATTTCAGTCTTACAAGTAAAACCACCCTCTCCACCAAGATCAAAGAATTTTTATTTGGAAACGTTTCACGTCACTTTCTTGACAATTTATATTCCAAACATTTAATTTAACGTTTAACTAACCTGAAACACATTCGCAAACATTCAAAGAGCAGACTCCCTTATCCTGATTTCAGAAGAACAAAACGAAGAAATTCCTTACCTGTAACAAATATATCAACGTATAAAAGATTGTTGTAATTAAACCATTTTAGGAAATCATTTTGAATATTTACTTAATCTGTTTCCAAAGATCATTAGATTATAAAGAAACTATAAAACCGACAAATGTTTGACTGATCATAGAAATATTTTTATTTTTAAATAAATAAAACCTCTAAACCACAAATAACATTTTATTTAAACCTTATGTACATTTCGATTGCCCAGCAATCATCTTCAGAGGTATTTAAAAAATACAACTGAGTTGTATTTTTTAAATACCTCTGAAGATGATTGCTGGGCAATCGAAATGTACATAAGGTTTAAATAAAATGTTATTTGTGGTTTAGAGGTTTTATTTATTTAAAAATAAACATTACGCCACAGTTGCTTCATATAGTTAGAAATATTTTTATCTCGTTAAAATGTAAAAACTGTTTAAAAATATAGACTTTTAGAGAAAAAAATTACAATTCATTTTTATTTTCAGAGATAATAATGATGGTTCTGTTTTGCAGTATAAATATATATTCAAACTTCAGCGTTCGAATAAACATTTCTATATTTTTGTAATGAATATTGTATATAATCATCAAACAGATTATTATATAGTGGAATATTTCCTGTTTATGTATAGTATTGTGTCAACGTAAATTCAGGGCTTTCAATTTTCATTCGTCAAATATTCTCTTAACATTTTAATTTTATTTCAGATCTCACCTCGACAATCCTAATAAATGCGATACGCTCAACTAACCCTCATTCTCATCTGTTACCCGTGAAATCTGTGTAATAAGATCTACGATGGATCCGACTCTAGCGTTGCCATGGCAACCGGTAATAAAACATTTAATTGCGAAATAAACACGGCGAAGTGGTTAATGAACGAATCAACGAAGCCAGAAATCATCTTTTTGAAATTTCCTTCTCATTAAACACACAAATAAAGTTGTATTCACAAAGTGAATAAAGTTTTGGCACAATGATCGCATGAACGCTATTGACGATACTAGCTGAAATTACAAGGATATTTTCTCAACCTACAAATGTACAGACAATGCAAAAATATTACCGGTCTAAAAACTAAATTTAATAATTGAAATTACTAATATTAATGGTAAAAAAATATATTAATACTAACCAACAATATAATCTAAAAACAAAACGTACAATCAATAACAAGATCATAAAATAACAAGCGTTGGAAAGAAAGAAAGTATGCTACACAATATCTTTTGATGCAATGGAAGCTTTAAACTAAAAGTGCTCCTTCCTCCACAATATGCAGAAATATTACAGCCTCATACGTCAGAGAGATAATTTAGGGCTAAGCAAGTGATGCCTATTTTGATATAAAGGATATCCTGGTAGGATTTCCACAGGTATTATAGGACCAGTCCTATATTTTCTATTTACCAGTGGCCTACCTGAAAAGAAAAATACTACGAGTGCTACGTTTGCTGATTATACCTCAATTAGAGCAGTCAGTGGTATTGAATACTGGGATTAGTATAGTACAATCCTGGACCAAGAAACGGTGAATTAAATTAAATGAATCGAAATCTGTTTGTGTTGACTCCATAATAACAAGATAGAGTATGAACCATTAAATATGAATCAGCTGATGATTACCATCTCGGACACGGCCAAATATCTAGCTATGACGTTGGATGCAGGCGACAGTGGGAGCTACATGTGAGAGACAGTAAATCAATCTTTAATACGGGAAGTCGTATCGGCCAATAGGTAGATATTCATCCTCGTCAACAAGTCCTTAAGCCAATATGGACATTGTGTGCTCAACTATGGGGCTGTATCAGTTTAAGTAACAGAAATACAACCAAAGGTAAGTTACTTTGGATATTCGTGCTCCGTGGTGTAAAGAGCACACCATAATAACACCATTTATATAACGGATGCACACCGTGGTACATTCGTAATATAAATCAGCATATGGTTTAATAATAATTCACTGTCAATAATGTAATCAAACATTTACTGGGTTAAGACTTTGTAAATATCTCAGCGTCGAAGCACGCCAGCTCTGATGATTTAGTGAGAAGTATCACTAAATACTGAAACCTTTTGAACTATATAGTGGACAATTCAATATATTAGATTTCCCAGCGAACTAAGTAAATCAGTGGATGTGTGCTTGGTTTTTAACTTCATAATAAATTAGGTTAGAATTGATTGCTTCTTAGTTTAAAAACTAGTTTGTAATAAAAAATGTTTTTAAAAATTTCAAAGGTTTAGCCGATAAACTGTATGAAAGGACAAAACTACATATTTGCGTATTTAAAATCTGATAAAAGCAATCAAAATAAATCTGTCCACTTATATTATACTCGTAGTTTTCGACAAGGGCGCTACTTAATTTTTTTCGCTGTTCAACTATAGTTGTGCTTGTTGAAAGTTGGAAATTAGAGCGAAAGGTTAGATAGGGCTGAAACATTTTCAAAGCCGATAATCGCAACAGCGAACAAAACATGAATTGTAGAAGGTTTCCAGTCGAAGTAGAATCTATTTGCTTGAACTGTAATTATTCAGTCAGTCAGTCAATAAAATAAGAGGGGTTCGGTGGTCCCCGAGGTATAAGCAGCCGTGACAGTATAGTGGCCCCCAATGTCTGCCGTGACATTGGATACGAACAGGAATATGACGAGAAGCTTCATTGTCACCTGGTTGGAAATAACAATGGATATCTGGCATAGTGGCAGGACATTGTAATGTATTATGTGCTGCGGAAATAATAGGGTCTGGCAAGAGAGGCAAAGCCAACTGGATTTGCTCGGACAGTCAGGCAGCTCTAAAAGCTTTAGGTGAGGCTAGTGCCAGCTCTACGCTGGTGGCTGGGACTATAGCTGCTCTAGCAGCGCTGAGTAAGTATAATTAGCTTAGCCTAACCTAAGATTTCAGGACAGGCTGGATATAGAATGAGAGAACGGGCGCCTTAGCAAAACAAGGGTGTATAACTCAAGGAACGTTGCTGAGGGCAGTGGACATACTGCCTCTGGAACGGCGCTAGAGGATCACGGCACATATAGATAGGTTGTCCAGGGAAGAATGGAATGCGGCTTTGGGGTGCAACAAATCCAAGGTACTGTGCAGCAAATCCGAGAGACTTGTGGGGCAAAGAATTACTCTCCTTAAGTAGATCTCAACTCAGAGTTACTGTAGAACTGGTCACAGCCCATGGGAATCTGAGAGGGTTCCAATACGAAATTGGAAGATCTAGGTCCGGGTGCAAGAGATGCGACGGGACCAAGAGGAAAGCCCGATCCACGTGATCTGTGAGTTCCGTGCTTTGGAAGCTGAAAGGAGAAAGTGGTTTGGCTGGTAGGTATGTGCCCCAGAGGATATCAGAAGATTCAGCATCATATAGGTACTTGTATTCTGCAAAGAGTGCAAAGAGTATCTCCTACCTAAGTTAATCCTGTGGTAGGGATGGTAAGTGAGTACAAAGGCTGTAAATAAGTGCTCTACACCGTAAGGCCTCACCAAGTTTCTAATAATAATAATAATAATAATAATATCAGGGACATCGTATTGGTTATGAAAGATGAACGTATTGTTATGCTGGGAGACTAGCTGAATAGAGTCGCTGGGAGACTTCTTTTCTTTAATTTTTTTATCGTTTTACAATGTGTAGTGTGTATGCTCATTTACTTGTCCCTTAAAGGCTTTTATTTAGTCTCATAAGTCATTGGTTATTAGATATAAGTGATTTCTTAATACTTGAAGTATGCGTTTTATTTATACATAATTTAAAAAATATTAAATAATTATTTAGGTTTATTGGAATGTTCTGGAGGACGAGCCTTAATGGAATGTTTGCGAAGTGATTAGACACAATAAATGGCTGCTCATTTTTTTCAGTAAAATACTGAAAAATTGGACGGACGTTCGTTTAAGACTTTGTTTTTTAAATTTCGAACAAATTTATATAACTCATATATATATATATATATATATATATATATATATCTTTGTGTGTGTGTGTGTGTGTGTGTGTGTGTTTGTGTTTGTGTTAGAGAGAGAGAGAGAGAGAGAAGAGTGATTGATTTACTCTAAATATATTTAAGTACCAAAACTGTGATGAATATCAAGCTGATTCTACGGCTAAGGCTATATTGTCGACCGATATTCCTCACCCTCTCCCTACATTTGCGAGAGAATTAGTTAAATTGTCCGTGACTGGCCCTTCGCTGGTTAATTGATTGGGCTCTTTGCGTAGGCATTATATTAAAGCCCATTATTTGTTCAGTTAAATACATGTACGCACTTAAACTGATGAATAAAGCGTGCAATTTGTAGAAATGCCTTTATCCTTCCTACGATCTGACGTAGGCGACAGTTTTCATAGTAAATAACATTTATACTCTTAAAGTCTTCCATTTAGCTGCCACAAAATTAGTTTAACAATGGATAACAAAATGTTGACTCTAATGACTTTCTTCTCTGTCTAGAGGTTATCATTAGAATGTTTCAATATAACTGAGTTACAATTTTTTCCCCTTTAAAATAGAAAAACTCATTAAACTTTTCCGGCATTTCTTCTTCTGTCCAGTTGACGCGTTTGGGGAAACATCTATTTTTATTTACAAGTATTACCTGCTTCTAATGAGGTGGACAATCCTCTGTACTCCTAATGCAAGCAAACATAAAACGAGAAAGGCCAATTCAGACGCTAGTCTTGTCTCTCTCTCTCTAGTCACAAACCAGGGAGAATCAAAGCATTATCTCTATCTTTTTAACTGCCATATCTCCCACCCAGCTACCAGATGATACTAGTCTTGCATTAGAAATAAAGCTCTCCTTTTAGTGGTAAAATGCTAAAAAGATAATAAGATAAAGAAGGTTTTATTTCTTAACACAACCGTGTCTACAGTGTACCTATCCCTTGCATAAATGCTGCAGCCTGAGGTAAACTATATAACTGGAAGACTGTATTATTAAACATAAATATAATCAGAATAATGACAATAATAATTAATATTTTCAAGATAATAAGAACGCTGAAGTGAGTAGAACATGTAGCAAGAGAGGAAAAAAGTAAAATCGATGCGGTGGGCAGATCATATAGTTAAATAGGAAGGCAGTAACAATGCTGAAGTGGACAGATTATGTAGCAAAAGAGGAAAAAAGTAAAATCGATGCGGTGGGCAGATCATATAGTTAAATAGGAAGGCAGTAACAATGCTGAAGTGGACAGATTATGTAGCAAAAGAGGAAGAAAGTAAAATCGATGCGGTGGGCAGATCATATAGTTAAATAGGAAGGCAGTAACAATGCTGAAGTGGAGAGATTATGTAGCAAAAGAGGAAGAAAGTAAAATCGATGCAGTGGGCAGATCATATAGTTAGATAGGAAGGCAGTAACAATGCTGAAGTGGACAGATTATGTAGCAAAAGAGGAAGAAAGTAAAATCGATGCGGTGGGCAGATCATATAGTTAAATAGGAAGGCAGTAACTATGCTGAAGTGGATAGATTATGTAGAAAAAGAGGGAAAAAGTAAAATCGATGCGGTAGACAAATCAATAGTCAGATAAGAATGAATTAACAAAGCTGAAGTGGACAGATCGTGTAGCAAGAGAGGAAGAAAGTAAAATCGATGCTGTGCGCAGATCATATAGTTAGACAGGAAGGCAGTAACAATGCTGAAGTGGACAGATTATGTAGCAAGAGAGGAAGAAAGTAAAATCGATGCGGTAGGCAGATCATATAGTTAGATAGGAAGGCAGTAATAATGCTGAAGTGGACAGATTGTGTAGCAAAAGAGGAAAAAAGTTAAATCGATGCAATAGAGAGATCATATAGTCAGATAAGAAGGCATTAACAAAGCTGAAGTGGACAGATCATGTAGCAAGAGAGGAAGAAAGTAAAATCGATGCGGTGGATGGATAAGGCAGGTAGGAAGGCAGTAAGAACGCTGAAGTGGACAGATCATGTTGCAAGAGATGAAGAAAGTAAAAACAATTAGGTGAATATATCATGTAGTAGTCACAGATGAAGGCAACGGTGAGATGGACAGATCTATAGTAAAAAGAAAGAAATTATAAGATCCATGACGTAGACAGATCATCTGGTCAGAGAGTTAGAAAATAAATGGGCTGAACACGAAATGATAGTTGTAAAATGTAGTTGTAAAATTTACACATCTTGAAAAATCTTATATTAACCACGCGAGTATATTAAAATAATTTTAGAAAATGAATATTTTAATCTATCAATTAAAATTAACTTCAAAAGAAGAATGTTAATTGTTAATGCTCTACGTGACAGATAGGGGAATCTGTCAAAATGGCACATCTCGCGTTACTGCCAAAGCGGGAAGATTTGTTAAATCACCCGTGACAGTCCGTTCATTAGTTAATTGATTAGGTACAATAGATAATAATTGGCCGTGAGTAACCGTTGATAATGATACTTTTTCATTCTCGATTCAACGATATAAGCTCATCTGCGTGGACTAGCGCTTACGCACGCACCCCTTCACACAATATTTTATATATAGAAAATTGTCGACTTTAATTGCCTATTGTAGAAAAATTATTTGTGAAAATTAAATTATTTTAAACATTCTTAAAACCATTTCCTAGAAATTTCAAACCATTCTAATACCAGAATTTGTACAAGTCAACTCCTTGGATTCTTCATTTTAGACTCGCATATTTACAGAAACTATTCATAGCAAAGCAAAACAAAATTACAGCTTTATTTGTTATGTCCATTTTAAACTCGCATTACAATGCCTCAATTTTTACAAACAAAGTGATAATTTAACCCTAAAGAATTGTTAGGTTCAGGATCACATTTTAATGCAACTATTCCTACCAAAACAAAGAGAAATTGGTTGGTCTTCCAGCTCTATTGGTTATGAATTTTAAACTCCCATTAAAATGCCACAATTATTACAAACAAAGAGATAATTTAACCCTAATGGATTGTTAGGTTCAGGATCACATTTTAATACAACTATTCCTACCAAAACAAAGAAAAAATTACAGCTCTATTGGATATACATTTTAAACTCGCATTATAATGCTAGAACTCCTATAAACAGAGAGGTAATTTAAACCAAAGGATTGTTAGATTTAGACCCACATTTTAAAGATGCTAATCCTGGCAAAGGAAAAAAGAATTATCGCTCTATTGGTTATCCATTTTCAATTCGCAATTAGATTCTTATGCCACTTTTTGTGGTAATAAAGATGTCATAACTTCATGGGTTTCTCCATACTAAAACTTTTGGTAAAACAAATGAGATAGTCTAGGGCATTGTTTCTTACTGCATAAGGAATAGCGATTTCAAAATTACAATTTTTTTTAGAAAACGTAATTTGAAATGAAAGTACACTTCCACATACCGCTATTTGTAAAGATAACAATATCACACAAAAAATAACAGTTTACAAACTATTTTTTCAATAACAAATACTACGATGATATCTTACACACGTATTATTTTTTTTTCATTACGCACGTTATCTATTACTTTAACATGAAGATTCGCTAGCCTTATAACAAAATGAAAGCAGCAAAAAAGTCACAAAAATATTTTTTTATGGCCTACAACACTGCCAATATTAACTTTGCTGGCGCCGTATTCTTCTTACCGATATCATTACCCTTACTAATCCTTCGCCACAAAACATATCCCTCGCCGGATACTGCAAAGACAAACAGGAAATGAAATATTTTGAGTCCCCTAGAAGAGAGTAGTGAAAAGAAAAAGATGCACTGCGATAAATTATTAATGTTGTCAGGAAAGTTGTGATGGACGACAAAACTTAAGGAACAGTTATTTATATCAGAATAAAGTTTGGCGCATAGAGAGAATATATAAACACTTCGTTAGACTTTAACAGAGTAAGAGAGAAACAGCGCTAGTGGATCTAAACGAAACTTTAATTTGATTACTGAGGCTTTTTGTCTTATCTAGGATAAGGAAAGAATCATCCACGTCGTATGCAAGGCGGCGCAAATTAAGTAAACCCAATCTCTAAAGCATACACATCTTCAAAGCAGCTAGTGTTACATCTCATAGATCTACATACAAAATGTAGAGCTAAGGTTGGGACATATTGGTCTTCAGTTAAGGATAGTAGACAGACATTATGGCTTGTGATGGCTGAAACGCCTCTCTAAATAGACCCTAACCTGTACCACTTGTGAATGTGTGTGGACTAGAGGGTGGATGTATAGGGAAAAGGGTGTAAACATAGATGACCTCGAATACAGCCATTCTTTGATATGTTCTATGTCGCTAACCTAATCCAACTTACAATTCACTCATCTCAACCATCACTTAGAGCCAATGATAGTCTAATAAGTGTGTATGTTCAGTCTGTAAGAAGATACCCGTAAATGAAGAAAGGATGGACGATAAGGAAAAAAACACTAAGGAAAGGACGTAATGATCCCAAGGTAAGGCAAATAGAAGAAATATTACTTGGTAAACAAGGCACTTATCTCATGTAGAACCTATTGTCTACTAGTGTAGTGCACGCGCGCGCGTGAGTGGGGTATATGTATATATATATATATATATATATATATATATATATATATATATATATATATATGTGTGTGTGTGTGTGTGTTTGTTTGTGTGCGTGTGTGTGTGTGTGTGTGTGTCGGGGAGGTTATGTCCCTGCACCTGTCTAGGAGAACTTATAGATGATAGCGATTTAATATATATATAATTGACAGTTTAAGCGATAGTTTAGTTCAGTTGATCGACCTCCAGCTTCTTTGCTATTTTCAGGGCTATTAGGACTTACCCTAATCCATCTACAATTTGTCGTATGCATTCCACTCCTTGAAAACATTCATATAAAACCTTTCGCCTTAAAAGCACCAATACATAAGAAAACAATATTAAATTACTCAACATAAAACTATCACAAGGGAATACGTCGGGGGAGAGTGGTGGGGCAGAAAGATTTGTGAAAAAGGATTGTGGTTTAGAAATAATTTATATACGACCAATTTATTCCAAAACTGTATTGCAAAAGTCACAAAGTTTTAGCGGATAAAATCTTTGTTATGTTTCAACTAAATTTGGTAAAATAACTTTCAGAAATATACCGCTATAACGCCGGATTAAAAGCTCTTTTTACCCCACGCAATGGAAACCAAAACAAATTAATTTCCCCCTTCGCCATCTCTGGATATAACTCTTGTTATTAACACAACCAATCCGGTCTGGGGCAGCCCGGCGGCCTAAATATATACTGAAATGGGGCTGAAAACAATGGGGTATTTTTTTTTAATTTTGAGGCTTTGAAGTTTGTCAGATTATCTACTGTCCTTCAACAGAACAATAAGTAAGGATAAAATAACAGGATTAAACATCAATATTTTTTATTATTTTTAATCATCTATAATTTAATTATTTCAAATATTATAATTTTTTTAATTGTCAGTTTTATGAGCATTTATTTTATCAAATAGGCATATTGTAAACATTTCGCGTGTAAGAGTTTCACCTGTTATTGGTATTTGTTTTTCATCCCAATTATTCCTTATGGTTCAGCGCTTGGATGCCATAGATTTATTTTTGCATAAACCAATAGTTTTGCAACTATATCTAACCTTTTATTGGAAGCATAGCACACTTTTTCCATATATTATCTATTAAAGATTTTCTTGCTTCAAACATTTCTATTAGCGCAAAGAAAAAAGACCACTAATGTGATCAAACACCACTAGAGACCACCATTAACCAGAAGAGACCACGAGACTACTGGCGAACAGGTAGCAAAGAGGAAGAGCAGCATGATGGTCAAAAGAAGTTCATAATAATCGTTTCATAGTGATTTAATGGCTATATTAGTTTATTGTAAAAAAGCCTAGAGTATAACATGTTTCAAATATAAGTACTCGTAATATTGCTTTATTAGACAGTTTTATAAACTTCGAGATTGGCTAAAACAATTTTCATACGTCGATATTAATGGAAGTTTAAACAAACGAGTAGACTACTGCTAAAATAAAATACAAATCCATTTATGTAGTGTTACTATCCCACACTAGCCATTAAATACAAAGTTAATTCATTTATACACCAAACGTTCTGTTTTAGTACATGTTACTATACTAAAACAATATTTTAGATAAGAAGCAAATGAATTTAAGTGTCGCAAATAATAAATAGTGGTTACATCGCTATCTATAGTCTTCTAAAATACCATAGTTTCGACAAACTCCTTTATCAAGTAGATGCTTCACTGTTATACTACATTACACAGTCGCTATAGTTACAACAAACTCCTTATCAACTAATTACCTGACTGTTATACTACATTACACAGTAGCTATAGTTACAACACACTAATTTATCAAGTAAATGCCTGACTGTTATACTACATTACACAGTAGCTATATTTACAACACACTCCTTTATCAAGTAATTACCTGACTGTTATACTACATTACACAGTAGCTATAGTTACAACAAACTCCTTAATCAAGTAAATGCCTGACTTTTATACTGCATTACACAGTAGCTGTAGTTACAACACACTCCTTTATCAAGTAATTACCTGACTGTTATACTACATTACACAGTAGCTATATTTATAACACACTCCTTTATCAAGTAATTACCTGACTGTTATACTACATTACACAGTAGCTATAGTTACAACAAACTCCTTAATCAAGTAAATGCCCGACTGTTATACTACATTACACAGTAGCTATAGATACAAGAAACTCCTTTATCAAGTAATTACCTGACTGTTATACTACATTTCACAGTTTCTATAGTTACAACAGACGCTACAATCAAATAATTGCCTGACTGTTATACTACGTTACACAGTAGCTACAGTTACAACAAACTCCTTTATCAAGTAAATGCCTGACTGTTATACTACATTTCACAGTTTCTATAGTTACAACAGACGCTACAATCAAATAATTGCCTGACTGTTATACTACATTACACAGTAGCTACAGTTACAACAAACTCCTTAATCAAGTAAATGCCCGACTGTTATACTACATTACACAGTAGCTATAGATACAAGAAACTCCTTTATCAAGTAATTACCTGACTGTTATACTACATTTCACAGTTTCTATAGTTACAACAGACGCTACAATCAAATAATTGCCTGACTGTTATACTACATTACACAGTAGCTATAGTTACAACAAACTCCTTTATCAAGTAAATGCCTGACTGTTATACTACATTACACAGTAGCTATATTTACAACACACTCCTTTATCAAGTAATTACCTGACTGTTATACTACATTACACAGTCGCTATAATTACAACAAACTCCTTATCGACTAATTACCTGACTGTTATACTACATTACACATTAGCTATAGTTACAACACACTCCTTTATCAAGTAATTACCTGACTGTTATACTACATTACACAGTAGCTATATTTACAACACACTCCTTTATCAAGTAATTACCTGACTGTTATACTACATTACACAGTAGCTATATTTACAACACACTCCTTTATCAAGTAATTACCTGACAGTTATACTACATTACACAGTAGCTATAGTTACAACAAACTCCTTAATCAAGTAAATGCCTGACTTTTATACTGCATTACACAGTAGCTGTAGTTACAACACACTCCTTTATCAAGTAATTACCTGACTGTTATACTACATTACACAGTAGCTATATTTACAACACACTCCTTTATCAAGTAATTACCTGACTGTTATACTACATTACACAGTAGCTATAGTTACAACAAACTCCTTAATCGAGTAAATGCCCGACTGTTATACTACATTACACAGTAGCTATAGATACAAGAAACTCCTTTATCAAGTAATTACCTGACTGTTATACTACATTTCACAGTTTCTATAGTTACAACAGACGCTACAATCAAATAATTGCCTGACTGTTATACTACGTTACACAGTAGCTACAGTTACAACACACTCCTTAATTATGTAATTACCTGACTGTTATACTATATTACACAATAGCTATAGTTACAACACACTCCTTTATCAAGTAATTGCCTGTCTGTTATACTACATTACACAATAGCTATAGTTACAACAAACTCCTTTATCAAGTAATTGCTCCACTGTTATATTTCGTTACATAATAGCTATAGTTACAACACACTACTTTATCAAGTAATTGCTCTATTGTTATACTACGTTACATAGTAGCTATAGATAAAACACTCCCCTTTATCAACTAATTGCTTCACTGTTATACTACATTTCACAGTTGCTATAGTTACAACACACTCCTTTATCAAGTAAATGCCCGACTGTTACACTACATTTCACAGTTGCTATAGTTACAACAGAGGCTATAATCAAGTAATTGCTTGACTGTTATATTACATTACTCAGTAGCTATAGTTACAAGAAACTCCTTATCAAGTACTTTCCTGACTGTTATACGACATTATACAGTAGCTATAGTTACAACACTCTCCTTTATAAAGTAATTGCTTCACTGTTATACTACATTACACAATAGCTATAGTTACAACAAACTCCTTTATCAAGTAATTGCTCTTCTGTTATACTAAGGTACACAGCAGCTATAGTTACAACACACTCCTTTATGAAGTAATTGCCTGTTTGTTATACTACATTACACAATAGCTATAGTTACAACAAACTCCTTTATCAAGTAATTGCTCTTTTGTTATACTAAGGTGCACAGCAGCTATAGTTACAACACACTCCTTTATCAAGTAATTGCCTGTCTGTTATACTATATTACACAATAGCTATAGTTACAACAAACTCCTTATGAAATAAATGCCTGACTGTTATACGACATTACACAGTAGCTATAGTTACAACACTCTCCTTTATAAAGTAATTGCTTCACTGTTATACTACATTACACAATAGCTATAGTTACACCAAACTCCTTTATCAAGTAATTGCTCTTCTGTTATACTAAGGTACACAGCAGCTATAGTTACAACACACTCCTTTATGAAGTAATTGCCTGTTTGTTATACTACATTACACAATAGCTATAGTTACAACAAACTCCTTTATCAAGTAATTGCTCTTCTGTTATACTAAGGTACACAGCAGCTATAGTTACAACACACTCCTTTATCAAGTAATTGCCTGTCTGTTATATTACATTACTCAGTAGCTATAGTTACAAGAAACTCCTTATCAAGTACTTTCCTGACTGTTATACGACATTACAAAGTAGCTATAGTTACAACACTCTCCTTTATCAAGGAATTGCTTCACTGTTATACTACATTACACAATAGCTATAGTTACAACAAACTCCTTTATTAAGTAATTACCTGACTGTTATACTACATTACACAGTAGCTACAGTTACAACAAACTCCTTTATTAAGTAATTACCTGACTGTTATATTACATTACTCAGTAGCTATAGTTACAAGAAACTCCTTATCAAGTACTTTCCTGACTGTTATACGACATTACAAAGTAGCTATAGTTACAACACTCTCCTTTATCAAGGAATTGCTTCACTGTTATACTACATTACACAATAGCTATAGTTACAACAAACTCCTTTATCAAGTAATTGCTCTTTTGTTATACTAAGGTACACAGCAGCTATAGTTACAACACACTCCTTTATCAAGTAATTGCCTGTCTGTTATACTACATTACACAATAGCTATAGTTAAAACAAACTCCTTTATCAAGTAATTGCTCCACTGTTATATTTCCTTACATAATAGCTATAGTTACAACACACTACTTTATCAAGTAATTGCTCCACTGTTATACTACGTTACATAGTAGCTATAGATAAAACACTCACCTTTATCAACTAATTGCTTCACTGTTATACTACATTTCACAGTTGCTATAGTTATAACACACTCCTTTATCAAGTAAATGCCCGACTGTTACACTACATTTCACAGTTGCTATAGCTACAACAGAGGCTACAATCAAGTAATTGCTTGACTGTTATATTACATTAACAGTAGTTATAGTTACAACAAACTACTTAATCAAGTAATTTCTCCACTGTTATACTACGTTGCATTGTAGCTATAGATACAACACTCTCCTTTATCATGTAATTACCTGACTGATATACTATATTACACAATAGCTATAGTTACAACACTCTCCTTTATCAAGTAATTGCTTCACTGTTATACGACGTTACATAATAGCTATGGTTACAACACACTACTTTATAAAGTAATTGTTCCACTGTTATACTACGTTACATAGTATCTATAGATAAAACACTCTCCTTTATCAACTAATTGCTTCACTGTTATACTACATTACACAGTAGCTATATTTACAACACACTCCTTTATCAAGTAATTACCTGACTAATATACTACATTACACATTAGCTATAGTTACAACAAACTCCTTAATCAAGTAAATGCCTGACTTTTATACTGCATTACACAGTAGCTATAGTTACAACAAACTCCTTTATCAAGTAAATGCCTGACTGTTCTACTACGTTACACAGTAGCTATATTTACAACACACTCCATTATCAAGTAATTACCTGACTGTTATACTACATTACAAAGTAGCTATATTTACAACACACTCCTTTATCAAGTAATTACCTGACTGTTATACTACATTACACAGTAGCTATATTTACAACACACTCCTTTATCAAGTAATTACCTGACAGTTATACTACATTACACAGTAGCTATAGTTACAACAAACTCCTTAATCAAGTAAATGCCTGACTTTTATACTGCATTACACAGTAGCTGTAGTTACAACACACTCCTTTATCAAGTAATTACCTGACTGTTATACTACATTACACAGTAGCTATATTTACAACACACTCCTTTATCAAGTAATTACCTGACTGTTATACTACATTACACAGTAGCTATAGTTACAACAAACTCCTTAATCATGTAAATGCCCGACTGTTATACTACATTACACAGTAGCTATAGATACAAGAAACTCCTTTATCAAGTAATTACCTGACTGTTATACTACATTTCACAGTTTCTATAGTTACAACAGACGCTACAATCAAATAATTGCCTGACCGTTATACTACGTTACACAGTAGCTACAGTTACAACACACTCCTTAATTATGTAATTACCTGACTGTTATACTATATTACACAATAGCTATAGTTACAACACACTCCTTTATCAAGTAATTGCCTGTCTGTTATACTACATTACACAATAGCTATAGTTACAACAAACTCCTTTATCAAGTAATTGCTCCACTGTTATATTTCGTTACATAATAGCTATAGTTACAACACACTACTTTATCAAGTAATTGCTCTACTGTTATACTACGTTACATAGTAGCTATAGATAAAACACTCCCCTTTATCAACTAATTGCTTCACTGTTATACTACATTTCACAGTTGCTATAGTTATAACACACTCCTTTATCAAGTAAATGCCCGACTGTTACACTACATTTCACAGTTGCTATAGTTACAACAGAGGCTATAATCAAGTAATTGCTTGACTGTTATATTACATTACTCAGTAGCTATAGTTACAAGAAACTCCTTATCAAGTACTTTCCTGACTGTTATACGACATTACACAGTAGCTATAGTTACAACACTCTCCTTTATAAAGTAATTGCTTCACTGTTATACTACATTACACAATAGCTATAGTTACAACAAACTCCTTTATCAAGTAATTGCTCTTCTGTTATACTAAGGTACACAGCAGCTATAGTTACAACACACTAATTTATGAAGTAATTGCCTGTTTGTTATACTACATTACACAATAGCTATAGTTACAACAACCTCCCTTATCAAGTAATTGCTCTTCTGTTATACTAAGGTGCACAGCAGCTATAGTTACAACACACTCCTTTATCAAGTAATTGCCTGTCTGTTATACTATATTACACAATAGCTATAGTTACAACAAACTCCTTATGAAATAAATGCCTGACTGTTATACGACATTACACAGTAGCTATAGTTACAACACTCTCCTTTATAAAGTAATTGCTTCACTGTTATACTACATTACACAATAGCTATAGTTACAACAAACTCCTTTATCAAGTAATTGCTCTTCTGTTATACTAAGGTACACAGCAGCTATAGTTACAACACACTCCTTTATGAAGTAATTGCCTGTTTGTTATACTACATTACACAATAGCTATAGTTACAACAAACTCCTTTATCAAGTAATTGCTCTTCTGTTATACTAAGGTACACAGCAGCTATAGTTACAACACACTCCTTTATCAAGTAATTGCCTGTCTGTTATACTATATTACACAATAGCTATAGTTACAACAAACTCCTTATCAAATAAATGCCTGACTGTTATATTACATTACTCAGTAGCTATAGTTACAAGAAACTCCTTATCAAGTACTTTCCTGACTGTTATACGACATTACAAAGTAGCTATAGTTACAACACTCTCCTTTATCAAGGAATTGCTTCACTGTTATACTACATTACACAATAGCTATAGTTACAACAAACTCCTTTATCAAGTAATTGCTCTTTTGTTATACTAAGGTACACAGCAGCTATAGTTACAACACACTCCTTTATCAAGTAATTGCCTGTCTGTTATACTACATTACACAATAGCTATAGTTAAAACAAACTCCTTTATCAAGTAATTGCTCCACTGTTATATTTCCTTCCATAATAGCTATAGTTACAACACACTACTTTATCAAGTAATTGCTCCACTGTTATACTACGTTACATAGTAGCTATAGATAAAACACTCTCCTTTATCAACTAATTTCTTCACTGTGATTCTACATTTCACAGTTGCTATAGTTATAACACACTCCTTTATCAAGTAAATGCCCGACTGTTACACTACATTTCACAGTTGCTATAGTTACAACAGAGGCTACAATCAAGTAATTGCTTGACTGTTATATTACATTAACAGTAGTTATAGTTACAACAAACTACTTAATCAAGTAATTTCTCCACTGTTATACTACGTTGCATTGTAGCTATAGATGCAACACTCTCCTTTATCATGTAATTACCTGACTGATATACTATATTACACAATAGCTATATTTACAACACACTCCTTTATCAAGTAATTACCTGACTAATATACTACATTACACATTAGCTATAGTTACAACAAACTCCTTAATCAAGTAAATGCCTGACTTTTATACTGTATTACACAGTAGCTGTAGTTACAACACACTCCTTTATCAAGTAATTACCTGACTGTTATACTACATTACACAGTAGCTATATTTACAACACACTTCTTTATCAAGTAATTACCTGACTGTTATACTATATTACACAGTAGCTATAGTTACAACAAAATTGTTAATCAAGTAAATGCCCGACTGTTATACTACATTACACAGTAGCTATAGATACAACACACCCCTTTATCAAGTAATTACTTGACTGTTATACTACATTACACAGTAGCTATAGTTACAACACTCTCCTTTATAAAGTAATTGCTTCACTGTTATACTACATTACACAATAGCTATAGTTACAACAAACTCCTTTATCAAGTAATTGCCTGTCTGTTATACTATATTACACAATAGCTATAGTTACAACAAACTCCTTATCAAATAAATGCCTGACTGTTATACTACATTACACAGTAGCTACAGTTACAACAAACTCCTTTATCAAGTAATTGCTCTTCTGTTATACTAAGGTACACAGCAGCTATAGTTACAACACACTCCTTTATGAAGTAATTGCCTGTTTGTTATACTACATTACACAATAGCTATAATTACAACAAACTCCTTTATCAAGTAATTGCTCTTCTGTTATACTAAGGTACACAGCAGCTATAGTTACAACACACTCCTTTATCAAGTAATTGCCTGTCTGTTATACTATATTACACAATAGCTATAGTTACAACAAAACTCCTTATCAAATAAATGCCTGACTGTTATACTACATTACACAGTAGCTACAGTTACAACAAACTCCTTTATCAAGTAATTACCTGACTGTTATATTACATTACTCAGTAGCTATAGTTACAAGAAACTCCTTATCAAGTACTTTCCTGACTGTTATACGACATTACACAGTAGCTATAGTTACAACACTCTCCTTTATAAAGTAATTGCTTCACTGTTATACTACATTACACAATAGCTATAGTTACAACAAACTCCTTTATCAAGTAATTGCTCTTCTGTTATACTAAGGTACACAGCAGCTATAGTTACAACACACTCCTTTATCAAGTAATTGCCTGTCTGTTATACTATATTACACAATAGCTATAGTTACAACAAACTCCTTATCAAATAAATGCCTGACTGTTATACTACATTACACAGTAGCTACAGTTACAACAAACTCCTTTATCAAGTAATTACCTGACTGTTATATTACATTACTCAGTAGCTATAGTTACAAGAAACTCCCTATCAAGTACTTTCCTGACTGTTATACGACATTACAAAGTAGCTATAGTTACAACACTCTCCTTTATCAAGGAATTGCTTCACTGTTATACTACATTACACAATAGCTATAGTTACAACAAACTCCTTTATCAAGTAATTGCTCTTTTGTTATACTAAGGTACACGCAGCTATAGTTACAATACACTCCTTTATCAAGTAATTGCCTGTCTGTTATACTACATTACACAATAGCTATAGTTAAAACAAACTCCCTTATCAAGTAATTGCTCCACTGTTATATTTCGTTACATAACAGCTATAGTTACAACACACTACTTTATCAAGTAATTGCTCTACTGTTATACTACATTAAACAATAGCTATAGTTACGAAAAACTCCTTTATCAAGTAATTGCTTCACTGTTATACTACATTACACAATAGCTATAGTTACAACAAACTCCTTTATCAAGTAATTGCTCTTCTGTTATACTAAGGTACACAGCAGCTATAGTTACAACACACTCCTTTATGAAGTAATTGCCTGTTTGTTATACTACATTACACAATAGCTATAATTACAACAAACTCCTTTATCAAGTAATTGCTCTTCTGTTATACTAAGGTACACAGCAGCTATAGTTACAACACACTCCTTTATCAAGTAATTGCCTGTCTGTTATACTATATTACACAATAGCTATAGTTACAACAAAACTCCTTATCAAATAAATGCCTGACTGTTATACTACATTACACAGTAGCTACAGTTACAACAAACTCCTTTATCAAGTAATTACCTGACTGTTATATTACATTACTCAGTAGCTATAGTTACAAGAAACTCCTTATCAAGTACTTTCCTGACTGTTATACGACATTACACAGTAGCTATAGTTACAACACTCTCCTTAATAAAGTAATTGCTTCACTGTTATACTACATTACACAATAGCTATAGTTACAACAAACTCCTTTATCAAGTAATTGCTCTTCTGTTATACTAAGGTACACAGCAGCTATAGTTACAACACACTCCTTTATGAAGGAATTGCCTGTTTGTTATACTACATTACACAATAGCTATAGTTACAACAAACTCCTTTATCAAGTAATTGCTCTTCTGTTATACTAAGGTACACAGCAGCTATAGTTACAACACACTCCTTTATCAAGTAATTGCCTGTCTGTTATACTATATTACACAATAGCTATAGTTACAACAAACTCCTTATCAAATAAATGCCTGACTGTTATACTACATTACACAGTAGCTACAGTTACAACAAACTCCTTTATCAAGTAATTACCTGACTGTTATATTACATTACTTAGTAGCTATAGTTACAAGAAACTCCCTATCAAGTACTTTCCTGACTGTTATACGACATTACAAAGTAGCTATAGTTACAACACTCTCCTTTATCAAGGAATTGCTTCACTGTTATACTACATTACACAATAGCTATAGTTACAACAAACTCCTTTATCAAGTAATTGCTCTTTTGTTATACTAAGGTACACGCAGCTATAGTTACAATACACTCCTTTATCAAGTAATTGCCTGTCTGTTATACTACATTACACAATAGCTATAGTTAAAACAAACTCCCTTATCAAGTAATTGCTCCACTGTTATATTTCGTTACATAACAGCTATAGTTACAACACACTACTTTATCAAGTAATTGCTCTACTGTTATACTACATTAAACAATAGCTATAGTTACAAAAAACTCCTTTATTAAGTAATTGCTTCACTGTTATACTGTACTACGTTGCACAATAGCTATAGTATTACACACTCCTTTATCAAGTAATTACTCCACTGTTATACTAGTAGCTATAGATACAACACACTCCGTTATCAAGTAATTGCTTCACTGTTATACTAAGTTACACAGTAGCTATAGTTACGCACACCAGCTAAATTCATTCACTCCAGGAGGACAATTGAATGCTTCACAAATGAAAATTATAGTAGATGGTTTGTTCCCTTCCCACTCTGTCGGAAAGATTTCAAAGAGGAAAGCCGGAGGGCAAGATGTCCCGCTCTTCACGGAGAAAGAACTTTGGACTGCAGCCAACTCCCTCCAAAATAACAAGGCTCCGGGACCGGATGGAATCCCTTCGGAGGTTCTTAAAGCCGTAATGAGAGCTCACCCGCACATATTACTTAACATGTACAATCACTGCTTGAAAGCTGGCGTATTTAGTGTCCGTTGGAAGGTAGCAAGATTGGTCCTGATTAACAAAGACAAGGGAATCTTAGATTCTCCGTCTTCATACAGACCGCTGTGGATGTTGGATGCGGCTGGAAAGTTGCTAGAAAAACTTATTAGGCCACGGCTACTCTCGGCCTTCCGCGATGCAGGAGATCTTTCTGATAGACAGTTTGGCTTTAGGAAAGGCAAGTCAACTATTGATGCTATTAGATCCGTAGTTGATGCTGCTACAATAGTCGAGGTAGGTAACCGCTTTTCACGACCTGTGTGCCTTCTGGTTACCCTAGATGTACGTAATGCCTTCAACACAGCGAGATGGAAAGACATACTGTATGCCCTGGAGAAGACATTTGATCTGCCTGAGTATCTCCTAGCCATAGTACGAGACGATCTTATCAACCGGTAACTGATGTGCGAGACCTCAGATGGACCTAGAAGAAAGAGAGTAACGGCAGGAGCAGCTCAAGGCTCCATTCTTGGCCCGGACCTCTGGAATGCAAATTACGACAGTATATTGCGTCTAACAATGCCAGATGTAACTTTCCTAGTGGGAACGCAGACGACATTCCTGCTATCATTATAGCGAATAAACCAAGAGCTCTCCCAATTACGACTGGCGCAAATAATGCGTCGTGTTAATAGCTGGATGATGGAGCATGGTCTGCGCTTGGCTCTGGTAAAAACTGAGATTGTTCTGATATCCAAGAGACACCTTATTCCTAGCCCTAAGATGCTCGTGGGAGAAGAAAAAATAGCGGTTAAAAATACCATTAGGTACTTAGGTATCATGATTGATAGGAAGCTGAGTTTTCAAACTCATGTTAAATGCGCAGCTGAGAAAGCGGTCAGAGTCACAACAGCTATGAGCAGGCTTCTGGCTAAAGTTAGAGGCCCTACTCAGAGCAGACGCCGTCTTCTGATATCCGTGGCGCAATCTATAATGCTGTACGGAGCGGAAATTTGGGCAGGTGCCCTCAAAACCGAGAGGAATAGAAGGCGGATGGCCTTAATTCAGAGAACAGGGGCACTAAGAGTGGCGTGTTCTTATCGAACGGTCTCGGAATCTGCTGCTCTAGTAGTGGCGGGAATAACTCCTATTGATCTGCTGGCACTAGAAAAGAAGACCATTGCAGAGCGACGAAACAATATGATAGGGATAACAAAAAGGAAACGAGAAGGACGACGATGACCAAGTGGGAGGAAAGATGGTCTGCAGAACCCACCGGAAGATGAATAGCCAGACTAATCAAAAACCTATCCAGTTGGACTAACAGGCAGCATGGAGAAGTAAACTTCTACACTACACAGTTCTTGATAGGACACGGTTGCTTCCGGGTCTATTTATATAAAATGGGAAAGGTGAATAATCCAATTGCTCCCATTGTAGTGAAGGGTCGGCCGATAACCCCGAACACACCTTTTTTGTGTGCAGAAGATGGCAATCGGAGAGAACAACGCTGGAAAGCAACGTCGCGCCAATAGACCCGGACAACATTGTGGGCAAGATGCTGTGGAGCGCATCCAACTGGATAGAGATAGCTACATATATCGAGAGCATACTGCGGAGTAAAATGAGACAAGAAGATGGTCGAGGTCAAGATCAGTGACCAGGCCAAATACATTCAGTTTTAGAAATAGAAACCACTGGGGTTAATAAAGGGCCTTCTGACCAGGAAGAATGCTAATCCAGTGATATCCTAGTCAGAACTACAAAGGGTCGGAAAGGAGGAAGGGTTTAGTGGGTATTCGCCAGGAGTCCCACATACCAGGTCTGTCAGGGCAGACTTGATGGTGCGTAAATGCATTCCAACCTCCACAGAAAAAAAATTATTATTATTATTACTATTATTATTATTATTATTATTATTATTATTGTCAACATTATCATAGTCATCATTATTATTACAATTATCAATTAATATTATTTTTTTTTATTTCTATAATCAAGCAAGTGCATCGATTTTGTATTTAACCTTCGCACACCTTATTTAACTTCAGCATACGCCCTTATGAGCTATTTACGATCTTTTCTTCAAAAAAAAAAGAAACAAATAAAAAACTTTTCCATAAAAGACTACTGGTTTATAGAGAGTAACAACCTATATTTACCACTTAATCTGCAGCACGTTATCTTGTAACGTCTACAGACATTTCTGTTTCATCACGAAGTCCACAATCAAGCGAGCAAACAACGGGATTGCCACAAGTGTCTGTATTGAACCAATGCTTTTCCTCTACAATGTAAAAGTACGAACCATTTACTGTGCAAACATCACGGCTAACAATGGAGTGTAAACTTTGGAAATGTCAGTTTTATAAAACATCACAATGGCCACTGGGAGATGTTACAATAGGCCGCGTGTACTTTGTTGAATGTCAACGATCTTCCGCATTATTTATACGGCTCAGCAATATGTGAAACAGTTTTTCACTCAGATACACACTGTACGACAGCTGAGTATCAGCTTTAGTGACATATAGTTTTACTTTTAAAATAACAATAAGATTTACACAATCCAAAAATATTGTGATTGTTATACGATTATCTGAAAAGTACTTTATTACATTTTAGTCTCAGTGATGACCAATTATTTGATAAAAATCATACATATCAATAAAATCTCAACTAGAATCTACTCTTGAAAATGTTCACAATTGTAAACATTTTACAATAAAGAAAAAACATGGATTGTAATATTTCTTTTATTTATTTATTAATATATTTCTATTTTTTATTATTTTACCCCTTTTATTACTTAACATTACAAATGTTGTATTTTAACACGATTCTGTAGTTTATATGCTTTATATATGTCTCAATAATACCTTACCTCAATAAAACCTTTTGTGTGTTTTAAAACTAACACATTTGTGGGGTTTCATATTTTAAGTTTGACTTGTTATTCTTGTTTTTTTAATGTCTGATTCCACGCTTTTTAATACCAAATTACGTAACTAACCTGTTTTAGGACTATAAGTAGGTAAAAAGATATAAAATGGATGATATAGATTTGATTTTTTTTAAATTCATGATTGTTGCATAAACACAAGTTGCTAAAATCATATAAAAACTGTCTTAATATTATTTGAAATTTAATAAACCTCTAGTAAAAATTCAAGGATATCTGAACTCTGTGTAATATTTCATAATTTCCCTTCATTTGATACGAAAATGTATAACAAACAATTATAGTCAATAAACAATAATATATATTACATTTTGTGCACCTAACATGTTTGCAATGGAACCTATCCCTACACTTTCTTGCAGCACTAAAAACGTCCATTATAGGTCAACGGTTAAACCATCCAGACTAAGAACGTCGATTATAGGTCAATGGTAAAACCCTCCAGACTAAGAGCGTCCATTATAGGCCAATGATTAAACTCTCCAGACTAAGAACGTCGATTATAGGTCAATGGTAAAACCCCTCAGACTAAGAACGTCCATTATAGGCCTATGGTTAGACCATCCAGACTAAGAACGTCCATTATAGGCCAATGGTTAAACCCTTCAGACTACGAACGTCCATTATAGACCAATGGTTAAACTATCCAGACTAAGAACGTCCATTACAGGCCAATGGTTAAACCATCCAGACTAAGAGCATCCATTATAGGCCAATGGTTAAACCCTCCAGTATAAGACTGTCCATTATAGGCCAATGGTTAAACCATCCAGTCTCAGAAAGTCCATAATAGGCCAATGGTTAACCCTCCAGACTAAGAACGTCCATTATAGGCCAATGGTTAAACCATCCAGACTAAGAACGTCCATTATAGGCCAATGGTTAAACCATCCAGACTAAGAACGTCCATTATAGGCCAATGAATAAACCCTCCAGACTAAGAGCGTCCATTAAAGGCCAATGGTTAAACCATCCAGACTAAGAACGTCCAATATAGGCCAATGGTTAAACCCTCCAGTATAAGACTGTCCATTATAGGCCAATGGTTAAACCATCCAGACTAAGAACGTCCATTACAGGCCAATGGTTAAACCTTCCAGACTAAGAGCATCCATTATAAAGCCAATGGTCAAACCATTAAGTTTTTTTTCAACACACGTTTATGGTAACAACTTTGATGACAACTATTTTAGGCATAGTTACCTGTGGTTCAACTTCTTCCTACTATTTTTAGGCTCTTCTAGGCTATTCAACATCTTTGCAAATGTCAACATAAGCCAATATACTCAAAACACATACACTTGTGTGTGGTATCGGTCTTAATGTTTGAAATTTCGCCATATTTGAAACATAAAATTAAAAGTGAACTATCATTAAGGTCCAGTGAGGTACTTGAAGGGTTAGTAATATTTTTATCATCATTACTACTATTTTTATTATTAAAATTCTTGTTGGTAATAATATTAACAATGTTAATAATATTATTTTTCATGAAATATTATTATATACACAATACAAACTATAAAATAAAATAATTTTAAATCATTTATATAGTACACACTCACACACCCATATATATATATATATATATTTTTTTTTTTTTTTTTTTTTTTTTTTTTTTTATTAGATAATTATTTTCCTGAAGATGCTGATACTATTTTATCTTATCGGTGAAAAGCTTTGAATAAATATATTCATTAAAAGTATTCTTGTTTATGAAATATTTTTTAATTTATTAATTGTATATATATATATATATATATATATATTTCAGCATTCACTTATATGATTTTCATAAGGAGTTATATATGTATTTCTTCATTTTTAAATTCACTGTCCAGTCTGTTTGAACATAGAGTCAAACACACAAGCTGTCCTATATCTAAAACATACATATATCTAAAAGTTGTATATATATTCCTTGTTATATATTTTTATTATTACATACTAATGTTTCATAAAAAAGAATAATGACTTACAGTGTATTTAAAGTAACCAGAAGTGGTGGCATTATCGAATACTCATCATTGATACATCTTATCATTATGACGCAATAAACTCAATTTACAATCAATCCGCTACACTAGCGATTGTATGTATAATAAACGGTAATTTATTTGCCCCACTTCATTGTTATTGGTAAACAACATTTTTAACAATAGTACAGTAAGAAACCATAAACATTTAAAGTTGTAATCACAAACAATTATGATTGTTGCTGTTTAGTATTAATTTCCATTGGAGATACACAAGTAATCCTCTACAGTGAGTAATCGAGTGTTATTTTATTTTGTCATTTGTTGATTCCATCTTCGCGTGAGCTACTAGTAATCACTTACACTTTTAAAAAATGTTTTAACTTGCCTATAGTAGCACTTACTTTGCTTGTTGAGGACGGCCGTTTCGGGAGATGTGTCCCTTTGTCAACTCAGTCCGTAACTGTTAGCAGTTACGGTCTGAGTTGACAAAGGGACACATCTCCCGAAACGGCCGTCCTCAACAAGCAAAGTAAGTGCTACTATAGGCAAGTTAAAACATTTATTTTGTCGTTAAATAATACATCGCAGCTCCTTCACCTAACACACGACCAGCTCACAATCACTTACGATTGTAAATAGCCTCACTCTAAACTACTTGCCCCGCATCTACTGTTCCGCCAAGTATAATAAAACTCTTACTGATTTCAATTTAGCAACTGCATTTCGTTCAAAACAGGACGATAGACGTTTTGTATTTATGTATTCTGTGACTAAGAGCAAATCGACAAAACCATTTTGTTCAAGACGGAAAATGACCGTTTACGTCGACTTCAGAAAATCACTTTTGCTCTATTCCAAATGGATCGAATTGAAGTTTAGAATATATCAAGAAATGAATGTAATTCTCTAGTTCACATTTAGTTCGACAAAAATGTTCTTGAAAATGCATAGAAGCTAATATGCACAGCAAGGTAATATCTACTAATAGATAAACCAACTTCTTTGCATGCTATTCTATTTTAGCTTCGAGTAGACAGCAGAAGACAAACAGTGCATGGTGGAGGTATTTGCATACTAATAAGGATACTTACTCTGTATGGCTCTTGTACGACCGAGGTGTTTTTCCTACCAGAGTGTCTTTCTTGAAAAGATTTAACAAATCCAGGCAACATCGTTCATTTCGTTTCATTTTAATTACTTATGATCAATAGCTTGGTGTATCTCCCAAACGATAGCAAGAGACTTGAACACCTGGTGCACAGTTGCCAGTTGACATTAAGAATAAGGGGATGGGCCACTGGCAGTGTTTGTCGAGCCTCGCTGCGTATCAGTACTGATCTGTGTCTTGATCACCACTGGGTCTAGATGCGATTAAGGTATAGACAACTGACTGATCTACCACCTCCACTAATCGATGACTTCCCCACCTGCGCACCTCAAGTCTCTTGCTATGTTTCGGGAGTTACATGGACAATAAAACCCAAATATCTCTATTTTGGAAGGGCTACTAACCACTGGACATATGGCGTAGACGTTGCTCTCGAGAGCTGTCCATGAGAACTGAACCGATTTTGGACACTCAGATCCGCGGAGAAAAATGTTGAGAGTGTGCCTGTTCCGCGCTTCGAATTAAGTGGGCTTTCTACCACAATATCCCACACTTATTACCTACAGATGTTTTTAGGGAGCCATGTGCGTGCGTGCGTGCGTGTGTGTGTCTGTATGTCTTTGTGTGTGTCTGTGTGTGTGTCTGTGTGTGTGTGTGTGTGTGTGTGTGTGTGTGTGTGTGTGTGTGTGTGTGTGTGTGTGTGTGTGTGTGTGTGTGTGTGTGTGTGTGTGTGTGTGTGTGTGTGTGTGTGTGTGTGTGTGTGTGTGTGTGTGTGTGTGTGTGTGTGTGTGTGTGTGTGTGTGTGTGTGTGTGTGTGTGTGTGTGTGTGTGTGTGTGTGTGTGTGTGTGTGTGTGTGTGTGTGTGTGTGTGTGTGTGTGTGTGTGTGTGTGTGTGTGTGTGTGTGTGTGTGTGTGTGTGTGTGTGTGTGTGTGTGTGTGTGTGTGTGTGTGTGTGTGTGTGTGTGTGTGTGTGTGTGTGTGTGTGTGTGTGTGTGTGTGTGTGTGTGTGTGTGTGTGTGTGTGTGTGTGTGTGTGTGTGTGTGTGTGTGTGTGTGTGTGTGTGTGTGTGTGTGTGTGTGTGTGTGTGTGTGTGTGTGTGTGTGTGTGTGTGTGTGTGTGTGTGTGTGTGTGTGTGTGTGTGTGTGTGTGTGTGTGTGTGTGTGTGTGTGTGTGTGTGTGTGTGTGTGTGTGTGTGTGTGTGTGTGTGTGTGTGTGTGTGTGTGTGTGTGTGTGTGTGTGTGTGTGTGTGTGTGTGTGTGTGTGTGTGTGTGTGTGTGTGTGTGTGTGTGTGTGTGTGTGTGTGTGTGTGTGTGTGTGTGTGTGTGTGTGTGTGTGTGTGTGTGTGTGTGTGTGTGTGTGTGTGTGTGTGTGTGTGTGTGTGTGTGTGTGTGTGTGTGTGTGTGTGTGTGTGTGTGTGTGTGTGTGTGTGTGTGTGTGTGTGTGTGTGTGTGTGTGTGTGTGTGTGTGTGTGTGTGTGTGTGTGTGTGTGTGTGTGTGTGTGTGTGTGTGTGTGTGTGTGTGTGTGTGTGTGTGTGTGTGTGTGTGTGTGTGTGTGTGTGTGTGTGTGTGTGTGTGTGTGTGTGTGTGTGTGTGTGTGTGTGTGTGTGTGTGTGTGTGTGTGTGTGTGTGTGTGTGTGTGTGTGTGTGTGTGTGTGTGTGTGTGTGTGTGTGTGTGTGTGTGTGTGTGTGTGTGTGTGTGTGTGTGTGTGTGTGTGTGTGTGTGTGTGTGTGTGTGTGTGTGTGTGTGTGTGTGTGTGTGTGTGTGTGTGTGTGTGTGTGTGTGTGTGTGTGTGTGTGTGTGTGTGTGTGTGTGTGTGTGTGTGTGTGTGTGTGTGTGTGTGTGTGTGTGTGTGTGTGTGTGTGTGTGTGTGTGTGTGTGTGTGTGTGTGTGTGTGTGTGTGTGTGTGTGTGTGTGTGTGTGTGTGTGTGTGTGTGTGTGTGTGTGTGTGTGTGTGTGTGTGTGTGTGTGTGTGTGTGTGTGTGTGTGTGTGTGTGTGTGTGTGTGTGTGTGTGTGTGTGTGTGTGTGTGTGTGTGTGTGTGTGTGTGTGTGTGTGTGTGTGTGTGTGTGTGTGTGTGTGTGTGTGTGTGTGTGTGTGTGTGTGTGTGTGTGTGTGTGTGTGTGTGTGTGTGTGTGTGTGTGTGTGTGTGTGTGTGTGTGTGTGTGTGTGTGTGTGTGTGTGTGTGTGTGTGTGTGTGTGTGTGTGTGTGTGTGTGTGTGTGTGTGTGTGTGTGTGTGTGTGTGTGTGTGTGTGTGTGTGTGTGTGTGTGTGTGTGTGTGTGTGTGTGTGTGTGTGTGTGTGTGTGTGTGTGTGTGTGTGTGTGTGTGTGTGTGTGTGTGTGTGTGTGTGTGTGTGTGTGTGTGTGTGTGTGTGTGTGTGTGTGTGTGTGTGTGTGTGTGTGTGTGTGTGTGTGTGTGTGTGTGTGTGTGTGTGTGTGTGTGTGTGTGTGTGTGTGTGTGTGTGTGTGTGTGTGTGTGTGTGTGTGTGTGTGTGTGTGTGTGTGTGTGTGTGTGTGTGTGTGTGTGTGTGTGTGTGTGTGTGTGTGTGTGTGTGTGTGTGTGTGTGTGTGTGTGTGTGTGTGTGTGTGTGTGTGTGTGTGTGTGTGTGTGTGTGTGTGTGTGTGTGTGTGTGTGTGTGTGTGTGTGTGTGTGTGTGTGTGTGTGTGTGTGTGTGTGTGTGTGTGTGTGTGTGTGTGTGTGTGTGTGTGTGTGTGTGTGTGTGTGTGTGTGTGTGTGTGTGTGTGTGTGTGTGTGTGTGTGTGTGTGTGTGTGTGTGTGTGTGTGTGTGTGTGTGTGTGTGTGTGTGTGTGTGTGTGTGTGTGTGTGTGTGTGTGTGTGTGTGTGTGTGTGTGTGTGTGTGTGTGTGTGTGTGTGTGTGTGTGTGTGTGTGTGTGTGTGTGTGTGTGTGTGTGTGTGTGTGTGTGTGTGTGTGTGTGTGTGTGTGTGTGTGTGTGTGTGTGTGTGTGTGTGTGTGTGTGTGTGTGTGTGTGTGTTGTGTGTATGTGTGTGTGTGTGTGTGTGTGTGCCTACTAATAAAAGGTACTGCTTAGTACCAATAGTGTACGACTTTGAATATGAAGATTCACATTTTGAATCCGACTAAGACCAGCCAATTTTTATAATTTATTACTGAATAAATATTTTAACAAACTCTATTAACGTCAATTGTCGTTTACTATAGGTTTAAAAATATGTATCTGAACTTGAATGGATGAATAAAAACGTATTTTACTAACGATTGAAAATGTCTTCAAGATATATATCAAAAGAGTGTGAGCTAATAGAAGGAATTTTAAAAAAAAAACCTAATTAAACCTTAAAATATACAAAACATAAAAGGCTACAAAAAGACCAATCCTACGTATGTAATTGGGAAAACATTAAATCCTCGTAATATATGTGTGTATATATATATATATATATATATATATATATATATATATGTGTGTGTGTGTGTGTGTGTGTGTGTGTGTGTGTGTGTGTGTGTGTGTGTGTGTGTGTGTGTGTGTGTGTGTGTGTGTGTGTGTGTGTGTGTGTGTGTGTGTGTGTGTGTGTGTGTGTGTGTGTGTGTGTGTGTATACTGTATATGATCCATTTAAAGTTTGCACCGCTTTGCAGAAAGATACAATAACGTGTACCGCCATTTCATTATCGTCTAGAATAAAGTAATTAAAATTCAGTAGTAACACAGCTCCGAGGTGACTAATTAATCAAAGAGTAAAGCACGGTTAACCTAATTGCCGCTCTTTATGTTTGCTATTTAATGGCTAATTAAATTGCTATAGCTTTACTGAGTTTTTAAACAATGCGGAAGCACATTTGTGGCTTATAGATGAGAGCTTATCCCAGACATTATTTTTTTTTAATTCTCATGAACTTGCAGTAGTTGAAATATCGACCATTGTTTAA